>CM075986.1:18825249-18890888 GCA_038087875.1 Malacoraja senta | reverse complement strand
CTTTTATGCAAACCAGCACCTGCAGTTCCTTGTTTCCTTGTGACTGGTGAGATGTGAACAGGGCGAATAGTGTCTGGATATAACCCCTTCGTTTTTTGTTTTTGCGTTTAGGTTTCTACAAATCGTGTTAGATACATAGATACATAGAAATTAGGTGCAGGAGTAGGCCATTCAGCCCTTCGAGCCTGCACCGCCATTCAATACGATCATGGCTGATCATCCAACTCAGTATCCCGTACCTGCCTTCTCTCCATACCCCCTGATCCCTTTAGCCACAAGGGCCACATCTAATTCCCTCTTAAATATAGCCAATGAACTGGCCTCAACTACCCTCTGTGGCAGAGAGTTCCAGAGATTCACCACTCTCTGTGTGAAAAAGTTTTTCCTCATCTCGGTCTTAAAGGATTTTCCCCTTATCCTTAAGCTGTGACCCCTTGTCCTGGACTTCCCCAACATCGGGAACAATCTTCCTGCATCTAGCCTGTCCAACCCCATAAGAATCTTGTACGTTTCTATAAGATCCCCTCTCAATCTCCTAAATTCTAGCGAGTATAAGCCAAGTCTATCCAGTCTTTCTTCATATGAAAGTCCTGACATCCCAGGAATCAGTCTGGTGAATCTTCTCTGCACTCCCTCTATGGCTATAATGTCCTTCCTCAGATTTGGAGACCAAAACTGTACGCAATACTCCAGGTGTGGTCTCACCAAGACCCTGTACAACTGCAGTAGAACCTCACTGCTCCTATACTCAAATCCTCTTGCTATGAAGGCCAACATACCATTCGCTTTCTTCACTGCCTGCTGCACCTGCATGCCTACTTTCAATGACTGGTGTACCATGACACCCAGGTCTCGCTGCATCTCCCCATTTCCTAATCGGCCACCATTTAGATAATAGTCTGCCTTCCCGTTTTTGCTACCAAAGTGGATAACCTCACATTTATCCACATTATACTGCATCTGCCAAACATTTGCCCACTCACCCAGCCTATCCAAGTCACCTTGCAGTCTCCTAGCATCCTCCTCACAGCTAACACTGCCCCCCAGCTTAGTGTCATCCGCAAACTTGGAGATGTTGCTTTCAATTCCCTCGTCCAGATCATTAATATAAATTGTAAATAGCTGGGGTCCCAGCACTGAGCCTTGTGGTACCCCACTAGTCACTGCCTGCCATTGTGAAAAGGACCCGTTTACTCCTACTCTTTGCTTCCTGTTTGCCAGCCAGTTCTCTATCCACATCAATACTGAACCCCCCAATACCGTGTGATTTAAGTTTGTATCCTAATCTCTTATGTGGTACCTTGTCGAAAGCCTTCTGAAAGTCCAGATACAACACATCCACTGGTTCTCCCCTATCCACTCTACTAGTTACATCCTCGAAAAATTCTATAAGATTCGTCAGACACGATTTACCTTTCGTAAATCCATGCTGACTTTGTCCAATGATTTCACCACTTTCCAAATGTGCTGCTATCCCATCTTTAATAACTGACTCTAGCAGTTTCCCCACTACCGATGTTAGACTAACTGGTCTGTAATTCCCCGTTTTCTCTCTCCCTCCCTTCTTAAAAAGTGGGGTTACGTTTGCTACCCTCCAATCCTCAGGAACTACTCCAGAATCTAAAGAGTTTTGAAAAATTATCACTAATGCATCCACTATTTCTGGAGCTACTTCCTTAAGTACTCTGGGATGCAGCCTATCTGGCCCTGGTGATTTATCGGCCTTTAATCCATTCAATTTACCCAACACCACTTCCCGACTAACCTGGATTTCACTCAGTTCCTCCATCTCCTTTGACCCACGGCCCCCTGCTATTTCCAGCAGATTATTTATGTCTTCCTTAGTGAAGACGGAACCAAAGTAGTTATTCAATTGGTCTGCCATATCCTTGTTCCCCATGATCAATTCACCTGTTTCTGACTGCAAGGGACCTACATTTGATTTAACTAATCTCTTTCTCTTCACATATCTATAAAAACTTTTGCAGTCAGTTTTTATGTTCCCTGCCAGTTTCCTTTCATAATCTATTTTCCCTTTCCTAATTAAGCCCTTTGTCCTCCTCTGCTGGTCACTGAATTTCTCCCAGTCCTCTGGTATGCTGCTTTTTCTGGCTAATTTGTACGCATCATCTTTTGCTTTGATACTATCCCTGATTTCCCTTGTTATCCACGGATGCACTACCTTCCTTGATTTATTCTTTTGCCAAACTGGGATGAACAATTTTTGTAGTTCATCCATGCAGTCTTTAAATGCCTTCCATTGCATATCCACCGTCAACCCTTTTAGAACTAATTGCCAGTCAATCTTGGCCATTTCACGTCTCATACCCTCAAAGTTACCTTTCTTTAAGTTCAGAACCGTTGTTTCTGAATTAACAATGTCACTCTCCATCCTAATGAAGAACTCAACCATATTATGATCACTCTTGCCCAAGGGGGCACGCACAACAAGTCTGCTAACTAACCCTTCCTCATTACTCAATACCCAGTCTAGAATAGCCTGCTCTCTCGTTGGTTCCTCTACATGTTGGTTTAGATAACTATCCCTCATACATTCCAAGAAATCCTCTTCCTCAGCACCCCTGCCAATTTGATTCACCCAATCTATATGTAGATTGAAGTCACCCATTATAACTGTTTTGCCTTTGTTGCACGCATTTCTAATTTCCTGTTTGATGCCATCCCCAACTTCACTACTACTGCTAGGTGGCCTGTACACAACGCCCACCAGCGTTTTCTGCCCCTTAGTGTTTCGCAGCTCTACCCATACCGATTCCACATCCTCCAAGCTAATGTCCTTCCTTTCCACTGCGTTAATCTCCTCTCTAACCAGCAACGCCACCCCACCTCCTTTTCCTTTCTCTCTATCCCTCCTGAATATTGAATATCCCTGGATGTTCAGCTCCCAGCCTTGGTCACCTTGGAGCCATGTCTCCGTGATCCCAACTATATCATAATCATTAATTGCTATCTGCACGTTCAACTCATCCACCTTATTACGAATGCTCCTTGCATTGAGACACAAAGCCTTCAGACTTGTTTTTACAACGCTCTTACCCCTTATACAATTATGTTGAAAAGTGGCTCTTTTTGATTTTTGTCCTGGATTTGTCTGCCTGCCACTTTTACCTTTCACCTTGCTACCTATTGCTTCCGCCCGCATTTTACACCCCTCTGTTTCTCTGCTCACCCATTTAAGAACCCCACCACCTCTTATTCTCTGTTTATTATTGTTTTCTTGTTTCCCCCCTACATGTTGGGTCTGAGTGCTTTCCTTCTCTGCCTCCTGCCTCACACACTGTCTAATAGCATTCTCTATTTGAGTCCCTCCCCCCAACCATTCTAGTTTAAAGTCTCCCCAGTAGCCTTTGCAGATCTCCCCGCCAGGATATCGGTCCCCCTCAGGTTCAAGTGCAACCCATCCTTTTTGTACAGGTCGAACCTTCCACAAAAGAAGTCCCAATGATCCAGAAATTTGAATCCCTGCCTTCTGCACCAGTCCTTCAGCCACGCATTTATCCTCCACCTCGCTCCATTCCTACTCTCACTGTCGCGTGGTACAGGCAGTAATCCCGAGATTGTTACCTTTGCTGTCCTTCTCTTTAACTCCCCTCCTAACTCCCTAAATTCTCCTTTCAGGACCTCTTCTCTTTTTTTACCTATGTCATTGGTACCTATATGTATCACGACCTCGGGCTCCTTGTTTTCGCTGATGGGGGGGACGTGCAGCTATTTAATAAGTTATTGAACTTGTAAAAGCATTGTCCAATTTGTGCTTTTCAGATAGTTAGCGTAGACACAAGGAACTGTAGATGCTGGAATTTTGAGCAAAACAGTAAGAGCTGGAGGAACTCAAGGGGTCAGACAGCATCTGTGGAGAGAATGGACAGAGGACATTTCAGGGTCGAGACCCTTTTTCAGCCTAATGGGAGTAGGGGAGAGGAAGCTGGAAAAGAGAGGTGGGGGTGGGATAAAGCCTGGCAAGTGAGAGAGTGGATACAAGTGAAGGGAGGTGGGTGATAAGTTTCAGTATTCTAATACAGTTTTAGATAATACTTCAGTTGAAGTGATGAGAAAATACTTCTCTAGTTAATGTCAATTGAACTGTAGATTTAACCAAAGATGGACACAAGAGTGCTGGAGTGACTCAGCTGGTCAGGCAGCATCTCCGGAGAACATGGATAGGTGACGTTTTGGGTCGGGGACCCTTCTTCAAACTTTCTTTCGATCTTCTTCAGACTCCTAACCTGAAACGTCACCCACCCACTTTATCCAGAGATGCTGCCTGACCCGCTGAGTTACTTCAGCATTTGGTGTCTATCTTTGGTATGAACCAGCATCTGCAGTTCCTTTTTATTACATTGTAGATTGAAACAACTTAACCAGATTTAACCCCCAGCCCTGACTGCTGTGTGTTCAGTTTCGCTTTAGCTGCTTGTGGGAGCTTGCTGCATTCAAATTGGTACTTGTAAATCAACGGCTTCCCACTGGCCTTGGTAAGTTCCCTCTACTTAAGTTTTATTTCTCAGTATGATTTAAACCTTCTGCTTGGAGTGTATTTGTAATCAATGGTTCAATGGTTCAATGGCACTTTATTGCCACGTGTACCTAGCTGCAGTGAAATTCCATTATTACATACAGTTCAGTAGAAATCTGTCTACACAGAGGCACCATCCTATTTAAGTATAGGAGTGCAAGAATAGTAGATTACACTGAGACAGTACACAAATCACCATGTTTATGGTCTCATTTTGTACCCTTCAAGTTCAAAGTTGTTAAAAATGTCAGAGTATTAACTTGGCCATAAAGGCCTGTTGCCCCGATGGTGGCCAGGCCAGATGATGTAGTCGATGTCCTAATCCGCAGCTCCATGCCGCTGTTTGCTGCAGCTGATCCTCGCATTCGGTTGCTTGTGGCGACACAATACAATACAATACCGTTTATTGTCATTTGAACCTCAAATGACGTTCAAACGAAATTTGGTTTCTGCAGTCATACAACAAGAAAAAAAAACAAGACACACAATTAACACAATTTACACAAACATCCATCACAATGAATCTCCTCCTCACTGTGATGGAAGGCAAAGTCATTGTCTCTCCCCTGTTTTCCATTCTTCTCCCGATGTTAAATCCCCCGGGCGGGCGATGGCAAGTCCCGCGGCCGTTAAAGCCGAGCCGTGCGATGTAAGGCCCCGCTCCGGCACCTAATGTAATTAAGCCTCCAGCGGCCCTCTCCACTGGCCCCTCAATGTGGACACACGTCGACCCACTAATTCACTGTCCCTCTCCTCACACGCCCAGCGCTCAGTCTCCATGCCCCACATACCCCACATGCCCCACATCCCCCCCCCCCCCCACCACAGCCTACCTCAGAACACCCAGAGCATCACCAAGGGAGCGGGGAATTAACCCAGACCTCCTCGCCGGCAACATTCCTCCCCCACGTCTGCTGCCACTGGCATCTTGAAGGATTTAGAAGTATTAGAAGGATTTACTTTAGTTCAGTGAAGCAATAAAATAAAATAAATTATCTTAGAAGTCAGCCCTCCAGGATTTAGTGTTTGTCAATCAGTCATGGAGTCATCACCTCCCATTCAGCCTAAACCTGTTGTTGCTGGGACCACAGTGGTACATTGTTAACATAGGATTTCCTTTCGTAATGCAACTGTTATATAATCTGCACCATGTTCCTGTTCTGCGGAAGAAGTGATCACGGAAAGGAAAACTAATAGAACTTCAGCGGCTGAATCTGAACCATTAACAGAGATGCTGGAAGAACAGTTAGTCAAGAGGCATCTGGTGGAAGACAAACCAGTCAATGTTTCAGGTTAGCAACACTTCCTCAGGTATGTTTGCAGAGCTGAGAGAAGAAGTGTGGTATAAGACAAAAGGCTTTCATCTCTTATTTTTATTTATTTGGATTTTTTAAAATATATATATGTAATCATTTGGCTGTACACCATATACAGTTTTGTATATGTATAATGGTGACGTTGCAGCAACTCTGATGTTAGAGTAAAATATATATTTTATATACTGTATAATCAAATTTACACTTTTCTATCTGCACTGAGTATTCAAACAACACTTTCAGGATTAAATGATCTATAATTTGGAACGAAGGTAATTAATTCTTACTTTGTAACATAACTCAAATATGCACCCACTATTCCACCCTTTTTTGCCCTTCTCCCTGTCCCCTTCCATCTATATCATAGAACATAGAACAGTACAGCACAGGAATGGGCCCATCGGACAACAATGTTGGTGCTGAACATGTTGTCTAGCTGAACTGGTCTCATCTGCCTGCAAGTGATCCATATCCCTCCATTCCCTGCAAATCCATACACCTATCTAAAAGCTTCTGAAACGCTACCATTGTATCTGCTTCTACCACCACCCGTGGCAATGCATCCCAGGCCCCCACTAACCACCCTCTGTGTAAAAAACATGAAGCACATCTCCATTATATTTCCCCCTCTCACCTTATCGCTATGCCCTCTGATGTTGGACTTCCACCCTGAGAAAATGGTTATGATTGTCCATCCTATCTATGCCTCTCATAATTTGATATACTTCTAAATAAAATGTATATAAAATATTATTTCCTCTGACTCCACATTTCATGCATCTTCTCTCCTTATCTCACAGTCTTTTGTTTTATTTTCATCTCCAGCCTTTGTTTACCCATCTGCCCACAGACATCTCTCACCCATAATCCACATCACGTGACTGGCTTTGTCCCACCCTCACCTCTCTTCCAGCTTTCTTACCCCCTACTACAATCCAGAAGGATCTCGATCTGAGACGTCACCTGTCCACGTCTTCCAGAGATGTTGCCCATGAACTCCTGAATGGCCTGCTTCCCTGCTTTAACAGTTTCATAATTGTGTGATTCATTCTTTTAGAAAACCAACTCCACTAGTTTCCGCCTGTGGCCAGTTTGTCCATTATCAATACTGGCGATGAACTAAGTTTAATTCAGCGTTTGGTAATATGCACACTTTGAGATGCATGCCAGATTCAGGGACAATTGCTTCTCAGCTGTTTTCAGGTAACTGGACCATCCTACCGCAATTAGCGAGCAGTCCTGAACTACCATGTACCTCATCGGAGACCCCCAGACTATCTTTGATTGGACTTTACTGGCTTTACCTTCCACTAAACATTACTCATGTTATTCCCTTTATCATGTATCTGTACACTGTGGACGGCTCGATTGTAATCATGTACGGTCTTTCCGCTGACTGGTTAGCATGCAACAAAAGCTTTTCACTGTACCTCGCTACACATGACACGAAACTAAACAGAAGTAAACTGAACTAAACTTGATGCAGAAATTATTCAGACCTGACATTCTGATTTAAAGCTGCAGCAGGTTATAGAGCCTAGAATGGCTTTCTGCCAATTTACACAGTAGAGATAAATCAGAAAAGATACAAGCACAAATGACGGATCTCAATTCTGCCAAACGGCATGCATATCGTAATTACGTCTGAACATCACAAGGCCTGGGAGCATAATCCCCAGAAAAAAACTGAAGGCTGTGCAAAATATTTTATTAAGGTGAATCCTGAGTTATTTTGAAATTGTTATTACTGCTGATTTTAATTTACTTGTGTTTTATTCAAATGAAAAGTTGAAATTGCTGGAACGAGCTGCCAGAGGAAGCTGCTGAAGCTTATGACATTTTAAGAACTTTTGGGCAGTTATATAGATAGGAAATGTTTAGAGGATAATGTGCCAAATACAAGCGAATGGGACCTGCCCACTATGCCAACTTGGTCGTCATGGGCAACATGGGATAAAGAACCTGTTGCTGGCCGTACAGCTCTATGATTCCATCCCTTGTCATGTTGAAATTCTCATGTTGATAAGGAGCAGAATTAGGCCATTCGGCCCATCAAGTCTACTCCGTCACTCAATCATGGCTGATCTATCTTTCCCTCTCAAACCCATTCTCCTGCCATCTCCCCATAACACCTGACACCCGTACTAATCAATTTTTTCAGGTATACTGAGAATACCAAATTTTGATGGTTGACCCTAAGTGAAGGGATACTTCACTGAATGACATTTTCAAAGTCCTTTTAGCTTTTGTTCAGATTACTCATGAAACACTAACAACGCCTCACACAGGGTGAGACCTGCTCAACCTTTGCATTTTGCTGCAGTCTGGCTGTTGCAAGCTGGAGCATGCTGTGAGGTAATATTGAGACCTACAATAAGAGCAGTAGACTTGTAAACATTTCTCAGCAAAATCAGCACTGTCATTTTCGTAACTACTTTCAAGACATCAGCTGTTTCTGTCAGGGTTGATTAGAGTGCAAAACATAGATTTATTTGCGGCATGAAGTATCGGTAAATGATGACTCAGATACAAATTGAGCAAAAGTCCGAACTTGCCCCAAAGAGATAATGACAGAAAGTTGAAAAACACACCAGCTTTATAACCAATATCGCAATGAAATGACTCAGTGGATTTATCCCACATGGATTTTGAGATAACTAGTATTTGTTTACTGATCTGATTGCTTGCTCTAAAATGGATGGTTCAATGGGTTCTTTATTGTCATGTATATACAGATATTATGAAATGCTTGTTCACATGCTATCATCAAATCATACCATGCGTGTACACAATAGATCCTCTTCTGGAACAGGACACAGAGAGTTGCCATGCTCCTGCACCATCTTGCAACTTCCAAGTCTCTAGAAAGTCCAATCTTGGCTTAAGGAGATGTGCAGTTTCTAATGAAAGATAGACACACAACATTGGTCAGACAGCATCTCTAGAAAAAAGAAATACTAGGTGACGTTTCGGGTCGAGACTCTTCTTCAGACTGAGAGTCAGGAGAGAGGGAAACTAGAGGTATCTTACATTCTGACATTTCTCACTGTAAGGTCCGGTATCCTGGCAGCACTGGATCGATGATGTAGAGGTCGGCCCGGCCCAGCACGATGCCATCGGCTCCTTCCACTGCCGCTCCATACAGCTCCCTCAGGCCGTTAAAAAACATTTTGATCTTAATAAACTTTATGAGCAAACATAAAAAAATATTACAAAGAACATACCAGATACAATAAAAGTGTAAACAGAGAATACAAGTGGCGCTCATGGAAGCAGGCAGAGGATTCTCAGCCGTGGTAATATTTGTGTAGAGCAAAGAATTAATTCCAATGATGCCCCCATGACATTCCTCCTCCATTCTATCCTGAACAACATTCCACCCACATTAATTTCTACTCGACATTCCAACCTCACTGCGGCCTGTCCAACATTCCTTTGCCAAACAAAATCACCAAAAATAGACCGACGGTGAGGTTGTGTTGTTGCTGTTATGGGATGTTGCTGTATACAAGATAACTGTGGCATTTGCTTATATAACGACCAGTACATTTCAAAGTGTTTCAATGTTAACTGTCTAAATTGGGTGCCTTTAGCACAGGGCCATGCATACCAAGGTGCCTCGGTACACGTGACAATAACCTGAATCCAAACTATACTCAAACTCAGGAAGAAAGCAAGCCACTTGTGAGGATCTCTGACCATGCAATATTCAAATACAGAACCAATTATGTGAAGAGCTTGGATGAGGTTTGGAATCTGAGGGACTGTGTGTAGATGAGGCTAAGCAGGAGGTTGAGGACAGTGTCCAAGGAGGGCTTTGGGTTGGGAGGAGAGACCTTTGCAGGGGATTAAAGGACACAAAATGCCAGAGTAAATCAGAGGGTTCAGCAGCATTTCTAGAGAACAAGGATAGGTGACGTTTTGGGCCGTATTCTCCGGCAAGACTGGAATGGATTACCTGAAATAGCACATCCTGGTTTTCAAAACCCGTGCACATCTCTCCCACTCTAATCTCTGCCAACCCATCAAGATATCTGGGTTCCTCCAATTCTGGTGTGTGTATGCTCCTGGTGTTCATCACCCCTGCAGGCAAGATGATAACTCTGCAATCTCCTCCTTAAGCTGCCCCATCTCTTTGTCTCTCTTTCTTCCTCTGAGATGAAGATCCTACAGCCAAGGTCTATTTTCCAATAATTCCTACAGTGGCTTGATGTCGACTTTTGGAGTCACAATAGGCCACAGATGCTGAAATCTTCAGCTAAAAGGAACCTGCTGGAAGAACTGAATGGGTCAGGCAGCATCCGTGGAGGGGATGCACAGATGACATTTCTGGCCAGGAGCTTTTCTGATTCCAACCCGGAACATGGTGTGTCCATTCCCTCCACAGATGCCACCTGATACATTGAGTTCTTCCAGCAGTGCGTTTTTTGATGTTAACCATTGCTTGGTAATTTCCTTGGTGACTCTTTGCGATGTTTGACCTATCAACAAGTGAACATATGCCACATCAGATGCACAAAGCTGACAGCCTCGAACATAAGGAAGGGTTATAGGCCACAGAGTTTGTTATTTGCAATGGCAAGCTGAGATGGAACCCTGATTAGAGGACATCAAATAAAAATAGAAAAGGCTGTAAACACTCAGCAGGTCAGGCAGCATCCATGGATAGGGAAACTGTTAATGCTTCAGGTCCAGGTTCTCTTGACAGAACAGGGAAAGGCTCATCTGAGCATTTCTTGTTTTTATTTCAGATTTCTTGCATCAGCAGTTTTTTTAAATATTAATTTGCAGGATAACTTCAAACATATTGCTGCAGCAAAGGTAGGCACCAAACTGAGGATTTTGCTGGCAAATTGCTGAAACATGTGTGTTATTCATGTTACTGATTCTCTATAACCTTAAGGGCCTGTCCCACTTTCCCGAGGTAATTCACAAATTCGCCCGAGTTTTCCCCTTGATTCAAACTCGCAGAATGTTCGTAATGAGTCCATAGGAGGTCGTAGGAGTTTGTAGATATATCGTAGTGGCTCGTTATGCCAGCCGTAGTCGTGGCATCAGGTAAGTCGGGACGTTTTTCCAGCCCGATAAAAAATGTCCAAGAGTAAAAAAATGGTCGGGATGAAAGAAACTGCACCTTTTTCTCGTAAGGAGGGCATCGTGGGAATTCGTAGACATACTCGTAGGAGTTCATGAACATAGTCGTGGAAGATCGTAGGAGTTCGTAGATTACCACGATCTTGACTTTTTTTTTGGTCCTTTAAACTCGGCAGAGGTTTTGAATTAAGTCGTGAAAGTGGGACAGGCTCTTTAGATGGTTATTCAACTTTACAACAAATACACAAACACATAGAAGGAGGAAGCCGCTTAAGTTTTCAGGATTATGGGAGCGAACTCCAGAGATTCAGACCCTCTGTCTGAGGAAAAGTCTCTGTGCTTTTGTTTTAAATGACTTTTCTTTAAACTTGCTCGAGTGTCTCCCACTCATGAAAACATCCCAACATCTATCCTGTCAACCCCTTGAGTCTGAAGAAGGGTCACGACACAAAATGTCATCTGTCCATTTCCTCCACAGATGCTGCCTGACCCATTAAATTCGTCCAATCTTTTGTTTTTTTTCTTAAGATTCCAACATCTGCAGTTTCCTGGGTCTCCTCTTAGGATCTTATATTTTTCCGTTGATTTTGCTAAGAACACTGAACCTGATGAATCGTTGTTCCATTTATCACGGCTCAATTGTAATCATGTATTGTCTTCCCGCTGACTGTTTAGCACGCAAGGAAAAGCTTTTCACTGTACCTCGGTACACGTGACAATAAAGTTAACGAATCTAAACCTATCCATTTAGTCTCTTGAAGGAACAATCCTCTCCCCCCTGGAACCATTTTTTGGACTGCCTCAAATGCTGTTATTTCCTAAAACTGCTCATACAACCAGAAAATATTTTCATATCGTCCGAAGAAGAGTCTCGATCCGATACATCACCTATTCCTTTTCTCCGGAGATGCTGTTTGACCAGCTTTTTGTGTCTACCTTCGTATGGGCAGGCTAGGACTTTATTCCTTGGAGTGCAGGAGGCTGAAATGATCTTACCGAGGTGTATAAAATCATGAGGGGGAACAGGGTAAATGCACAGAGCCTTGCCCCAGAGTAGGGGAATCAAGAACCAGAGGGCGTAGATTTAAGATGAGAGGGGAAAGATTTAAAAGGCACCTATAGGACAACTTTTTTCACACAGAGAGTAATTGGTATAGGGGGGGTTGCACGTAAGGTCACCGGGTCATAGGGCTTGACGCACGGAGCCGCTCAATCCATCTGGAGGACATCCGTAACTTCCGGTATATGTTATTAATACAAGAAACGCGTACTTTCCTACCTGTTAAAAACCGCCAAAATGTTGAATTTTTTCGCTGTAAAAAATTGTGGAAGTCGGGGTAAGTGTGAGAGACATGTACCCAACTTCAGAATTCCAAAAGTGAAGCGAAATGAAGGTAAAGAGAAGCGAGAGCTGAAGGGACAACAGCAGCTAAAGTGCTTGGCGAACATTGGCCGTGCAGTTATCGGAATTGAAAATATCGGGATTTATCGCGTTTGTTCGCTGCATTTCATCAACAGTAAGGCATTATTTGTTTTATTTTTTATTTCTTTGGTATCTAAAAAGTCTCAGAAGTGGTAAATCTGGTTGTAAATTTTGCTTCAGAGGCGTTTTATTTTTGTATGTAAAAACCCACGAGAACCAGGGGCGATTTTAAAATTTTACAGCCAGATTTATCCCTTCTGAAACTTTTTAGATGCCAAAGGAATCAAGAAAAAACACAAATAATGCCTTAGTTAATGAAATGCAGTGAGCAAACGGCCAATGTTCGCCAAGCACTCTGGCTGTTGTTGTTCCTTTCAGCTCTCGCTTCTATCCACCGTCATTTCTCCTCACTTTTTGAATCCTGAAGTTGGCTAAATGTCTCTCACACTTATCCCGATTTCCATAATTATTTACAGCGCAAAAATTGACCATTTCGGCAGGTTTTAACGGGCCCGCTACGCTGGAAACAATGGTAAGTGCTTGCCTGCAGTTCATCGCGTGTACTCCACTTGGCGTAGCGTAGCAACAGTACGGGTCATGGGGTCGTGACCCGACTGCCGTGAAACCTCCCTATATGGAACCAGCTGCTAGAGGATATAGTTGCGATAGGTACTGCAACAGCATTTAAAATGCATTTGGACAGATACATGAACAGGAAAGATTTAGAGGGGTTTGGGCCAAACGCGAGCAAATGGGACTTGTTTAGATGGGGCATTTTGGTTGGCATGGCCGAGTAGGGCAGAAGGGCCTGTTACCATGCTGTTTGCTTCTATATGAGTAGATCATTACAGTACAATGCGTCGGCGGCAATGCTTGCTAACGCGAAGCATCTCGCTGCATTCCCACAGCTCGTTATCCAAATAAATACATGTTTTGCCGCAGGGTCAATTTGAATAAAGCTGTCAACATTTGGCAACGAGCGGGTTGGGACACAGCTGACGTCAAGAAGGGGTGGCTGCTTTAAGAGATGCCTCTGTAGGTGTTGGCCGGGGTGAGGGCGGCGTCAGGCGGAGTGTGTAGCAGGCGCCTGTAGTGTGAGCCAGTTAACAGGGAGGGATCCCGAGCATGCGAGAG
Organism: Malacoraja senta; assembly: GCA_038087875.1. Taxonomy (NCBI): domain Eukaryota; kingdom Metazoa; phylum Chordata; class Chondrichthyes; order Rajiformes; family Rajidae; genus Malacoraja; species Malacoraja senta. The sequence goes on along the minus strand of CM075986.1, from coordinate 18,877,384 downwards.
AGGCTGTTAGTCGTTACACTGCCTTGTACACTCCATGCCAACGCTGCGAGCCTTCCACGCTGCAACACCATCCAGTCCGAGGGCTTCTCTGCAGCACCACCAAGGTACTGTCTCATCACCTGTTTACATCGCTTTATATCTGCAGATTCGTTTACATTTACCGTAGAATGCAAAGTTGTGGAGTAGCTCAGTGGGTCAGGCAGCATCTGTAGAGGACATGGATAAGCGCTGTTTTGGGGTCGGGACCCTTGTTCAGAAGCATCGCCTCACCATGCCCTCCTGGCCCGCTGAGTTACTCCAGCACTGTGTGTGTTTCACACAAGATGCCAGCATCTACAGTCTCTCCTGTCTCCATTTAAATTAATCCCTTTTGTTTAACAAATCTTTAAGATACCCAACCTTAATGTTAATTAGTGGAGTGCCACCGTGTCTTCTATGACTTTGACCCCTTTAATGTGGAATTCTGAGCACAGTGGAGTTTGTTGTGGACACTGACTGGTCTTGTACTATTCCACCTCCTCCCTGTAACGGCGAGGCTCTGCGTTTTAAACGGTCATATTAAAACCACCCTTTGATCCTGAATTTCCCTGCGCGTTGGCGATCTACCAGTGAGCTGCGAATTATAGATTTATGTCCATTTTTTTTTTAAATCCCTAATCTTATAGCTTTGAGCACTCCACTAATGCCATTTGGAGCTTTATATTGGTGCGTTGATATTGTAAGTGTTACCAGCTCTGTTAATATTTGCAGGTGGCTAATTGATTGAGCGAAACCTAAAGTACACCTGTACCCATGTTATCCACACACACATTGTCCATTTAAATGAATGTTACTCTCCGGCGGGCTATCTGGCAAGAGTGTGGTTCGGTCGGCGCTAGGACCCAGAGGAAACGGCGAGAGCCTTGGTGCGGGCAGAGCGCTTCAGATTGATGTGTTCATTTGGTGTTTGTTTCGCTCTGACCCTAATGGGGGTTTTAGCCGAGTCTAATCAGGAAGTGCTCGATTAGTAAATAAACAGGGATCAAAACCGTTTGGTGCTTAAAAACATCAGCAGTCCAAATAAATCCTTCTCAGTATTGAACGTCGAACATAAAAGCTGCAGCCACGCTGCCTAATGAAATGAATGTTTGTTTTCAGCTTTTAAATGGGTCAATGTATCGATTGAATTTTGTTAGAGTACTTCGCTTTATTAATCCCAAATGAACGCAGATTTCTTCAGATGCACATGGATCAAATATATACTGGGGGAGCTATAATAATGATATTTTAAGTGGCAGCTACATTTTAAATGACATCTCGAATTATAATTGCATTGTAAAAAACAATGCATTGTAAAAAAAAAATGGTATGTAATATAAGTAAAGGATTTTAGATCTTTATCCCAGCGTGTTTTCCCGAGTGGTTACCCATTTCAAAAACGGTGTATATAGTTTAAACAAAAAAAAAAGTGCTGGAGGAACTCAGCAAGTCAGGCAGCGTCTGTAGAGGGAAGACAGACACTAAATGCTGGAGTCACTCTGTGGGACAGGCAGCATCTCTGGGGAGAAGGAATGGGTGACGTTTCGGGTTGAGACTCTTCTTCAGTCTGAGGAAGGGTCTCGACCCAAAACATCAATCACCCCTTCCTTCTCTCCAGAGATGCTGCCTGTCAAACATCAATCACCCCATTCCTTCTCTCCAGAGATGCTGCCTGTCCCGCAGAGTGACTCCAGCATTTTGTGTCTGTGTTGGGTGTAAACCCGCATCTGTATTCCTTCCTCCAGCATGCGTAGAGGGAATGGACAGAGGTATGTATGTCAGATGCGAAGAGAGAATAGTAAGAATGTTGATGTATTGTTTATTTAATTTCCAGATCTTGATTAAACTGCACCAGGTGGACAGAAAACCGGCTTTGAAGAAGGTGCCACCAACCGACACTTCCAAGAAGCAAAAGACCGCGGCAATTAAAACTGGGTATAATTTTAAAGGGGAGGTGAAGAGGATATCGTGTCGACAATGGGAAATCAACTTTCCGAACTGACGCCCAGTGGAGCTTTCTTGCCTCCTTTTCACTCCCTACACATTGTGGCGATAGGATTAGATTCAGCAGGGAAGACAACTTTATTGTATCGACTCAAATTAAAGGAATTTGTCAACACAATTCCGACCAAAGGGTTTAACACTGAAAAAGTCAAAGTGCCAATTGGGAATTCGAGGTCCATTACTTTCCAGGTCTGGGACGTTGGTGGCCAAGAGAAGCTGAGGCCTCTGTGGAAGTCCTACACCAGGCGTACAGACGGCATTGTCTTTGTGATAGACTCCTCTGAGCGGGAGCGAATGGAGGAGGCCAAAGCTGAGCTGCACAAGATTTCCAAGAGTTCAGAAAACCAAGGGGTGCCCGTCTTAATCTTTGCCAACAAACAAGATTTGCCCGGGGCTGCCTCAGTGCCTGAAATGGAAAAGTCCCTGGGTGTAAATGAACTGGGATCTTCAACTCTGCACCACATCCAGAGTTCCAGTGCCGTGAATGGCCAGGGGTTGCAACAGGGACTCGAGAGACTGTACGAAATGATCGTTAAACGGAAGAAGATGCTCAGACACCAGAAGAGGAAAAGATGAACTCTTGCCTCAACTCTACCATCAATTAAGACTTGAAGCTGTGCTGTTTGTAGGTTAGGTCGGTAACGGAGGCTCCCAATAGAGAATCTAAATGGTCAGAAGCACACAACTTGCCTAGTTTATATATTTCCAGCCTTTTGGGGAGACCCAAATTCAATCTTTCCACTTTGTTTGTCCTCTCAAGATGTTGTGTAGGATGTACCACTGCAACAGCACACAGGTCTGGCGATCCAAATGCCAATCTGCACCATGGATTGTACTGCCCAGAGACAAACCAGGAGAGGTGGTTGGGAATGGTTGGTGGTACAAACTGACCATTGCTGATGAACCGCAGTAATACATGGGGTTTTACATGTTGTTTGGAGACTATTTGTGAATTGATAGTTATAGGTCCTTGGTGTGCTGGAGTCTTTTTGATTTTGCGTTTGCAAATATGTTCCTGTTATGCTTGATTGTACAAGGTCACCCCTCTACAAATACACGGACAGAACTTCACTAAGAACTGGCAAGAGAACTTGGTCAACGGAGTTGCATCCTCTTTTTTTCCTCTCCAGCTGTCCCCTTTTTCAATAATTTTAATCATTCGCTTTGCGCGGAGCTGATCATAATTCACTACTGTTTCTTTGCGGCTAACAATGGATTAGGTTCATAGAGTCATAGAACTGTATAATATAGATACAGGCCCTTCGGCCCAACTTTCTAAGCTGATTAAGCTGGCATACGGGGCTGGTCCCATTTGCCTGTATTGGCCCTAAAGCCTTCCTGTCTATACACACTGTCCAAATGTCTTTTAAAAGTCACAATGCCGTCCACTTTTACAGCTTCCTCCGGCTTATGTTCCAGATAAGACTAGCCTCTGAGTGCAAAGGTTGCCTCTGAGGTCCCTCTCAAATCTCTCCTCTCTCACCTTTAGCCTAAACCCTCTATATTTAGAATCACTCACACTGGGGAAAAAGACTGTGAGCATTCACATAATCTACACTTCTCATGACCTAGCACACCCCTTGGTCTCTTACACTCCAAAAAAAAAAAATCCCAGCCCCTCCAACCGATCCATATAACTTGCATGATTTTTTGTTGACAAATAATGTGCACGTCAAGGACATCTTTGGTGAAAGGCTCCAGAAGTCCGTTAGTTGTGAATGTAATGACTCCTCTGCAGAGATACTAAGTTGACCGTGGGAAGTGTTTTTTTTTAGATTGTGGTTTTCTAGCTGCACATCCCAAACACATGGGACTACCGATAGCAGTATTTCATCAAATGAGTAGGGGAGTGGAGTAATTCTTGGCCATTCTTCCAAAGGGAAGTATTTCCATTCTGACACCTGAATATGCCAAGGCCAAATGATGTAAGGTGACTCCAAGCACCCTTCCCACTGCCATTTGATCACAGCTGCAGTAAAACGGCTTTGGTGCAAAGCTGCATTTTAATGGCGTTGGAGGTGGAGAAATCTATTTGATGTTGGATGTGACTTGCCTTCACACTCTGATCTCCTTTTGTCCAAGCGAGCAGCAGAGCTGCTTTGAAGGCTGATAATAATGAGACTGGTTGAAGGCACAGCCAGCAATAAATCTCCAGTCTGGCATTGCATGTTACGAATTACTTGGTACTTGGTCTGAAGCCAATGTCACCCACCTAACTCCAGCCACGGGTGTCACATCTACATCAAGTCATTGTATTTCAATATGATAAATAATGAAAATATCCACATTTGATGTCATTTGCAATCATTGTGTTGAAATGTTTTTAGACAAGTTTTAACACAGCAAAAATATGAATGGATCTTGTAAACACAAACTGTGAATCTAAATGGTGATTTGTACATAGAATTTTTTTGTACTTTGATAGCATTTTTAACAAAACAAATGTGTGTTTAGTGTTGAAATAAAATGCTGTAAAATTTGATGAATGGAAAACATGAGGTTTTTTTTCCACCGTGGTTTACACTTGATTTTTCAGTTCTGTTCCTGGGTGATTCTTCAATTATCTTTTAGTAGATATAGTAACACTCAAGTCACTGGGGGAAGGGGAAGGGGATGGACAGCTTGTACCGATAAATGCTTGCAGCAGCAGTCTAATAAATATAGGTGGAAGGATCAGTCCATTTCTGTTACTTCTTTCAACTAGTGTAAGTGGACCCAAATCGGTGATGCTTCCTCATTCTCAAGAGTCAAGAATGTTTCATTTTCACATGTATCGGCAGCGGAACAATGTCATTTGTTAGGCTGCAGCTTTACAGGAAACCGTTTACTCTTGGTTCTCTTTACTTGTACAATGTCATAAGAGGAGCAGGAGAAGGGGAAATGACGTCTCCAGCCTGAAAGGAGGGCGTCTCCAGGGGAAATGATGGCTGATCGTGATGGGGTTGGGGACTCCTTGTCAAGGAAACAGGCACGGAGGCGAGGGAGGAAGAAGGGCTGATGATGCTGTCCCACCCTCCTCTCTGCTGGCACCACCACCTTGTCTGAATTCTCATTTTTCCCTGGCTCGGATTAAATGTCGCGGATGTGAGACCTTGTCTCTGCCTCTCCACAGATGCTGCCTGTCCTGCTGAGTGTTGCCAACATTCACTATTTTGAATCAATTTATTCCAACTTTGTTTTCTGTTTACTAGCCAATCGTATACTTAGGTTAATTTATTGCTCTTGACATAATGAACTCTTACCTCTTGTGCGAACTTTAATATGAAACCCTATAGGATGCCCTTCGGAAATCCGAGTTATAATAACATAGAAACATAGTAAACAGGTGCAGGAGTAGGCCATTTGGCCCTTCGAGCCAGCACCGCCATTGAATATGATCAGGGCTGATCATTCAAAATCAGTATGTCGTTCCTGATTTCTCCCCATATCCCTTGATTCCGTTAGCCCCAAGAGCTATATCTAACTCTCTTGAATACATCCAGTGAATTGGCCTCCACTGCCTTCTGTGGCAGAGAATTCCACAGAATCACAACTCTCATTGTGAAAAAAGTTTTTCCTCATCTTAGTCCTAAATGGCCTAGTCCTTATTCTTAAACTGTGACCCCTGCTTCTGGACTCCCCCAACATCGGGAACATCCCATATCCAACCCATTCTCTCAACCTACCTCTTTCTCTTTTAGTCTCTTTGCTTACTTTGTCCTTAAATTAATCTCAACAAATCTGTGAAATGCGGTTTCCCTTTCATTAAATGTTGCCAGCTCTTCTTGACTATATTCTGATTTTAATTAATTGTTTCCCAATTGGCAGAGAGCTTCCTCCCTCCATTCTCCAACAGAGGAATTGTAGTCATGGTTTTCTGACCAATTGGGTCAGACTCTGGTCAGATTTTGTCGCATAGTAATGAATGCATCTATTATCCCTGTAGCCATGCCCTTAGACACCCTCGAATACAAGCCACCTGGTCCAGATTACTAGTCCCCCTTTAATTCCATCCATTTGCTTGGTATCTTTCCTCCAGTGATGGTGCTTACTTCATTTCCCCTGATTTTGCTCTCTGAGCTTTTATCATTGTCATGTTTTTCGTGTCTTCTACTATGAAAACAGATAACACATATTTTTCAAGGTCTTTACCATTTCCTTAATTCTCATGACTAATTCCTTCGTCTCATTCTCTGACAGACCTTAGCAGTCTCCCTTTTTTGATTGAATGATTGAAAGGAACAGGCCCTTCATCCCACCGTGTACACACTGAATATTGATCACCTCTTCAGGCGAGTTCAATATTATTCCATTTTCACATCCACTCCCTACACTCCAGGGGCAAGGTAACAGAGGGCAATTGATCCACAAACCTGCACATCTTTGGGATGTGGGAGGAAACCTGGGGGAAACCCATGCAGTCACTGGGAGAAATTGTAAACTTTAAACCATATAGATTTGTGGAAGCTCTTACATGTTATACAGAATTCTCTTCCTCAGAGGGCGGTGGAGGCCGGTTCTCTGGATACTTTCAAGAGAGAGCTAGATAGGGCTCTTAAAGATAGTGGAGTCAGGGGATATGGGTAGAAGGCAGGAACGGGGTACTGATTGTGAATGATCACATTGAATTGTGTTGCTGGCTCGAAGGGCCGAATGGCCTACTCCTGCACCTATTGTCTATTGTCCATTGTCTATTTGTCGCTAACTAAAGGGCCTGTCCCACGGGCATGCGACTCCATGCGGCAAGCGCGACTTAACCGCAAGCGGGGGCCGTGCGGGGGCCGCGCAGAGGTCCCGGGCCGGTCCCACTTCGATCGCCAGAGCCGCATGGAGTTGTGCGGAGCTGGTCCCGACATCGCGCGGGGCTCCGAAAAACTGACACTGTTCAAAAATTCCGTGCGGCAACGGCCTGCCGCCCCGCAGCCGCATCGAGGCTGTGCGCGCCGCATCGACGCCGTACGCACCGTCTTGATGTCACTCGACCTCCGCGCGGCCCCCGCTTTACGGTTTGGTAGCGCTTGCCGCATGGAGTCGCATGCCCGTGGGACAGGCCCTTTACTTCCAGGATCTATTTTCTCCTTATAGTTCTTTGTTGGTCATTATTTGTTGCTTTGTAATTTTCCCAATCTTCTGGCCTGCCATTTATCGTGGTAACATTGCGAGCTTTTCCATATAACCATATAACCATATAACAATTACAGCACGGAAACAGGCCATCTCGACCCTTCTAGTCCGTGCCGAACACGTATTCTCCCCTAGTCCCATATACCTGCGCTCAGACCATAACCCTCCATTCCTTTCCTTTCAATTCACTGCCACCATTAACTTCATTAGTCCACCACAAATCAATCATTCCTTTTGCCTTTATTAGAATGTACCTTCATTGAGAATTCTGAAAGAGCTTTTTAAAATGTCATCCATCGCTTATCTCCTGTTTAACTTTTTAATCTATTTTCCTAGTCTAGCCAACTCTATAATTCCCTTTATTTATGCTTAAGACTATTTTTAGTTTTATGCCCTTCTTACGTATTGTCCCATGTTTTCTGCTGTCTTAAATACTTGTGTCTGTATTTACTTCTCGTCTCTTTCTTTGTCTTCTGATTCTCCCACATGTTGAACCTTGTCTCTGTGCGTGTCTCTGTGTGACTTTCTCTCTCGGTCTCTTTGCCTGAATCACTGCACAGTAACGTTACTCTAGTTTTAGTTTAGGGATACAGCGCGGAAACAGGCCCTTCGGCCCACTGAGTCCAGCCCATCCCCGCTTATTAACACTATCGGATACACACGAGGGACAATTTACATTTTCATACCAAGCCAACCTACAAACCTGAACGTCTTTGGAGTGTGGAAGGGAACCGAAGATCTCGGCGAAAACCCACGCGGTCACGGGGAGAACGCACAAACTCCGTACAGACAAGCACCCGTAGTCAGGTTCGAACACGGGATTCTGCCGCTGAAAGCGCAGTAAGGCAGCAGCTCTACCGCTGCGCCACCATTCCCCTAGTTTGACTGGTTTTCTTTTACTCTCCTCGAGGCGCGTCACCAACCATTTGCTTTGTATCTCTCCCACACGGCAGGGCCAGAAACTGAATCGTGGATATGTGCCGACTGACTTTGGCACGGTGTCACAGCTCCCACCTATTTATTATAATCACACTGGAACAACGCGTGCAACATTGTCCTCAAACTATCACAATGCATTTTCAATCTGTCTTCAACTTTCTGAGCAGCCTGTCAAGTGGAATAAATAGAGCGAATGCTATTTCTTGGAATGGGAGAACGTTACTTCCAAAGGAAGATTATCCTTTTCCACTCGCGCTCCCGAACTAAGCACGGATCCAGTATTTGTAAATCAACATGAAACTAATCTGCCGTCAAGCAAAACAGAAGCTGGGGTTTAGGTTGTTTTAAGTGTTGCCCTCACAGCTGATACATCAGGGAACTGGAGCAGGCTCACACTTTCTTTTTCAGTCTATAAGATGTGTGACATACAACCAGCTTTCTTGATCTAAATTACCACAGTAGTTAAATCTTTAAAGGTTCTCTGTGAGAATTTAGATAAAAACACATAATCCTCGGATAAAACGAATGTTCTCTTTGAGTCTGTTATCCTCCTTTCCTGAAGATATTGGCAATCCATTGGTTAGGTACATCAACACTGCTGATGTGGCCATTTTGCATTGTGCTTCAGACTAGCAACTTTAGAGATGCAGTGCGGAAACAGGCCCTTCGGCCCACCGAGTCCGTGCCGACCAGCAATCACACCGTACACTAACACTATCCCACACATTAGGGACAATTTGCAATTTTTACTGAAGCCAATTAACCTACAAACCTGTACGTCTTTGAAACGTGGGAGGAAACCGGAGCACCCGGAGAAAACCCACGTGGACACAGGGAAACCGTACAAACTCCGTATTGTCAGCAGCAGTCATCAGGATCGAACCGGGGGTCTCTGGCACTTTAAGGCAGCAACTCTACTGCTGCACCACCGTGCCGTGCTAGATTGACCACCATTCAAGGTGGACTAGCGTTGATGTCCAGCGGATTATTCAATGGTGCGGGCATCACCGTTGAGTGCAATTATATTTTCCTGGCGTCGCAAACATGCACTTCCTACTGGGATTGGTGCACTGTGGTCAGGCCTGGGAAATGGATTGATGCTTCCTTCTCCATCCCAGGAACCTTGCAGTGGAGAGTGGAGCCTTTTCCTCTGCCCTGGTTGCAAACCCCTAATGCAACTTATGGTTTATGCAGTACGTGGCTGTACGGGAGTGCAACATTACAGTTGCTGCCTTACAGCACCAGAGACTCAGGTTCGATCTTGACCACAGGTGCTGTCTGTACAGGTTCTCCTCATGACCTGCGTGGGTTTTCCCCGGATGCCCACCGGTGTTTCCTCCCACAATCCAAAGACGTACAGGTTTGCAGATTAATTGGCTTCTGTGAATTGTAAATTGTCCCTAATGTGTAGGATAGTGCTAGTGTACGGGGTGATCGCTGGTCAGTGCAAACTCGGTGGGCCGAAGGGCCTGTTTCCGCACTGTATCTCTAAACTAAACTAAACACAACTACTGCATCCCCCATGCCGTGCGTGAGTGGCCAGTTAATTTACTTGGATTGAGGATAAACATTGCCCAGTGTTCGATACTGTCCTTCACAGACTGTCATTAGATAATTCAGATAGGGAGACAATTTTGCAATTATTTTCAATGGAAGTCTCATCTGAATGGCAGGAGCTCAGGCAATGGAGCCCATCCACACCACCAGGTGTCTTCAGCACCTGGTTCCCTGTCTGTGTGAGGCAAGTATAGTCAATGGTTAATGGAGGAGAGGTTTAGATGGGTAAACAAGCGTGTGACCTGGGGCAGGAATAGGCCAGTCAGCCCATGAACCTGGTCTGCCATCCAATAAGATCCAAAGGGGCTGGGTCAATCCACAGCTTGTCCTGGGCATTCGCATCCTGAGAGCAATGTAACAAAACACCAAATTAAAAATCCACCAAATGACACAAGATGCTGGAGTAACTCAACGGGTCAGGCAGCATCTCTGGAGAGAAGGAATAAGTGATGTTTCAGGTCGGGACCCTTCTTCAGACCATCTCGACCCAAAACGTCACCCATTTCTTTTTCTACAGAGATGCTGCCTGACCCGCTGAGTTACACCAGCCTCTTGTGTCTGTGTTCGTTTTACACCAACATCTGCAGTTCCTCCCTACACAATTAAATCCACTGCTAGATACCCTGCAATGCCGTTATTGTTTATTCTTTATATCCTTTATCATGTCACTTCATGGTTAAATATCCTCTCATTGGTAAGCATGAGTGGTATCTGTCTGGAGACTCTGAGTACTCTCAGCTCATGTCTGGTACTGAGAAAGAGTTATGTTTGCTCTCAGCACTGTCACTGAAGTTGTACTACACTACCTCGGAGAAATAGTTGCTTTAATTTCCTGCGAGTCTGATGATAACACAATGCACAGTGCATGAGAGCTTTGCCAGTCATGTCTCTTCTACTCTTCCCATTCTCTCTGCATTTTAATTGGGGATTTATTTCCTTCCTCGTCCTTTTAGGTGAAAATCCAACCCTGGTTACGGTGGAAATTGTGTGCTGCTGGTTAAAATCCCAGTTATATGATTTCCAAATATTTAAGTGAGAGAAGCAGGATACGATCATAAGGAATAGGAGTAGAATTAGGCCATTCGGCCCATCAAGTCTACTCCGCCAGTCAATCATGATTGATGTATCTCTCCATCCTAACCCCATTCTCCTGCCTTCTCCCCATAACCTCTGACACCCGATATAGTTCTTCTTGCGTATGGCGTGCACAGCCTAAAGTTGTAGGACAACTTGTTCTATTTGATCTTATTTGATTGTGCACGCCAGGTTGATCGCATTCGTCGAAACAGGGCGGACCACGTGAAGGTTGCAATCTCCCCCCCCCCCCCCCCCCCAATACGGTTGAAGAAGTCTGATGAAGGGTCTCGACCCGAAACGTCACCTATTCCTTTATCTCCAGAGATGCTGGCTGACCCGCTGAGTTACTCCAGCTCTTTGTGTCTATCTTCGGTGTAAACCAGTATCTGCAGTTCCTTCCTCCACATCCAGTTACTCTGCTATTGTTTGTTCCCTAGCCTGTTAAAGTCAACTTTTAGCACCACTGATTCCTGTTATGAGTACAGTTTAACAGAATCTAGTTTGACATCCAGAACCTCTCCAAGATCCTATTATTTTTAAATGTGCCCTGACATTTCATGCTCGCAGATTTATCTGGTTACAGCCAAGACCACCTCAGTATTCAAAACCTCCCATAGTGGGATGTTACCTGCGCTTGCAAGCTTGAGTTACAGGGAGAGGTTAGAACGGCTGGGACTTTTTTCCTTGGAGCATAAGAGAATAAGGGGTGACTTTACTGAGGTGTGCAACATTATGAGCTGCTGGATGAAGTGAACACTCAGTCTTTTTCGCAGTGTAGAGGATTGTAAAACTAGAGGGCAAAGGCTTAGGGTGAGAGAGGAGAGATTTGAGAGGGACTTTTTCACTCAGAGGGTAGTCCCTATCTGGAACAAGCTTTCAGAAGTTATAGAAGTGGATACAATTATAACTTTTAAAAGACATTTGGACAGATATATGGATTGGAATTTCTTGCGGTCTTGGGCAAGGTGTTCCCAAACCTAATTGTGAAATTTGTGAAACCAAAAAGTGCAACTGGACAGTATGCTCTCGATGGTGTACCCTGTAGAAGTTCATCAGAGTCATTGGAGACATGCTGAATTTCCTCACACTCCACAGGAAGAGAAGATGTTGGTGAGTCCTCTTGGCTGTCGCATCTATGTGGTTGGTCCACGACAGATCATTGGTAATATTTATGCCAAGGAACTTGAAGCTCTCAATCATCTCCGCTTCAGCTGATAGGGGCATGTACTCCACCATGCTTTTTGATAACTAGCTCCTCCGTCTTGCTGACATGGAGGTAAGACTATGTTAGTAAATTCTCAATCTCCTTCCTGTACTCTGTCTCGCATCAGGAATCACCCTGATTCCCCAAGGACTAGCTACCTACAACCGCTCACCACTACATTAGCAAGCCAATGCAGTCAGGAATCATTTGCATGGTCTCTTTCAGAAATAGTTCCATTTGGCCTTGCTCCTGAAATAATTCTGCTGAGAGATTGAGTTTGCCATTACACGAGCTGACCTCACCCACAGTCCACATCTCACATCTGAATGCAAAGGCAAGTACGGCCCACGTTTACTAAAAGAAACCAAGTGAAGGAGAAATTCCAGCCAGACAGCTCGACGAGATTTAGAAATGGGTGAAGGTCAAAAAGTACGTCACAGTCTCTGAAGTGTTAACATTCTAACAATGGACCCATTCTAGCCCGTTAAAAATACGATGTGATTTTGTTATTGTTTGAAAAATTGAAACTGGAGGAAGATTGCCAACTGGCCGTGTGGAAAGGCCTCGTGCACGGATCACTATTGTATTGGCTGAGAATGAGGTCACCTTGTTTTTGCATGAACGATGGAAGGGAACATAAAACAACACATGATCCTGCAGCGACCCAGTGCAAGGGCTACATCATTACGTGTCAAAAATACATGACTACTGGGCCGGCAGGGACTGCATTTATTTGACAGGATGTCAGCCTCTGGGGCCAAGCTAGTTACATGAGAAACAGGGTCAAGTGACAACCTGTACTTTAAGGTTGCTGTACCGAGAGTTGGCCCTCATAGATCCTCATACGCAAAAGCCTTGTTTTCCCCAAATAGACACAGAACACTGGAGTAACTCAGTGGGACAAGCAGCATCTCTGGAGAGAAGGAATGGGTGACGTTTCGGGTCGAGGCTATTCTTCAAACTGAAGAAGGGTCTCGACCCAAAACGTCACCCATTCCTTCTACCCAGAGATGCTGCCTGTCCTGCTGAGTTATTCCAGCATTTTGTGTCTATCTTCAGTTTAAACCAGCATCTGCAGACCCTTCCTACCTTTTATTTTCCCCAAGGGGCTTTGAAATCTAGCTTAATGAATTTACAAAGGGGTGCGTTTCTCGCAGGGCGGAACCACCGACAATCTCCACACAGGGAAATACTTTGTTTACAAATAGTTAGTTCGCGAAGGATGATGATTTTTGCTGTTCATTATTAGTAACTGTGCTTGAGCTTGTGTGACATGGCTTGTATTTATGTGGGATTATTGAATCCTGGAATGGCTGCACAGGCTGAACAACAAAGAGCACACTGTTCCGTGCCTTTACCTTTCCACGCTGGGAGGCATGAGATCAAAGCCTTTCATGTGGGTGCCAGAGAAAGTAACAAGAATGAGCAGAAGGTGCAAGACAGGCAGTCATTAGAAAGCAGCAACACAGTCACAATGGTTCTGAAAGTCTTTACTCTGCGATTCATCTCATCAGCAAAGCAAGAGATTAACTTGAGTACTTGATTTCATCTGTAAATATTTATTATAAAATGTCATATTTCTCCACAGGCTTACTCTCTCTCTCTCTCTCTCCCCCACCTTGTTTCATGCTGCGATGTGTTCTGATAGATTCCACCTTTCTGCTATCTCACACACATATCTGTTATTCCACACTCGAAGGGTCTGCCCTTAGCGTGAGTGCTGCGGGCGTCTATCACACACCAGCACTATGCTGACTTGTCTTTAAACTAATCACAATCTATGGTGCACTTTCTAAGGTGTGTGTTATTATTGTTTGCAGATGGAAAATTAGAACGTAATCAAAAAGACACAATTCTACCAAAGTGTCTAAGTCCTTAAGCATTCAATGAGCTCAGAGCCGTTGTGATTCACTTTATTTACCCACCTCTTTCATGTCTGGGTGCAGCGGTAGAGTTGCTGCCTTACAGTGCCAGAGACCCACATTCAATCCTGACTACGGGTGCTGTATGTACGGAGTTTGCACGTACGTTCTCCCTGTGACCGCGTGGGTTTTCCCCGGGGATCTCTGGTTTCCTCCCACACTCTAAAGACGTGCGGGTTTGTAGGTTAATTGGCTTCAATAATAACGTGAAATTGGCCCCAGTGTGTGTGTGGGGATTGCTGGTCGACGAGGACTCAGTGGACCCAAGGGCCTGTTTCTTCGCTGTACCACTAACATAGATACATAGAAAATAGGTGCAGGAGTAGGCCATTCGGCCCTTCGAGCCTGCACCGCCATTCAATATGATCATGGCTGATCATCCAACTCAGTATCCCGTACCTGCCTTCTCTCCATACCCCCTGATCCCTTTAGCCACAAGGGCCACATCTAACTCCCTCTTAAATATAGCCATTGAACTGGCCTCAACTACCCTCTGTGGCAGAGAGTTCCAGAGATTCACCACTCTCTGTGTGAAAAAGTTTTTCCTCATCTCGGTCTTAAAGGATTTCCCCCTTATCCTTAAGCTGTGACCCCTTGTCCTGGACTTCCCCAACATCGGGAACAATCTTCCTGCATCTAGCCTGTCCAACCCCATAAGAATTTTGTAACGGTAAAGGCTTCGGCGCATTGAGTCAGAAACTCAAATTCATAAAGTACTTTGGCCAACTGCAGTCACCAATAGTATTTTTCACTCTGAATAAAGAAAAGATTTCATTGAACATCCAGTAATCTTTGCTCTGAGAGCTTCCCCTTTCCATGAAGCCGACCGACCACATGAAGTGAAAGTTCAAAGGGAGCTCTGGCACGCAGTATCTGTGATCTCATCAATTAGCTTAAGCTGACAATCACCTTCAAGATTCTCACAGGTAGGAGACTAAATGTTTAACCACTAGTCTGGGTGCAGAGTGAAAGCGGGAACACAAAGCTCGAACACGTTAAGTAGCCGTAGAAATATCATGAATAAACCATGTTAAAACAAATATATTTTTTATTTTTTTATTTATGTTATGAAATGTTTTGTGCAAGGAAACGAGAAACACAACGTACAATTTGCTTCTCTGTGCCAGATAGCTAGCTAAGAAAGAGTTACAGCTTGATCATCTCTCTTGGATCCCGTATGGCTAGGCATAACATTTCAGTCATTTTTACACGCAAAGTTGGTTGTAAAAAGCACATTTCTACATCAGTTCGAGTAATTTCGATCTGATTGCTTTGGAGAAGGCAGGAAACAGCGCAGCCGGTAAAAGGCACTGATAGTAACTTCAGGATCTCTGTGTTAAATGACGTGCACAAAATATTTGTGGTTGAGATTAAATCTGTAATACTGTTAATGAGCTCCAATAGTTACTTTCACTTACTACCTGGCACATTGCGTGGGGAGATGTTCAGGGGCTCAGAGATCTGTAGACATTTAGTGTGGAGGGATGAGTTGGAGGGCAGGGATTGCTATTAATTTCTCTAACTTCAAGTAACCCTTCCATCCCCTCTCTCGCCGTCCCTCCCCCACCTTAGTCATCGTACTAGTTTCACTGTCATCCTGCTGAGTTTCATTGTTTTTGTATTGCTCATTATCACCTTCTACACAGCCAACAATGGACCATTGTGGGCTCCACCTTTCCTTGATCATCGTTGCTGGCTTTGATTTGTCCTTTTGCATTTCATTCATTCATTTGTACTATGTACCTTTTCATATCTCTCGTATTTCCCTCTTCCTTGACTCCTAGTTTGAAGAGGGCCTCGACCCGAAACGTCACCTATTCCTTTTCTCCAGAGATGCTGCCTGCCCCGCTGAGTTATTTTGTGTCTATCTTCGGTGTAAACCAGCATCTGCAGTTCATTCCTACACTTGATTCTTGGGGGGTTGACACGGTGCTAGCATTTTGTGTCTTTCATTGCCCTGTCAATACTGGAGAGAGCAAGAGGGGGAGGGGTGGAAGAGATAGAGGACATAGATCTAATTCAGCATGGGGTTAAAGATTTAGGTAAGACCCTACCTTCAACTGTAGGTGTTGCATCCGGCGCCTTGTTAGAAAGACCATTCTTCCTGGAATGTTCAATGAATTTTAAGGATGATACAGTGGAGTAGGGGGTAGAGTTGCTTACAGCACCAGAAACTCTGTTTCAATCCTGACCTGGGTGTTTTCTGTGTGGAGTTTGCATGTTCTGCCTGTGACCACGTGGATTTCCACCGGGTGCTCTGATTTTACCCACATCCCCAAGATGTGTGGGTTTGTAGGTCAATTGGCCTCTGTCAAATTGCCCCTGGAGTGTAGGGAGTGGACTGGAAATTCAACTTTCGTGAACAGGTGATCAATGGTCAGTGTGGACTCGATGGGCCGAAGGGCCTATTTCTTTCAATCATTCAATCAAAGGTAGCGTCCTTTAGAGAATGAGATGAGGGAATTAATAGATTGAATTGATTGGATCTCTCATTTGTTAAACATTTTCTGATCTACCAATCTACTTCATTGCACTTTTTAATATTTGCACTTTCTCTGTAACTGTAATACTAAATTCTGCACCCTGTTTATTTTCTCCTTACAAGAACCAGAGGACATAGGGTTAAGGAGACAGGGGAAAGTTTAATAGGAACCTAAGGTGCAACTTTATGGATTGGGTGTATGGAATAAGCTAACCAACCAAGTAGTTGAGGCAGGTACAAAAACAACATTTAAAAGACTTTTGGACAGGTACATGGAAAGGTTTAGGGTGATACGGGCCAAATGCGGGCAGGTGGGACTAGTGTAGATGGGGCATCAGGGTCTGCGTGTGCAAGTTGGGCTGAAGACACGGTTTCCGTACTGTATGGATGTATGACTCTATTTATTGTGATTTGGCTGGATAGCAAGTTTTTCATAGGATCTCGGCATACATGACAATAATAAACCAATGACAATGCAAATCCCCCCAAAATGTTCAAATCTGGACAGGAATAGAGGGGTATGGATCACGTGCAAGTAGATGTCCAGATTAAGTGGGCACCATGGTTGGCACAGACACTGTGGACTGAAGGGACTGTTCCTGTGTTGCATTGTTCTACATTCAAGCATCAGGCTCATTTGCTCCAAGTGAACTGTGAACTGGTTAGAATTTACAAGACTCCGAATTAAAGCTGCTGTCCAGATTGTATGTGACCTCCAAGGCTATGACCTTGCTGGCATGCCTGGTGTTCATTACTAGTATCTAAAAGCCCTTTGGTACAACAGAATCGCGTGCCAGGCTACCCCAGAGGACACATATGGAACTGAACCCATAAGTAATGCTGTTGATCACTGCACAACACAAACCTCAACTCTCCCTCTGCAACTGTGAATTTCGATGGACTTTGTTTTGTTAGCACGACAAACTTTACTTTTGCAGTAGATAGACACAGAATGCTGGAGTAACTCAACGGGACAGTCAGCATCTCTGGTGAGAAGGATTGGGTGACGTTTTGGGTCGAGACCCTTCTTCAGACTCTTTAGTTTTGCAGTATTTGGTCTGGTCACTTGCATATTACAGATTATTATTTTATTGTATTATTGATTATTGTATATTTATCTGTGTGCTATTGTGTTAATGGGCCAGTTAAGCTGCAGCAAGTACGAATTTCATCGTTCAGTTGTCGGTGCAAATGACAATTAAAGACTCTTGACTCTTGAATGACAGAATACTCTCTAGACAAGTCTCTCAAAGTCATAAGAGGGAGGAGACAAAAATGTAGATGTGTCATGTATCTAACTATGTTTATCAAAGCTACCAGTACAAAGAGAATAAAATATCACAGAGAGTTTCCCCTCGGTTTGGATCGCAAGTTCTCTTATGTTTCACGCTATTTGTGCTACAGTTTTACAATGCCACTTATAAAGATTATATCTTTTATATCTTGCAAGCTTTAGAATTAATTTGGCAACATTGATCTGGGTCAATCAAAATATGGATATGAAAAGCCATTGAACAGAAATGAAATGGTCAATACATTTATCAATCAAATGCGATTGAATTCATGAAGGAAATACACGGCATGAGTGGTGGAGGTGGGAGTTATTTAATATTGCGGGCAATGAAGCATGTTACAGGTAGCATTGCTTACGATGTTGTCATTTTTGGTCTCTACACCGTCCTCTAGCTAATTGCTTGACACACCTTCTTACTGCTTTTTATATGTGAATGTACAGCTGATGACTGATGCGTGCAGGCATTTCATTCCTATCCCGTGATTAACTCTTGCTGTGAGTGCTGCGGAATGGCCACTCATCTCATATCATCTTATTCCACGATTAGGAAACCTCCACTGCAATTTTGTTGCATTCTTTCGAATCCCAATGGAATTTCCTTTTATACTCAAATTGGTTTCAACATGACTTGCAATAACTTGATTACTTTTTGAAAGAGTATAATTTTAGGATAATCACCCAGAACAGGCCATGTCACACAAAACATAGAACTCATCAACATTTCACTATGCTGCAAGACATATTCAATGCATAAGTATAGAAACAATGACTGCTATGGGTGTTGACAAGAAAATATTAACCAATTTACAAATTTTATTTATTTTGTAATTCGTTTTATTTTTCCAATGCTTAATTACATCAAATTGGACGCCAGACTCATGTACAGACTCAGTGTTGTCTACTATCTTATACTTAGTATGATTGTGCCTAATGTATAGCAGGGTTGTAATGGAACTGTATTGTAACACAAATAATTGCACCGTATGTGACAAAATAGTACTATTGAACCAGGTTAATTGAACTGTTAAAGGCCTGTCCCACTTGGCGATTTATTCGGCGATTGACTGACGTATCAGATCACCGAAAAATTCGCAGCGTGACGCGGCGTGACGCGGCGTGATGCGTTTATATAATTAGTTGAATCAAATTGAAGAATTTAGGACTTCAGCAATAAATATAAAACTGAAATCTGGCCACAAAAGGTTTGGAGGTAGGTTTAGAAGAGAAAGAAAAAGATTGATTAGGGATGGTAATCATGGCTTTCTTTGTGTGTTGGAAATCCTGATTGGATTTTTTTGAAGATGTGATCAAGAGGATTGATGAGGGCAGGGTGGTAGATGTTGTCTACATGGACTTTAGCAAGGTTTTTGACAAGGGTCCTGCATGGTAGGCTGGTCCAGAAGGTTAGATCACATGGGATCCAGGGTGAGGTAGCCAAGTAAATGCAAAATTGGCTTGTTGGGAGGTGATCGGTGCAGGGTCCCCTGGTGTTTGTCATCTATATTAGTGATATGGATGACAATGTTGGAAATATGATTAGTAAGTGTGTGGATGACTCCAAAATTGTTGGTGTAATGAAGAGAGTGATCTCAGATTACAACAGGATCTTGATGAACTGGGGAAGCACACCAAGAAATGCTAGATGGAATTTAACTTGGACGAGTGTGTATGGATTTCAGCAAGTTAAACCAGGACTCTGGAGGGTATTGTAGACCAGAGAGGCCTTCGAGTGCAGGTACATAGTTCCCTGAAAGTGGCAACAAGTGAACATGTAGGTAAAGAAGGCATTTGGCACACTTGCCTTTATTGAGTACAAGTGTTGGGCCATCACATTACAGTTGTACAAGTACAATGTTTAAAAATACATTTAGACATGTACATGGATAGGAAAGGTTTAGAAGGATATGGGCCAAATATAGTCAAATATGATTCGCTTACGTTTTTGTTTTTGTGGTTTTGAGCTTGTTGGTCTTTTGAACATCATGATATTATGGTCAGAATTATAAGAATTATAGTCAGTCATTCTTACTGCTCTTATTTCAACAGAATTGTGCCCAGAAATGAAGGAGACAATAGAGACACTGCATCTGTAGAAGTTCATCGGTTATAGGAACAAAATTAGGCCATTCAGCCCATCAAGTCTACTCCGCCATTCAATCGTGGCTGATCTATCTTTCCCTCTCAACCCCATTCTTCTGCCTTCTCCCCATAACCCCTGACACCATTACTAATTGAGAATCTATCAATCTCCACCTTAGAAATATCCATTGACTTGGCCTCCGCAGCCTTCTATGGCAATGAATTCCACAGATTCACCAAATTCACTAAATACATTTGTCCTCATCTTCTTTCTAAAGGTATGTACTTTTATTATGAGGCTGTGGCTTCTGGCCCTAGACTCTCCCACTAGTGGGAACATCCTCTCCACATCCACTCTCAGGCCTTTCACTATTCGGTAGGTTTCAATGAGGTACCCCCTCATCCTTCTAAATTTCAGCAAGTACAGGCCCAGTGCTGTTAAACACTTATCATATGTTAACTTACTCATTCCTGGGATCATTCTTGTAAATCTCCTCTGGACCCTCTCTAATCTCAGAACATCCTTCCTCAGATATGGGGCCCAGAACTGCTCACGTTACTCCAAATACAGTCTGACCAGTGCCTTGGAGGAGGAGGAGCCATGTTGGGGAACGGCTGCTAACCAGCAGCCGTCCGTTTAATTCACCTTTTTTTAATAGTTTTTTAGTGTGTTTTAGTGTCTCCAGTTGGAGAAATCTACTTTTAAATGTAAGGTGAATGGGGGTAATTTTATTCTAGGCCCCTACCTGGTCGGTGAGGCAGCTTTTTCTCCGGGCTGCCTCGTCGACCCGTCCTCGTGGCCTACCAGAGGGCATGGAGCGCCGTTTCCTGACGGGAACCGCCCAGCACCTTCAGCTTCAGTCGGCGGCACAGCGCTGGAGCGCTATCGGGGAGCGTAGCGGGCGATGCCTTGCCTGGGTCGCCGCGCTGGCTCGACGCGGTGGAGCTCCGGTATGCGGTGACCGCCGACATCAACACCTCCGGGCAGCGGGTCTGCGGAGCGACCAGCCGCGGGCGGCGGCGGCGGCGCCGACTTTAACATCGGGAGCCTCGTGGCTCCAACTCGGCGCGGCCCTGTCGGCTTCAGGTGCCATGGACTCCGCTGGGAAACCGGCCGTTCCAGCCGCTGCGAGGACTCTCCCGACGGCCAGGAACATCGGGCCTCCGTAGAGGCAACTGTGGCGGCCTCGATGGGCCTGACTCTGGGGAGAACTGGGTTGGGGACTGGACATTGTGCCTTCCCCCACAGTGGTGGTCATTGTGGGGGGATGATTTTGTGTGTAGTGTTAAGTGTCTGTGTTAGTCTGTGTTAGTCTATGTCCAACATGGCGGGCGGAAGGGAGAGTGTACGCTGGCGCGGTTTGGCTGCCGCTGCTCTCCCTTCATGTTGTGTTTTCTGAATTTTGTTGTTGTCTTTTGTTGGATCGAATTTCTGTTTTTAATTTGTGTATTTGTGATGTCTTTATAACTTGTTTTACTCTGATTATATGTTTATATGTTTCTTAAATTGTAAGGTGTCCTAGAGACCTCGGTATTAGGCGCCCTTAAAATAAAATCTATTATTATTATTATTATTATAAAGCCTCAGCATTGCATCCCTGTTTTATATATTCTAGTCCTCTCGAATGTTTTTATATTTTAGTCCTCTCGAAGTTGGAACAATTCCTTGGTTTTACATCTTGTCTCTTTCCAGTGCTCTAAACTAGACACCACGGCACATTAGTTGAATGTTTAATGAGCTTCTGAATTCGTTAATAATATTCGGCACTTCTCATGAAGCTCTGAATGAATGATATCCACCACTTAGTATCGTCCTTATCCTACAAGGGCTGTTCACGTTGCGTTACGCTTTATACAAAACTGTGGTACTATATAAGTGTTCAAGAAGGAACTGCAGATGCTGGAAAAGGTAGACAAAAGTGCTGGAGAAACTCAGCGAGTGAGGCAGCATCTATGGAGCGAAGGAAATAGGCAACGTTTCAGGCCGGCCCGAAACGTTGCCTATTTCCTTCGGTTTCGGCCCGAAACATTGCCTATTTCCTTTGGTTTCGGTCCAAAACGTTGCCTATTTCCTTCGCTCCATAGATGCTGCTGCACCCGCTGAGTTTCTCCAGCACTTTTGTCTACTGTCGTACTATAATATGGGTTGCAAGGTACTTAACAGCCTTGTTGCGCCTATTTTACACGCAGATGTTATTGACAGCTTGTGTACACGTTACCTTCCTGTCTTCAGCCTTGCAGGGACATGCTGCCATTTATGCTGTAAATTCCATCAGAACACAATAAAACGAGCACACGTCAGATTGAACAGCAACTGCGGCTGGGCTGGGCTGGGCTGGGCTGGGCTGGGCTGGGCTGGGCTGGGCTGGGCTGGGCTGGGGCAGGCACCACATTACCTGACACACTTAAACTCCTTCTTGCCTTTATTTGCTTCCATTGTAGTGGATGAGTGTAAGCTACGGTATCATCATTTAACTAGGCATAGTTCCAACAACAGTTCCGACAGACAGGCCCATTTGTTCGCGCCAGAGCCTGCTCTGCTGGAAGCCCTGTTTCACAATAGTTACACAATAGTGAATTTTCTACCACTGTTACCTGAAATCATTTTGTTCCGTGCCCTGAAAGTAGCAACTCAAGTGGACGGAGTGGTAAAGAAGGTTAATGGTAGGGTCACCTTCATCAATCGAGTATTTATTTCTTATTTAAGAGAGAGTTAGATAGAACTCTAGGGGCTAGTGGAGTCAAGGGATATGGGGAGAAGGCAGGCACGGGTTATTGATTGGGGACGATCAGCCATGATCACAATGAATGGCGGTGCTGGCTCGAAGGGCCGAATAGCCTCCTCCTGCACCTATTTTCAATGTTTCTATGTTTCTATGTTTCTATGTTTCTATGAGTAATTGAATATAAGAGTCAGGAATTCTCATTGCAGCTTTATAAAACCTTGGTCAGGCTGTATTTGGAATATTGTCTGCTGTCCCATTGCAAACAGGATGTGGGGGCTTTGGAGAGGGTATGGAAGAGATTTTCTAGAATGCTACCTGGATTAGCTATAAGGAGAAGTTGGATTGCTTTCTCTGGAGTTTCGGAGGCTGAGGAGAGACCTGATGGAGGTTTATCAGGAATAGAGGCATAGCTCGGGTACACGGTCAGAATCTTTTTCCCAGGGTGGAAATATCAAATACCAGATGGGACAGGGTTAAGATGAGGAGAAGAAAGTCTAAAGGGAATGTGCAGGGAAAATTATTTATACTGAGAGTGGTGGGTGCCTGGAATGCACTGCCAGGGGTGGTGATGGAGGCAGATGGGATTAAGGGGCTTTCAGATATGCACATGAATATGCAGAGAACAGAGGAATATGGATCGCATGCAGGCGGAAGAGATCAGTTTAACCTGGCTTCGTGTTCAGCACAGACATTGTGGGCTGAAGGGCCTGTGCTGTACTGTTCTATGTCCTTTGTTTTATTTGGCAGGTACATTTCCACAGAGCTAGTCAACTGTACAAGGCAGGCAAGTCTGAAGAAGGGTCTCGACCCAAAACGTCACCCATTTCTTCTCTCCAGAGATGTTGCCAGTCCAGCTGAGTTACTCCAGCAGTTTGTGTCCACCTTCGATTTAAACCAGCATCTGCAGTTCTTTCCTACACATTTTGTCTGCTCCACTGCGAAATCTCCTCAAGGTATGACTACTTTGAAGAAGTTCTCCCTTCTCCCAGCTAACAATGATCTATTCTACATTTCCCTTGAACTTCATTCCCTTTGTCCTATTTTCACACCTTACGCTTGCTTATCTATGTATCTCCCTCTCCCCTGACATCAGTCTGAAGAAGGGTCTCGACCCAGGCACGGAAATCGCTATCAAAACATGCGGGGGGGGGACACAATTTCTTGGCGGTCGCGCGCGCATGCGCACACTCACACACACACGCGAGGCTTTGGAGGCTTCGGCTCAAGATTCTTCCAGTTTCCTGCCCCACGACGTGGATGCTTCTACTATGGGGCCGCTACCATTAGAATGAGTCAACTAGTGCAGGTCTGTAGGACAGATTTAAAAAAGACTGGACATCATGCTGGACAACATAATATAACACAATATCTTACAAAGCTTGTAATGGGGGGGGGGGGAGGACCATCCCCCACCTCTGAAAACATGGAGGGGACACGTCCCCCCCGCCCCCCGGGATTTCCGCCCCTGTCTCGACCCAAAATATCACCCATTCCTTCTCCCCAGAGATGCTGCCTGTCCCGCTGAGTTACTCCAGCAGTTCCGATTTAAACCAGCATCTGCAGTTCTTTCCTACACAAGTTAATTTTCTTGTCTAAGGAACTAACTTGTGTCAATCATTGGGAAGAGTTGCAGCACAGTGCCCCGGGCAAGTGAAAGAGAAAGAAACTAGGGCTCCCTCAGTTCCTCATTAGCCAGTAATCCCTGCTGGAAAAGCGTGGACATTGCAGGAGGACAGGGGTGTGATGTTCCCTTCAGTGTAAAGGCTGCCACTACTCACTGCCAAGCCTTCACACATGCAGAATGCCCCCACTTACCAGTGTGGTAACCCCCTTCCTTAACCCCTTCCTTGTGCAGGGACTACATGAGGGCCGCAGTTATTAGTTTTGGAACTGCTTGCAGCGGGGGAGGGGCGAAAGAGCAATGAAAGGCAAACTAAAACAATAAAACATTTGATGTGATAATGAAACTCACAAACCTCATGTATTTTATCCTCTCTTCATTTCAAACAACAGCAAATCAAAATACACGCAACTACTCCTGCCTGCTTTATTTATACCAGAGAACACTGAAATCTGAGGATTTTACTTCGATGAAAATCAGTAAAGGAACATCAGAGGATGTGTGGTTCACAGATTTTAATAGGCCTTGAGGCGGCTGGTCATGTGCCCACCCTGGCTGTGATCAATAATAGCACATTGCAATTAAGGTCTTATGGATTCTATGTGCTAATAATGATCCCCAATCATGATGTTCTGAGACTTTTCCCTGGTGACCTAATTGGAAGTTGTGTGTCTCTGCGGGAGAGTCTGTCATCATTTTAGTTTCATTGGTCTTGGGTTTCTCAGGGAGAGAGGTGCCTGGCTTGAGATGTGCCAACATTGTCGTATTGCTGCATTCCTACAAAATGCATATAATCCAGTTTGTCCTGCACGGAGTCCTGCGTTTTGGGATTCCTGCTGGAACTGTTCTTTAGTTAAATTTAGTTTAGAGATACAGCATGCAAACAGGCCTTTCAGCCCACCAGGACCGCGCCGACCAGCGATCCCCGCACACTAAACACTACCCTACACACACTAGGAGCAATTTACAATTAAACCAAGCCAATTAACCTACAAACCTGTATGTCTTTGGAGTGCGGGAGGAAACCGGAGATCCCAGAGAAAACCCACGCAGGTCACCGGGAGACTGTACAAACTCCATACAGCCAACGTCCGCAGTCAGGATCGAACCCGGGACTCTGGCGCTGTAAGGCAGCTTTCCTACCGTGTGTTCTAATTCCAACAGAAGTGAGCACATTCCTGAACTAAAACCTGCAGATATTTGGAGGGGCTGGAAAAGACAGTCAGAACTGTTTTCCAAGGTAAAAATGCCTAAGAGTAAAGTGACAATAGACAATAGACAACAGGTGCAGGAGTAGGCCATTCGGCCCTTCGAGCCAGCACCGCCATTCAATGTGATCATGGCTGATCATCCCCAATCAGTACCCCGTTCCTGCCTTCTCCCCATATCCCCTGACTCCGCTATTTTTAAGAGCCCTATCTAGCTCTCCCTTGAAAGCATCCAGAGAACCTGCCTCCACCGCCCTCTGAGGCAGAGAATTCCACAGACTCACCACTCTCTGTGAGAAAAAGTGTTTCCTCGTCTCCGTTCTAAATGGCTTACCCCTTATTCTTAAACTGTGGCCTCTGGTTCTGGACTCCCCCAACACCGGGAACATGTTTCCTGCCTCTAGTGTGTCCAAGCCCTTAACAATCTTACATGTGCAAAATGTTAAGGTCAGAGGTGCAAAGTCTAAGGATGTACGGGAAAGGTTTTTTTTCCACAAAGAGCGGTGGGTGCCTGGAACTAACTGCTGGGGGTGATAGTGAAGGGAAGTCCAGGACAAGGGGTCACAGCTTAAGGATAAGGGGGAAATCCTTTAAGACCGAGATGAGGAAAAACTTTTTCACACAGAGAGTGGTGAATCTCTGGAACTCTCTGCCACAGAGGGTAGTTGAGGCCAGTTCATTGGCTATATTTAAGAGGGAGTTAGATGTGACCCTTGTGGCTAAAGGGATCAGGGGGTATGGAGAGAAGGCAGGTACGGGATACTGAGTTGGATGATCAGCCATGATCATATTGAATGGCGGTGCAGGCTCGAAGGGCCGAATGGCCTACTCCTGCACCTATTTTCTATGTATCTATGTATCTATGTAAATACGATAGACGTATTTAAGAGGATTTTGGAGAGACACATAGATGTGCAGGGAATGGAGGGGTATGGATCACAGTACAGGCAGAGAAGATTCATGTAACTTGGCATCATGTTCACCTGTGCTGTATTGTTCTATATTCCATGTTCCATGAGTCAATGACTAGGACCCAGGGCCCAGCACATCAATGCAATCACACAAAGAAAACTCCTCAACAGCAGGGCCGGCCTTAGGAGGTGCGGGGCCCAATTGGGAACAATTTTGGTGAGCCCCAGGTTCCCAGCCAAGGTCTGTAGAATCATAGAAATATAAATAAAGTCTATTATAGACTTTATATCTCTATGGTAGAATGGAAGGTAATCAGAATGTGCGCTTAAAAAGGTGCATGCAAGTTAATGGATCAAACAGATCTAAGAAACATTTTAATATAAGATTGCAAACATGTAAGCCTACAAGTAACAAACAAATGTGTAGATCACCTCTAAAAAGTACATAGTTACAATACCACTTGTTTTATTGACTTTGAAAAAAAAAGTAATTTAATTAACTAGATCCTGGATAACGAATAACCATTGGTGAAAAACCAGTCTAGGCATTAAATTTGGGGCTTCAGCCCCATCCTACCCTTTGGGCTTCTACCCCATCCTAACTCAGTTGTGTGTGTGTGATAGTTGTCTGTGCGTGATGTGTGTGTGTGTGTGGGAGGGAAGGAGAGAAGGGAGGGAGGGAAGAAGGGAAGGGAAGGAGAGAAGGGAGGGAGAGGGCCGGCGGTGGGAGCGGATGCCGGGGTCCGGGCGGACGGGTGTGAACTTAGGCCGAGGTTTGTATATGTTGCTCCAACCCCCGACCCGGCCCTCCCTGTATTGTTCACCGCGTCTCCCCGGGGAGAGAGAGGGGTGGAGCCGTGGCTGTGTGCGTGAAGCACGGCGACTGGAGGGGCGGGAGCGCTGCCCCGGGACCGTGAGGGAATGACCCACCTCCCCCTTCTCCATTCCCCCTCACACCCCCCTCCACCCCTCTACTCTCTCTCCACCCCTCTCTCTCCCCTCCACCCGGGGTAGATCCATCCGAGCCGAGAGTAGATTACTCTAGCGCGAGACCCCCTTAGGCGCCGGGGCCCAATTGGGAGCAATTGGTCCAATTGGCATAAGGCCGGCCTTGCTCCTCAACGCCTCTACCTCCACAGACGACTGAAGAGATTCGGTATGTTGGGGAATGCTCTATCGAAGTTCTACAGGTGTACAGTAGAGGGCATCAGGTCTGGTTGCAACTCAAATGGTCAGGACTGAAGGAGACGACAGAGTGGTAGACACTGCCTGGTCCATCACAGGTACTGCCCTCCCCACCATCAAAATGACTAAAAGCAGGTGCAATCATAAAAAGGCGCCTCATATCATCAAAGACCCACATCATCCTGGCCATGCTCCTATATCGCTATTACCATCAGGAAGAACCTAGAGGAGCCTAATAACCGTGACCACCAAGAACAGTGTCTTCCCAGCAACCATCAGACTCTTGAACACCACACAACCCCAACCTCAACAACTACAAGCTTCTATGGACTGTTTTTTACTGCATAGCTAATTTTGTTTTTGCACGATTACTCATCCCTAGTATTACTACTAATAACTTATTGTATTATTGATTATTATATATTATCTGTGTGTGTTGTGTTAATGGGCTTGTAATGCTACAACAAGTCGGACATTGTCTACATTGGGATCAATGACAGTAATACACTTGTGACTCTTGGCTTTTGACTCTTGATTGTAATACTCCTAATATTTTCTCTTCATGTTTTTATCTAATGCAATTCAGTCTGCTTCCGCCATCCAATGCAGCTTGTGCATTCCACTTTACTACATCATATTTTGTACCATTGTGTTATTTTGCTATTAATTTTAAATCCTCCATTGGGAATAGTATATTTTTATAGACAGTATGGGGCAACACAGTGGCGCAGTTGTAGAGTTGCTGCCGTACAGCGCCAGAGACCCGGGTTCGATCCTGACTACGGGAGCTGTCTGCACGGAGTTTGTACGTTCTCCCTGTGACCGCGTGGGTTTTCTCTGGGTGCTCCGGTTTCCTAAGACATTCCAAAGACGCGCAGGTTTGTAGGTTAATTGGCCTCTGCAAATTGTCCCTAGTGTGTAGGATAGAACTAGTGTACAGGTGATCGATGGTCGGCATGAGCTTGGTGGGCCGAAGGGCCTGTTTATGCACTGTATTTCTAAAGTAAACAAAACTATTGACACCCTTACACAGCTCAGTCAATTCTCCCCTTAATCTTCCCTCCTTTAAGAACAAACCCAGATTTTCCAGTCTCTCCATATCAATTCTTTCTTACACTTACACTGTAATGTAAATGGGGCTTATGTAGCAAAAATAAGCAGAACCATTTCCCTCTACCAGCTGGCTTCCCTGATGGTGCCTTTCGACACATACTGTTTATTCAAAAATGATGCCAAAGTACAAAAAAAGGTCACATAAAATAGGCAAAGAAAATATCGGGAAGTGTGTCAGCGCTGTCTACAATTCATACTGTTTAATTACAGGGGTGTAGTCCATGTGACTGTTGCATAAAATCACTGCTCTGACAGCTCTTACTACGAGTGCAAACTGGTTGTGGAGACAGGGAGGAGCTTTACATTTGGGAGACTAACCGAAGATGTTTGTTTTAACAGCACAGATTAGGTCGTTCTCTAGAGGTGGGAGGCAGAGTCAGGAATAGGATTGCAACAGATATCTAGGCACTCACAATTGGGAATTTCCTGTGAAACAGATGGCAGTAGTAACAAACGTTCAATGCCAACTGATGAACTGAGAAGATGATGCGCAGTTTGTAGTCATTAAAAGGGCATTGAAATCCCATGCAACAGCACCTCCGGAAAAAAACCAGGAAAGGTATGGGAAAGCGTACTGATGGTGCAAGGAGAGTTTTTTATTGTGAAGTAAAAACAGAAAAAAAGATGAATGCTCTCAAAAGTCTGGCAGCATTTGTTGATGTAAGGACCTGAGACATTATCTCAGTTCTTCTCTCCACAAATGCTGCCTGATCTGCCAAGTCTTTCAAGCCTTTTATCTTCATTAATCTCGACTGTTTTACATTCAATAGCCAATCCTCTATCTGTGCTAATTTATCACCCTTAATGTCACCATTTCTTTCTTTAACTCCGTTTCTCTCTTCACAAATGTTGCCTGGCCTGCAGATCCGGTTTCTGTTTCCCACTTCCAGCATCTGCAACATTTTAGTTTGGTTATTGATTACGTGTTCATTGGTGAAGCGTATGGCCAGACAGATCATAGGAGGGAACAGGTTGTTAAATTCCAACAAATGCATGTCATTGCGGAGGCCCGCGTTCTCCAATCAGTTTGTGCCTTTATTGATTCACGCCTCCATCTTTTCTTTCAGTTCACAGCCCACCTGAAAGTTAATTCAAAAGTCCCATGGCTCCTTATACAGGATCCTCATATAGGATATGAAGATAGGTTATTGTAACGTGTTACATGCTGCAAAACTGCCGTTACAATGTAATAATTGGCCACTTTCTGTTAAAAGAGAGCATGGACTCAGGAGACCAAGCAAGTTTGGCATGTGTACAATGACCCTTCACAACTGCTGCAGCTGCACTGTAGAAAGCATACTGTCGGGTTGCATCACCCCGGCAACTCGCTCTTCTCCCTTCTCCTCTCTCCCACCAGGCAGAAGACACAAGAACATGAAAGCACATATCACCGGATTCAGGAACAGCTTCTTCCCCTCTGTTATCAGACTATTGAACGGCTAGGGTGCAGTCCCCGTGAGCGGACGTGGTGTCGGAGGACGAGAGGCCGAAGCAAAGAAGTCAAAGCCAAATAGCCGAATGGAAACAAGGCCGAAACACCAAATAACCGAAAGCATACGAAGCCGAAACGGCAACGAGCCGAAAGGGCGGGACGCCGAAAAGCCAACTAACCGAAAGGCTGCGTCGCCTACAAGCCAACTAACCGAATGCCGCTCTGCCGAAAAGTCAAATAATGCTTTGGTTAGTTGGCGTTTCGTCTTCAAATGCTTTCGGTTCGTTTGCGTTTCGGCTTCGTATGCTTTCGGTGATTTGGTGTTTCGGCCTTGTTTCCATTCGGCTATTTGGCTTTGACTTCTTTGCTTCAGCTTCTCGTCCTTCGACGCCACGTCCGGGTACCGCAGTCCCGGTCTTCCAACCTACCTCATTGCGGGGCTTAGACATTTTCTCTGTAACTGTAATGCTGAAACACTATATTCTGCACACTGCCACTTTTCTCTTTGCATTGCCAGTTGGAATAATGCAAGGCTTGATTCATGTACTCATGTGTAATATGGTTTGAGTTGGGGGGGTAGCATGTAAACAAAAGCTTTTCATTGTACCTCTGTACACGTAATAAACCATTACCAATATCAAATGTGTTTTTGCCGTGGGTTTGGCTCCAGATATCAAATGATGTCAATGTTCTTCTTGATGAACACTTCTGACATTTTTTTCCATAAAATTCATCTTGGATCTTTTGCACTGAAGCCAGCCTTAACTGGAAGGTTTAGGTTTTGATTAAAAAGGATCCATCTAATTGAGCTTACATTGGGGTAGTCCATGGTATCTAGTTTTTCACCAGACAGATTCTAAACAAAGAAAGTCATTCTTTCCTGTACATTTCTCATTACTTTTATCTCTTGTTGTTGATCTTCTTGTCTGATTCCATTTGAATTCCCCAATCAATGCTTAGCCCAGCTCTCTCTCCCAATTCACAATATCCATGACATCAACCCCAATTGTTTCATAGCCCCCTTCAATCAGCTATTTGATCCCCCAAATATCTGCCAACTCCGTGATGTTCCTGCTAAGCATTATCCATCTTGACCGTTGCTCTCTTCCATCCTCTCCTTGTGCATGTCCCCACCATGATTCTCTCTCTCTCTCTTTTTTTCTTTTTCCCAATAACTTTATTCAGCAAAAATGCATAATACATCACATCTAAAACACATTCAGAGGTTATAATACATCAAATAATCATTATAATACAATGATGCAGTCATTATTTACAATGCTCTCAACCCCACGCGGTGACCAGCGCCCTCGGAAGGCCTCCAGTGTCCCCGTGGACACCGTGTGTTCCCTCTCCTGGGACACGTGAGCACGGATGTATCTCTCTCTCTCTCTCTCTCTCTCTCTCTCTCTCTCTCTCTCTCTCTCAACCACAACTCTTCTCTTTAGCCATCATCTCTATCCCCTCCATTCACAATCTGTTTCCATGCTCAGTGACATTTTGCACTAGATTAGTGCAGGTACAATCCCCTAATCAGACCCCAAAGCAACAATGAAGGTCCTTCAATTGAGAGAAAAAGCAGAGGCGTGGTGACACCGTTTGGCCTGGATTTCCACACGCACTATGGCAGATTTTTCACCAGACTGTCGGGAGCCTCTGACTGTTCAGCCCACTGAATAAACTCCTGAGATTAATTTTCATAATTTAAGTATCATGATACAATGGGTGGGTCTTACACCTATCCAGGACACTCTGTAATAAACTTTGGCAATCCCCTTTTTGATTCAGATGTCAGTTCCGTTTAGTATCACATACATCAGAATGCAATGAAATTCCTTGTTCACATGAAGCTCAAAGTAAACAGTCTACATGGTAATGATAAAGATAACAGTAAATGTAATGCAGGGGTAAAGCAGAACAATGGTGTGAAGATGGTTGTGTATTCTGAAGCAGCGCAAAACAAAATTAACGCACAATAATGGAAACAGAAGGACATAAGTCAGAACATGTGGCAGCATCTCCGGGAAAGGGGTGTAAAAGGGGGGATTGGTTAGAAGGTAGACAAAAGTGCTGGAGAAACACAGCGGGTGCAGCAGCATCTATGGAGCGAAGGAAATAGGCAACGATTCGGGCCGAAACCCTTCTTCAGACTGATGTAGGGTGGGGGGGGGGGGGGGGGGGCAGGGAGAAGAAAGGAGAAAGGAAGAGGAGGAGCCAGAGGGCTGAGGGAGAGCTGAGAAGGGGAGGAGACAGCAAGGGCTACTGGAAATTGGAGAAGTCAATGTTTATGCCGCTAGGGTGCAGACTGCCCAAGCGGAATATGAGGTGGTGCTCCTCCAATTTCCGGTGGTGCTCACTCTGGCCATGGAGGGGGCCCAGGGCAGAGAGGTCGGATTCGGAATGTGAGGGGGAGTTGAAGTGCTGAGCCACCGGGAGGTCAGGTTGGTTAATGCGGACCGAGCGGAGGTGTTCGGCGAAACGATCGCCAAGCCCACGCTTGGTCTCACCGATGTAGATCAGCGGACATCTAGAGCAGCGGATGCAATAGATGAGGTTGGAGGAGATGCAGGTGAACCTCTGCCGCACCTGGAACGACTGCTTGGGTCCTTGAATGGAGTCGAGGGGGGAGGTAAAGTGACAAGGGATTGGTTAGGAGTCTGGCAGCAGTGGGGAAGAAGCTGCTCTTAACTCTGGACATCCAGGCTTTCAAGCTCCTGTATCTTCTCCCTGAAAGGAGAAGATAAAATATGGAATGGCCAGGGTGACAGTCCATCCTTAACATTACTTCAACGGTTCAACAGGGTCTGACCTCCCCAGAGGAGCATGGGTGAAGCTCAACAGACTTGGTACTGGAGTTGGGCGTTTCAATGCCAGCATGTGGAGATGGGGGCTCCGCCAGAGCCCAGCCTGTGAATGTGGAGCAGAACAACAGACAGCCAACCATGTCATCTCTGGGTGCCCGCTCTACCACCCACCAAATGGAGCTCAGGGCCTGGCAGACATTGACGCCAACAGAGGCAACAACCTGGCTGCTGAACACCCGGCTTGAGATCTAACTATTCCTGTGGTTTATTTAGGTTTCATTCGCAAGAAGAAGAGCGGTTCAATGGTACGGTGAAATTACCAGAGGTAAGTACAATCCCAGATTAAGTACAAAGTCTATAGAAATAGCCAACTGAGACCATACACAACAGTCGCTAGGTACAATCACCATTTACTAAGTCCAAGCTGGTGCTGGCCGTAGAGGCCCATTGCTGCCATCGCCTCCAGCCTTGCAGCCTTCCTGCAGCAGTGCAGCGTGAAGATGGACTGGATGGAAGGGACGGGCCAGTGATGTACTGGGCTGTGTTCAACCCTCTCTGCTGGTTCAGGTGGTCAAGAGCAGAGACGTTGCCGTACCAGGCAGAGTCACAATATTTTGTACACTATATCTTTACCCGAACCTGAGAGAACCCACGTGCGCTGGCCGAATCTTCTCAGATGCAGACGAAATCCTGACCTACGGGTGCTGTCTGTACGGAGTTTGCATGTTCTCCCCGTGACTGCGTGGGTTTTCTCCGAGATCTTCGGTTCCCTCCCACACTCCAAAGACGTGCAGGCATGCAGGTTAATTGGCTTGGTGTATGTGTAAATTGTTCCTAGTGAGTGTAGGATAGTGTTAATGTGCAGGGATCGCTGGTCGGTGCAGACTCGGTGGGCCGAAGGGCCTGTTTCTGTGCTGTATCTCTAAACTAAAACTAAACTAAATACTCGGTCCTGTGATTTAATTGTAAATTTGGACAACAAATATCTTGCAACAATTCAAAAGGAAGATATGTAGTGATTGCAAATTGAAGTTTCCATTTGCACAATAAGACATAAGTGCATAGGAATGTGGAGAGATCTTCCCAAAGAGGCACTGCGTCACTTGGGATCTCCATTTGGGCTGCTGTCATCACTCTTACACAGACTGAATTCCTTAAAGTACATTGTGTTTCCTTTGGGTAATATCAAATACTGACATGAAAACCTGGAGAAGAGGAGAGGCAAGCATGCAGGGTTCAGGTCAGGTCACTGAGCCACTGATCAACAACCATCAGAAATGCAAGTGAATTGAATAACCAGAGAAATCTCAAGTGTTCATTCAAAATGGAAAATCACTTGATCAAAGCAACCAGTGAGTGAATGGACCTTTAAACACTGAAGAAGGGTCTTGACCCGAAACGTCACCCATTCCTTCTCTCCAGGGATGCTGCCTGTCCCGCTGAGTTACTCCAGCTTTTTGTGTCTCTCCACAGAACTTTAGGATGCTTTCCGAGGACGTGGGATGTGGTGGGGTCTTTAACAAAGAAAACATCTCAAGGCGCTTGAGTGAAAATAAAAATTCCAGCCAACATTGACACCCAACCAGATAAAAGGTTTTCAGGAGGACAAACTTCACCAGAGAGGCAGAGTGGAAGCAAAGTCTCAAAGAAAAATATGTGATGGGTATTGGAAATTCACTCCTGCATTGAACACTGCGCCGCTGTGTCACTGAGGTTTGAAGTGGAATTCAAAGGCTTGTGATTGTGACAAGAGAGTAGACCTCTTGTCCATCATTCTCACCTGTCCTCTCGTGGAACATGGACTAGAACAGTACAGCACAGGAACAGGTTCTTTGGCCCCAATGTCCATGTCGAACATAACGCAAGTTAATCTTTTCTGCCAATATGGAATCCATATCCGTCCATTCCCTGCCGTGTGCGGACACGGCGCCGACGGACGAGAATCCGAAGCAAAGTAGTCAAAGCCAAAGAACCGAATGGAAACGAGGCCGAAACTGCCAACTAACCGAAAGAGTACGAAGACAAAACGTCAACTAACCGAAAGGCTGCGTCGCCTAAAAGCAAACTCACCGAATGGCCGCTCAGTTAGATGCCTTTTAGGCGTCCCGCCCTTTCAGTTAGTTTGCCTTTTAGGCGTCCTGCCCTTTCGGTTAGTTTGCATTTAGGCGTCCAGCCCTTTCGGTTAGTTTGCCTTTTAGGCGTCCAGCCCTTTCGGTTAGTTTGCATTTAGGCGTCCCGCCCTTTCGGTTAGTTGATGTTTTGTAAGTGAAACTTACAAAATGATGCTTGGCATTTTATTTTGGTGTCCAAAATCATTGGAGTAAAAGGCGTGTTAAAATGATTTCTTCTCAACACCTGAATCTGAGACGACAGGATTCAGGTGTTGGGATACAGTGTGAGAGCCCGAGGAACTAACATGGGAACTTTATAATACGAAGGCAACTCTTGACCATAGGTGAGACACAAGAAACTACACATCTACGAATCTTGCTCAAAGAAGAAAATACTGGAGGAACTCAGCGAGTCAGGCAGCATCTGAAGAGTGATCCCACCCTGAAATGTTGCCGATCCATTCCCTCCAAAGAAGCTGCCCGTCCCGCCGAGTCCCTTCAGCACTTAGTTTATTGCTCTTGATCATCAGTGGTGCATTTATTTTTATAAGTTCCAGCCTGGAACAATTATTCAGCGCTTCTTTTGAAAGAGCTAAAGGACACGTCATTAACTGTCTGAATGAAAACTGAAGTTACACAGCCCGAGACATTTTTGGTCATTATCTCATTTTGTTTTTTTGGAATGAGCTGTCAGAGGAGATTGTGGAGGCAGGTACTCAACAGAATGTATAGGAAGGAGACTTGGGTAGGAGTATGGATAGTAAAGGTTTGGGGGGATATGGGCCAAAAGAATAAGGAGTAAGCCATTTAGAACGGAGACGAGGAAACACTTTTTCTCACAGAGAGTGGTGAGTCTGTGGAATTCTCTGCCTCAGAGGACGGTGGAGGCTGGTTCTCTGGATGCTTTCAAGAGGGAGCTAGATAGGGCTCTTAAAAATAGCGGAGTCAGGGGATATGGGGAGAAGGCAGGAACGGGGTACTGATTGTGGGATGATCAGCCATGATCACATTGAATGGCGGTGCTGGCTCGAAGGGCCGAATGGCCTACTCCTGCACCTATTGTCTATTGTCTATTGTCTAAAAGCAGGCAAATAGGACCAGCTTAGATGGGACATCTTACATGGACGAGTTTGGCCGAAGGGTCTACTTCCCTGCTGTGTGACTATGACTCTTACCAATTGACTCCTGTGTGCTGATTTATGATTAGAATGAGAATGTAGATTCCTTTAATGGTGCTAATGCTAATGTTATTTCCTGAAGAGAATATTATGAACTTCTTCTTCCCACTGCTAATCCCTACAGTGAAATGAACTGCTGCAATTGATTGAGCAGTTCCTGTTGATGCTGTACACTGCTAATGGGCAGTGTGTTCATTCTGGTTGATGTCTGCACTACCTCTGTGGTGATAGGTGGCTCCTCTGCACAGCATTGTTATGGGATTCATTGGAAGAATGATGGCAACATCTCCCTCCTAAACCCTTCCCACATCAACCGGTTATTTCTTTCCCCTCTGGAAGATGGTGAATTAAGCTCTAATGTGCATTGTACCAGTGAGATCAGGATCCCCAGTCCCCTCCCTGTGCAGTTGTAAAGAGCATGTGAGCAGTACAGATGAGGTAGACATGATAATAGTACAATTTTGTTTCATTAATGAAATATTAGAAGGTGGGAACAATGCGCACACACGTTTAATATGTATGGATGGTGTAAGTGACTGAAGGGAAAATTTTCAACATGTTGAAAATCCAGCAGCGACCAGATAAAGGTACGACTCTTTGGGCGACTACTCACGACCGAACAGGCGTCACCCCACGACATGTCCCTTCAGGATGAATCTCTATCCTTTAGATTCTTACATAGCTGAAGGAGCCCACTTGGCCCATCATTCCTGTACTAGCTTTTTGAAGCAGCACTTAGAATAAATAGTCCCACTTTCCTGAAGTAGTGTCTCGGCCCGAAACGTCATCTGTCCATTTGTCTCCACAGATGCTGCCCGACCCGTTGGGTTCTTCCAGCACTCTGCGTTTTGATCAAGATCCCAGCATCTGCTGTCTCTTGTGTCTCCAGTCCCACACTCCATCGAATTTCAAAGTAGGCACAACATTTTGGAATAACACAACGGGTCAAGCAGCATCTGTGGAGAAAATTAATAGGTGATGTTTCAAGCCGGGTCCCTCCTTCAGATTCAATCTCTTTGCTATCTCCCCCATCTCTTTTCCACCAGTCCCGCTATTTTCCTTTCCTCTTCAACTGCTTATCTAATTCCTTGTTGACAGTTTCTATTGAAATGGTTTCCACTGCCTTCACATTCAGTCTTCTTCTTCTTGTGTTTGAGGCAGCAGAAGTCCGCAGCAGGGTGATGCCATCCGGTTCGACATCCATAGGAGCCGCCCTAAAAAGGGCGCATGCTCCGGGTTGGCGCCAAGCTGCGGCACTACTGCTCTCTGTTTGTTGTCGTTCGCCTGACTGAGGCCAATTTGACAGGGCTCACCACGGGGAGGTCGACAACATGAGCCCCGTCACATTCAGTGCCTAAAGGGCCTGTCCCACTTACGTGTCCTTGGCACCTCGTGGTCGCGTTGAGCCGCGACGGTCCCGCGAAGGTCGCGCGCGACTTCATGCGTACGCATGGCCGTCTGGAGCGCGTGACGTCATTTGAAGATGGACACAAAGCTGGAGTAACTCAGCGGGACCGGCAGCATCTCTGGAGAGAAGCAATGGGTGACGTTTTGTGTCGAGACTCTCCTTCAGTCTGAAAAGAAGGGTCTTGATCCGAAACGTCACCCATTGCTTCTCTCCAGAGATGCTGCCGGTCCCGCTGATTTACTCCTGCATTTTGTGTCCATCTTCAATTTTCTTGGCCCCGCTCTGGGAGTAGAAGTGGGGCCGGATCCGGACCGCAACGGCCGTGAGCCCCAGGCCGAGTTCAGTGATCGTTTGCCTGCTTCTGCTGCTGTTGGAGGTGAGACGCTGCGTCGCGCCAGGGTCTTGGGCCTGTCCCACTTTGGCCGTCAGTTATGCGACAGGCCGTTGGCGCGAGAAGATTTCGTTCGCTACAAGAATTTCGGAGCCCTACGCGATGTCGCGCACAACTACATACCGCTCCGCGCTTCTCAGTGGGACCGGCCCCGCGCGGCCACACGATGCCCGTGCGCCTCAACGCGACCACGAGGTCGCATAATTTGCGTGCCAAGGACACGTAAGTGGGACAGGCCCTTTACCCTTTCCACATCACAATCAACTGCTGAGTGAAGACAATTCTCCTCCACTCCCCTCCAGCTCCTGTGCCAACGATTTTAATTCCACGCCTTGTGCTTATTAACCTTCCTGCATCTTCATTTTACTTCCTACCTCTCCCTCAGCCCCCGGGCTCCTCCTCCTCCTTTTTCCTTTCTTCTCCCCGCCTCCCCCCACCCCCCATCAGTCTGAAGAAGGGTTTCGGCCCGAAACGTTGCCTATCTCCTTCGCTCCATAGATGCTGCTGCACCCGCTGAGTTTCTCCAGCATTTTTGTGTACCTTCTTCATTTTACTTAATCTGTCAAAGCCCTTCCTAATTTTCAACACATCAATTACATTTGCTTCAAGGGGACTTCTCCCAGATTATTTAGCTCCTCGGTATCACACTTTTGCCCTTCTCAAGCTGCTCTGATGAACTGGCTAGCTGTGTATCCCGGGGGGGGGGGGGGGGGGGAGCTTGTGTAAGTGGAATGTTTCTGTCTTGCATAGGGGAGACAGAATGCTCCACAGCTGATAATATTTTCACAGACACATGGACTCAAAGGACGGAGCCTATTAAACATTCCCGCTGTATTGATGCAGCTGGCTGTGTGGGAGTGAGGTGACCTAGGGACGGACTGGGCTGCGCTCTGTATTCAAGAGATCGGGTGACTTTAAAATTCCACCACGCGTTCATTCATTTTTACAGTGATCCTGAACCTCACCAGCTTGGTCAATGGGAATGAGTATCAACAAGCATGGCCCAGCGAACTTCTGGGAATGGTTTCTTGATTAAGGAAGTAATCCCAGCGGGAGGCAGGGAAACAGAGTCAGGCTCTTGTTCAGAATCTACAATAATTGCAAATGCCAGCTAGTAATGAGAAGGGAACCTCTCCTGAGTGGTACTGAGGTTGATTAAGGTCACATTGCAACCTTATAAGCCTTAAATCTTAAAGCCCTCAGCATGTTCCATAATTCACTGTTTGCAATAGGAGATAGAGTCATAGAGTCATAGTGCATGGAAACAGGCCCTTCGGCCAATTTGCCCATGCTGACCCTAATATACCCCATCCATGCTAGTCCCCGCTGCCCGCGTTTGGCCCATATCCTTTCCTTTCCATGTTCCTGTCCAAATATCTTTGATATGCCAACTCTGGTACAATACCAAATATATCTTAAAAACATTGTCTCATCTTCGACTAAGCATTGAAGTCAATGGTAAAACATAATATAGCAACCAACCACAGCTATTACTCATTATTATGTAAAATGACATGATTTTCTTTTTTTAGTTGAGTGAAATCTAATACTTTAATCAATTATGTATGTATATGACAGGCAAAGAGTTGTGGCGAAAACACAAATTGCTGGAGGAATTCAGTGGGTCAGGCAGCATCTCAGTTTAGTTTAGAGATACAGCGTGGGAACAGGCCCTTCGGTCCTCGGAGCCAACCAGCGGCCCCCGTACACTAGCACTATCCTACACACTAGCGACAATTTACAATTTTACCGAAGCCAAGTAACCTACAAGTGTGAGGGAATGGACAGCCTGAAGAAGGATCCTGACTAGAAGTGTCGTCTCCACAGATGCTGCCTGACCTGCTGAGTTCTTCTAGCACTTTGTGTTTTGCTCAGGATTCCAGCAGCTGCAGTTTCTGGCGTCTTCATGAGGGTTTGGGGAGAATCAACTGCAGATGGTTTGTTGATCTCAAGGACATTGACTGACACTGACATGTATGAATGTTATCCTGTATCAGGGACATTGGATACATATACAGTTGGCGTCTAATGCTGACACGAAATGGTGCAACATTTGAATGCAACCCACACATATGACTGAAACAATGTACTTCAGTAAAGATTAGATTGTTGCTACATGACGTCTCTCCTGCATTCATCACTTTCAACTAATACAAAAAAACAACAACATTGACCACGTGTACAGTCCTGGGACAATAAGAAGCACCTGGCAAAGTGCGATTACATGTGACGGGAACTCCAGGAAAGTAGACAATGTGAATAGAACTGAATCTCACACTGTAAGACATAAACCAGACCAGGGGGAGCAGCGGAGGTCATCAAGTCCAGCACCAAAGGCACCACTCTTATGGGCGAAGGCATAAAGAAACTCACAACACCATGTTCGGAAGGATTAACAACCTCATCAGGAAGGCTGGCTCCGTCCTAGGGCGGAGTTGGATTCACGGGAGGTGGTCTTGGAGGGACGGCTGCTCCTCAAACTGCGGAGTATCTTGGACAACACAGCTCACCCCCTCCATGACACACTGGTCAACCTGAGGAGCACCTACAGGAACAGACTGGTTCCACCAAGATGCAACGCAGAATGCCACAGGAGATCCTTCTTCCCTGTGGCTATCAAACTGTACAACTCCTACCCCTTCTGTCGTGGGGTAGACTGACTCCCCTCCATATCCACCCACCCCCTCCCCACCCCCCCCCCCCCAATCTTTGCACATCCCCAATCCTCTCCACTCGTCACTTTAATTTCATGTTTCATGTCCCTTGTGTTTTATGACTGTTGGCAGATCAAATTCCCTCCTGAGATAATTAAAGTTCTATCGTATTGTATCGTATCGTAAAACTCGAGATAAGTCTGAATTACTCCAGCCTTAAAAGCTAAAATATATAAACAAACAACCAAACATCATGAATGTATCCTAAAAAGACTAAACGTGCATCGGAATGGTTGATGAAATTAATGTTTTTGGAAGGGAGTGAATACCCTTTAATCATTCAATTTAGACATAATTACATTTTAATTAAATGCTGCACCTGGTCACATTGGATAGCTCGACATGTCAGGCAACAT
Source organism: Malacoraja senta (assembly GCA_038087875.1). Lineage (NCBI taxonomy): Eukaryota > Metazoa > Chordata > Chondrichthyes > Rajiformes > Rajidae > Malacoraja > Malacoraja senta. The sequence goes on along the minus strand of CM075986.1, from coordinate 18,836,547 downwards.
TGGTCGAGGGAATGGACAGACACTTCGATACCGAGTGGTGCTGTGATTGTACTCACCGTTGAGGTGAAAGAAAACACAGTAAGTTTGTTCAATTACCACGTAAAAACAAGGAACTGCAGAGGCTGGACAATACACTAAAACCCCTGTCCCACGATGCGCGTTCACCCAAGAGCTCTCCCGAGTTAAAAAAAAATCAAACTGCTGGTACTTCATCACGAGTATTTTTTTACTCTTGGAAATCTTTCGCACTGTTGAAAAAACTTCACGAGTTTCCGCGTTTCCCGAGTACCTGCCGTTAGCATTACGAGCCGCTACGAGACATCCACGAGCTCCGACGTACCCGCTAGGTACATTCTACGTACTTAGCACGAGTTTGATTTTTTTTTAAACTCGGGAGAGCTCTTGGGTGAACTCGCATCGTGGGACAGGGCCTTAAAGGACACAAAATGCTGGAGTAACTCAGCTGGTCAGGCAGCATCTCTGCAGAACGTGGGTAGGTGACATATTGGGTCGAGACCCTTCTTCAGACTCTGAAGGTGGTCTTTAGCAAGTTTTCAAATGCCTGATTCCACTAACGATTTGGAAGATGATAATAGTTCAAGTCAAGTCAAGTGAGTTTATTGTCATGTGTCCCTGATAGGACAATGAAATTCTTGCTTTGCTTCAGCACACAGAACATAGTAGGCATTGACTACAAAACAGATCAGTGTGTCCATATACCATAATATAAATATATACACACATGAATAAATAAACTGATAAAGTGCAGATAACAGATAATGGGTTATTAATAATCAGAGTTTTGTCCGAGCCAGGTTTAATAGCCTGATGGCTGTGGGGAAGTAGCTATTCCTGAACCTGGTCGTTGCAGTCTTCAGGCTCCTGTACCTTCTACCTGAAGGTAGTAGGGAGATGAGTGTGTGGCCAGGATGGTGTGGGTCCTTGATGATACTGCCAGCCTTTTTGAGGCAGCGACTGCGATAAATCCCCTCGATGGAAGGGAGGTCAGAGCCGATGATGGACTGGGCAGTGTTTACTACTTTTTGTAGTCTTTTCCTCTCCAAGGCGCTCAAGTTGCCGAACCAAGCCACGATGCAACCGGTCAGCATGCTCTCTACTGTGCACCTGTAGAAGTTAGAGTGAGTCCTCCTTGACAAACCGACTCTCCGTAATCTTCTCAGGAAGTAGAGGCGCTGATGAGCTTTCTTGATAATTGCATTAGTGTTCTCGGACCAGGAAAGATCTTCAGAGATGTGCACCCCCAGGAATTTGAAGCTCTTGACCCTTTCAACCAATATATAAACGGGACTGTGGGTCCCCATCCTACTCCTTCCAAAGTCCACAATCAGTTCCTTGGTTTTGCTGGTGTTGAGGGCCAGGTTATTGTGCTGGCACCGTATGGACAGTTGCTCGATCTCTCTTCTATACTCTGACTCATCCCCATCAGCGATACGTCCCACCACAGTGGTATCGTCAGCGAACTTGATGATGGAGTTCGCACTGTGACCGGCTACGCAGTCATGAGTATAGAGTGAGTACAGCAGGGGGATGAGCACGCAGCCTTGAGGTGCTCCCGTGTTAACATTGTTAGTAAATTTCAGCGAGAGGGGGCGCTGTCCTGAACGGTTGCCAGTCCTGCAGCTGTCCGTTTTTTCACTTTTTTATTATTTTTAGTACGTTAAAGTGTGTAGTTGGGGGGTCTAATCTTTTTATGTGGGGGGGGAAGGGGGAAACTGCTTTTTCAAGTCTGTACCTGGTTGGAGTGGTTGCTTTCCTCCGAGCACCACCTTCGACCCGTCCTCGCGGCCTACCAGCGGGGCCTGGAGCGGCGTTTCCTGAGGGGACCTGGCCAGAACCTCGGCTTCGGCGACGGCACAGTGCTGGAGCGCTATCGCGGAGCGGAGCGGGCGATGCCTTGCCCGTGTCGCTGCGCTGGAACTCCGGTATGCTGGGACCTGCCGATTGAACATCGCGGAGCGAGCGATGCCTTGCCCGTGTCGCTGCGCCGGAACTCCGGTATGCTGGGACCTGCCGATTGAACATCGCGGAGCTGCGGTCTGTGGACCGGCCAGCTGCGGGCGGCGGCGCTGACTTTACATCGGGAGCCTGGGATCTCTCGACGAGATCGCCAGTGGTGGAGCTCCATCCAGCGTGGCCTGTTGGCTTGGAAGCCGCGGTCTCCGGTAAGGAAGTGGCTGTTCCTGGCACCCCAAGCCGCTGAGAGGGCTCTCCCGACGCCGGAGCACCATCACCCGGCGAAAACGGCCTGGAACATTGGGCCTCCGTAGCGGCGACTGTGGAGGCCTCAATAGGCCCGACTATGGGTGGATATGGGGATGGGCACTCGACTTTGTGTCTTCCCTCACAGTGGGAACCATTGTGGGGGGATGTTTTTATGTTTAATGTTAAACTTCTTCTTTAATGCTATGTTGTATTTTTATTAGTGTGCTGCAAGGACATCTGAATTTCCCCTGAATAAGGGGATTAATAAAGTATTTATTATTATTATTATTATTATTATTATTATTATTATTATTATTATTAATTTTGAAGATGACACTAAAAATTGGCAGTAAAGTAGACAGCAGGGAAGGATATTCTTGATTAGTAACAGTGTCAAGCGTTATAGGGAGAAGGCAGGAGAATGAGGTTGAGAGGGAACGTTAGATCAGCTCTGATTGGATTTATATCTAAGTTTACCACAATAGACAATAGACAATAGACAATAGGTGCAGGAGTAGGCCATTTGCCCCTTCGAGCCAGCTCCGCCATTCAATGTGATCATGGCTGATCATCCCCAATCAGTACCCCATTCCTGCCTTCTCCCCATATCCCCTGACTCCGCTATTTTTAAGACCCCTATCTAGTTCTCTCTTGAAAGCATCCAGAGAACCTGCCTCCACCACCCTCTGAGGCAGAGAGTTCCACAAACTCACCACTCTCTGTGAGAAAACGTGTTTCCTCGTCTCCGTTCTAAATGGCTTACTCCTTATTCTTAAACTGTGGCCCCTGGTTCTGGACTCCCCCAACATCGGGAACATGTTTCCTGCCTCTAGCGTGTCCAAGCCCTTAACAATCTTATATGTTTCAATGAGATGCCCTCTCATCCTTCTAAACTCCAGAGTGTACAAGCCCAGCTGCTCCATTCTCTCAGCATATGACAGTCCCGCCATCCCGGGATTTAACCTTGTAAACCTACGCTGCACTCCCTCAATAGCAAGAATGTCCTTCCTCTGTTCCACAAGATCTAGATCAGTTGGAAAGATGCCGAAGGAATGACAAATGGAAGGCGGTAGAGAAGTGATAAGTATGAGATGTGTTACACTTTGCTATATCAAACCAGGTAGGATTTATACAGTAAATGGTAGATCCCTGGAGAGGATTTCAGAGCAGAGCGATCTAAGAATACGTGTGCACAGTTCTCTAAGAGTGGCGATTCAGTTGGACAATGTGGTCACGGAGGCATTTGGCACGTTTGCCTTCATTGTTTGGACATCATGATACAGCTGCACAAGTTCAGTTGCATCATCTCACTATACCCTTTCACCTCACCAAAGGAATTACTGGTTTGTTAGTTAACAGGAATGTTACTTTTTAAATTGCATATTGCATAGACATAGAGTCATAGGGTTTCTGCACTCAGCTGGCTCCGTTCTACCTTTCCAACCGATCCACTTCATCTCTCTCCATAACCACACCTCTGCCACAGCCACTGTCACTCAAGGCGTTCCCCAAGGCTCCGTTCTCGGTCCCCTCCTCTTCATCATCTACATCCTCCCCCTTGGTCATATACTCCGTCACTTCAACCTGGACTTCCACTGCTATGCTGATGACACCCAGATCTATCTCAGCAACAAGTCCCCCCCCCTCTCTCCCATATCAACTCCTGCCTGTCAGCCATCAAATCTTGGATGCAACTCAACTTTCTTAAATTAAACAGTAACAAAACAGAATTTCTCCTCATTGGCTCCAAATCAACACTTACCAAAATTAACAACCCCACTCTCACTATTGACGGCACCACTGTCTCCCCATCTCCTCAGGCCCGCAACCTTAGCGTGATCTTTGACTCAACCTCTCCCTTGAGCCTCACATCCGCCATGTTGTCAAAACATCATTTTTTCTCCTCCGCAACATTGCCAAAATCAGACCCTCTCTGACACCCCCCGCTGCTGAAAGACTCATCCATGCCTTCATCTCCTCCCGACTGGACTACTGTAACTCTCTTCTCTTTGGCATTAATTCCAGCAACATCAACCGACTCCAACTGGTCCAGAATGCAGCCGCCCGACTCATCACCCACACCAAATCCTGGCACCACATCACCCAGTTCTCAAAGAACTTCACTGGCTTCCCATTTCCCACCGGATCATCTACAGAATCCTGGTTCTCACCTACAAAGCCCTCAACCACTTGGCCCCCCTTATCTCACTGACCTCCTCTCCCCCTACCAAACCTCACGGTCCCTCAGATCCACATCAGCCGGTCTCCTCTCCATTCCGAAATCCAACCTCTGCACTTTTGGAAAGAGAGCCTTCTCCAGGGCAGCTCCCAGGCTCTGGAACTCCCTCCCACAACTGATCCCGAAATTCTGAGTCCCTCACCATCCTCCAGTCCCACCTCAAGACCCATCTCTTCACCTCTGCATATCCTTAGCCCCATGTCCCCCTCCCCTTTGCATCTCTGTCTTACTGCTCTATTTTGTTTTGTTCTTGACTCTCCATGTAAAGCGACTTTGAGTCCTTGAAAAGCGCTATACAAATAAAATGTATTATTATTATTATTATAGTGTTACATGCATGGAAGCAGGCCCTTCAGCTCCTCATCCATGCCGATCAAGATGCCCCATCTAAGATAATTCCATTTAGTTTAGTTCAGAGATAGAAGCCTAGAAACAGGCTCTTCGGCCCACCGAGTCCACACCGACAATACGTACACTGTTCTATGCTATCCCACTTCCACATCCTACAGACTAGGACGATTTACAGAAGCCAATTAACCTACTGTACAAACCGGCATGTCTTTGGAATGTGGGGGAAACTGGAGCACCCAGAGAAAACCCAAGCGGTCACAGGGAGATCGTACAAACTCTGCACGGACAGTACCCACAGTCAGGATCGAACCTGGGTTTCTGGGGCTGTAAGGCAGTAACTCTACCGCTGTGCCACTGTGCCACCTCATATTTGACTCCAATCTCTCAAAACCTTTCCTATCCATGTGCCTGCCTAAATGTATTTTGAATGTTGTTATTGTACCAGTCATAACTACTTCCACTGGCAATTCCTTCCACATTCCTCTTCACCTTCTGTGTGGAAAAGTTGGCACTCAGGTTCCTATTAAATCTTTCCTCTCGCACCTTAAAACGAAGCCCTCAAGTTCTGATTTCCCGTACCCCCAGTTAAAACACTCTGTGCTTTCACCATATCTATTCCCCTCAACCACCTGGCAAGCATATTTTCATACAATGATTATTAATTGCGAGGGGACAAGAATTTGAAATTCAGATAGCGTTCTTGGCCTTCAATTTTCAATAATACCTCCCTTGGGCATTTGCCCTAGCTTTTCTTTATTAATTTAACTCTTTTAAAATGTCGTAGTTAATATGTTCTTTCCGTGTGGCACTCGGAGAATGTGAGAGCATGCCTAACAGATGCCGTTCACCCAAGTCTGACTAATTATTTAACAAGAATCAGTCGCACTGTGATAAAGTTGGGCTTGTGCCAGTTGATAGCAAGGCCTCATGGGCTTATTGTGACTTTAGCAAGACAATGAGCTGTGACTACAGGAGGGTAATTGAGCGGAAGGGCTGCTTATACCGCCTCACGTCACACAGACCAGTGGCAGCCAGCACCAATGTGGCAGATTACAGGTTTATTTCCACTTCGAGCTCTGCTATCTTTCCTTCAATTCAGGCATCCTATCTCCGCAACACACACATTAACCTTTCACATCGTGTACACGCCTGGCAATGTTGCTCTCTACGGCCTTTACCCTCTCCTCAAGGTACTGCCTCATGCTGGGGGTCTGGATACATTCAGCCCATCTGCTACTTCAACAGTTTTTGCCATTCTAGACGCGAGAGTGCCCGGCAATTGTGGACAAGCTCTCTGACCATCGAAGTGGGGAGGGAGAGGGCACCACAGCTGAGCACAATCTGTCCTTCACAAACCCACACTCAGCCGAGCTTGCTAAATGACGATCAGTGATAGCAATTCTGTCCGATGTGTTTACCACACCCCACGCTTTATGTGTACATCCCTCAGCCATACCAACATTTCACTGATTGATTCAATCGGGCGGCATGGTGACGCAGCGGTAGAGTTGCTGCCTTACAGCACGAGAGACCCAGGTTTGATCCTGACTACGTGTGCTGTCTGTATGGACTTTATACCTTCTCCCCGTGACCTGCGTGGGTTTTCTCTGGGATCTCCGGTTTCTTCCCAAAGACGTACAGCCTTGTGGATTAACTGGTTTCGGGAAAATTGTCAATTGTCCCTGTGTGTGGGATAGTGCTAGTGTACGGGAATTGCTGTCGGAATGGGTGATGTTTGGGAGGAGACCCTTCTTCAGACTGAGAGTCAGGGAGGAGGAGATACCCTTCCCCTTTCTACCCCTGTATCTCCCCCTCCCCAACGCAACCCCGTTCCCCCAACGCAATATTCCACCACACACCCATAGCCCCCCACGGGAGGCCTGGTCCTCCAATGCAACACGTTCCCCAATGCAATATTCCACCACTCGCTCGTTCCCCCCACGCAACCCGTTTCCACCTCTCACCGTTCCCCCAAAATGTCGGAGGATAATCTGTTGTATGAGATGGCTGGTGGGGTGGAAGGTGAGGATAAGGGGATGGGGAGTGAGAGCAGAGCTACGGGACATAGTGGAGGCCCTGGTGAGAGCCTCATCAATAGTCAAAGAGGGGAAACCCCCATTTCCTAAAGAACGAGGACATCTCCGATGCCTTGGTTTGGAACCTGGTTTGGTTTCTCATAGTAGGGTTTTGTAAAGTTGAAAATGTGAATACTCAATCTGAACGAAACTTGATACACCAGACCATAGGACAATTGTGAGTAAGGTGGTCCAAAAATTGTAGTGCTATTATGTACCGTTCTGGCGTAGTTCCAGGATCACATGGGCAGACATGCACACACACGCAACACACACACACACACACACACACACACACACACACACACACACACACACACACACACACACACACACACACACAACACACACACACACACACACACACACACACACACACACACACACACACACACACACACACACACACACACACACACACACACACAAACAACAAGATGAGAGTTTTTGTAATATATAGATAGATAGATAAATAGATGTTTGTACCACATGCATAATGGAAACTACCTATGTAAATGTTTCACCTCAGCTTGGTTGTAACACTAATGCATCAAAAGGCTTCATTGCAGCACAGAATCATTCTCACCAGAAGAGATATTGTCGTTTGAATATTTCTGCCAAAATTCCCAAACTATGATCCACGCCAGTGGTGTGGAACTGCTAAACCAACCCTAACATGTTGACAAATAGATGAAAGCGATTGGATACACAAGGACCTTCAGATGATGAAATCTTGAGCCAAACACAGAGCTTGAAGAAACTCAGCGGGTGCAGCAGCATCTATGGAGCGAAGGAAATAGGTAACGTTTCGGGCCGAAACCCTTCTTCAGTCTGAAGAAGGGTTTCGGCCCGAAACGTTACCTATTTCCTTCGCTCCATAGATGCTGCTGCACCCGCTGAGTTTCTCCAGCATTTTTGTGTACCTTCGATTTTCCAGCATCTGCAGTTCCTTCTTTAACACAGAGCTTGAAGAACTCAGTGGGTCAGGCAGCATCTGCGGAGGAAATGTTACAGATGATGTTTCAGGTCAGGACCCTTCTTCAGACTGATAGGCTATTTGAGAATCCTTTTCATTTCTGTATGAAGGAGGGTTCCAACCCAAAATGTCACCTGCCCATTCCCCCCACAGATGCTGCCTGACCCACTGAGTCCTTGTAGCACTTTGGTTTTTGCTCAAGCTTCCATCACCTGCAGTTTTATTTTAGGAGATGCAGCATGGAAACAGGCCCTTTTGAACCCACCGAGTCCCCGCTGACCATCGGGTCCACGCTCACCAGTCTCTCGAGTCTCAAATAGCTTCAGTTAGTGATGTTTGATCCAACTTTTACATGTAATGAGGGACAGATTCTAAAGACTCGGTTTAGTGGCAATGGATGCCCTGATGAACGGTGCACAATTATTTCCCTTGTCTCTTCACTGCAGCCCATCTGAAACCAGTAGGGATTGATCTATACATAACCACTCTAAAATTCTCTGTCACTTAATCAAGAAGATAGCCAAAGACATAAAGACATTAACCCACGCGTTAGGAAATCAGAAATAAAGATGCTGCTAAATTGGAAATGATTACAAATTTGATAAGTCTTGGTCATTTGTATCATAATATAAAGCAATTATGCGCACTTTTTATTGCCCACACTAAAATTGGCCATGCAATGATCTAATTAGTGTTTGATATTTGCATATATAATTGAAAATTAATCCTTAATTGTTTTGTGGACTGGAAATGCAGCTTTTTACCTGTTATCAAATTGCACCGTGTGGATTGTTGACCAATAAATATGGCTATTCTCTTGTCATTAATTGTTAGATCTCTCCACAATGTACACCCACTGACTTTCAACTGGGGAGGGTGTAACAGGCCTCTTGTTTACGCTCTACACAATTCACTGCAACAAGATACACCAGTTGCACTCCCACCCACCTCCTGCTTCAGCTTCTGACTACATGAAGGAATTGAAAGAACATTGTTGTGCTTCGACATGAAAGAAAGGAGAACTAGCATGAATAAAGTTTACTCATGAAGATGGCAGAACTGAGAGTCAAGGAGACCTGCACCGTAAACACAATGTCAACCCTCATTCCTGCTTCCAGTTACAAATCTGCTGGTTGAGGGACGGGTGGCACGGTGGCGCAGTGGTCGAGCTGCTGTCTTACAGCGCCAGAGACCCGGGTTCGATCCTGACTATGGGTGCTGTCTGTACAGAGTTTGTACGTTCTCCCTGTGACCACGTGGGTTTTCTCCGGGCGCTCCGGTTTCTTCCCACACTCCAACGACGTGCAGCTCTGTAGGTTCATTGGGTTCGGTAAAATTGTGAATTGTCCCGAGCGTGTAGGATAGTGCTAGTGTACGGGGTGATCACTGGTTGGTGTGGACTCGGTGGGCCAAAGGGCTCCACAGGAGTCCTTCATGACAACCTGAGAGAGCAGATGGTGCAGTGTTTTAAAGTGGAAACACCAACAGTGCAATATCACCACACAGGCGTCAGTCCAGAGTTTAGGGTCAAGTCAATGGAGTAGGTTTGGCTTTTAGTTTTTCATTTAGTTTAGAGATACAGTGCGGAAACAGGCCCTTCGGCCCACCCAGTCCGCGCCGACCAGCAACCCCCACACACTAACGTTATCCTAAACACTAGGGATAATTTACAATGATACCAAGCCAATTAATCTACAAACTTGTATGTCTTCAGAATGTGGAAGGAAACCGGAGATCCCAGGGAAACCCCATGCAGGTCACGGGGAGAATGTACAAACTCCGTACAGACAGCAGGCGTAGTCGGGATTGAACCCGGTCTCAGGTGCTGTAAGGCAGCAACTCTACCGCTGCGCCACCGTGCGTTAAGAAGGTCTGGTTCTTCTGTCACAGTACCACCAACTAAGCTGTATCTGCTCCCCTCTAGATATAGTTACATCAAATGCAGAGTGTAAATCAAGTTGCTGGATGGTGCAGGGAGCTAAACACGCAACTTCTCAGGATTGGCAGCTGAGTTCAAAATCACATTAGGCTGATGGGTTTAAAATTGGCTTTAGGGTTCTCTGTGAAATGAGCTTGGACAGTTTCAATCTAATTCTTTTCAAATATACAAAGTGCGCCCAATATCTGTCAGGGAGACGGGTGTGGGGAATAGATGTCCAGCAGAAGCTCTTTATTCCGAGTCAAGAACTGTCTTAATGTGTATCTTTGCTCACAGTAACTGACCTTCGCGTGTTTTATTCAACACTTGTTGTTTTGTCCTTAAACTGAAGCTTTATTAACAAGTATAGAAATATTCATATATTTCAAGACAAATTGAAATTGCCAGATCTCTTCACGTTCCGCTCTTCAGTATCCTGTGTCTTGCTACATTTGTATGAAGAATTTTATTAGATGCACATCATTATTCATGGTTTCATTGTTCCAGATGCCAGCCTTATTTTGCATATTTGTCACTTTTCAGAAAACGTAATCCTAAATGTTTACTCGGATAAAGACAGGATTCACACTTCGAGGCCGAATAAGCTAAGGTACAAATATATTATTTACCTTTAAAATCAGAACTGTTAGAAAATCTTGATCCATACAATTTGATTGTAATAAATCTGTCACGTTGCCACAGCTGTGAAATATTTCCATTGTTTCTCTCCGAGTTACACAAGAACATGAAGTGTATTCACTCACTGTCTCTCTCCCGCTGTCTTTCTCTCCCTCTATCCCTGCCATATCTTTCTGCCATATACTGAAACACATATATCAACTCACATACATACAAAACACACGCACACCCACACACATGTGCATGCACACACGTACACACACGCACCCACACATCCACACACTGCTCTGCATTCAACACCATTGTGCCAGAGCTACTACACTCCAAACTCTCCCAGTTGACTGTGCCTGAACCCCTCTGTCAGTGGATCACCAACTTCCTGACAGACAGAAAGCAGCATGTAAATATCTATATATCAAGGAGGTGCTGCCTCAAAATGGTAGGTAATATCATCAAAGACCCACACCGCCCTAGCCACGCTCTCAATTTGCTCCTACCGTCAGGAAGAAGGTACAGGAGCCTGAAAAATGTGACCTCCAGATTCAAGAATAGCTTCTTTTTTGGTGACAATCAGGCTCTTGAACACTGTGCAATACTAACCTCAGCAACTATGGCCTATCATGGTCTGTGTCTTTGGTTGCACTACAAACTTTGGTTTTGTACTATTATGGTTACCTGGTATTACTGATTATTAATTTATTGTACTATCGATTATTCTATATTTACATGTGTTTTTTTGTGTAAATAAGCTGCAACAAGTAAGAATTTCATTGCTGGTACGAATGACAATTGAATCTTGCGCTCAGAAAAAAATTCTGTGCAGCAAATCGAAGCAATATATTATCAGGTACATAGATCTTGAGCATTTTAAAGCTTC
>CM075986.1:18696715-18825049 GCA_038087875.1 Malacoraja senta | reverse complement strand
AACTAGAAGTAATCTAAAAACATTGCACATATTTACCAATTGTAGTAGGAAAGATGAGTTATATCAATCAAAACTAAATAAAGCAAAAACATTTGTTGGGGTCTCCATTGGGTGGTTTGAGTGAAAGAATGATATTCTACTAAATATTTTTCTCTCTAATTAAAATGGATCCGACCTGAAATGACCAACTGCACACATGTATTAGAGGGTGACTATTTTAGTGATGAAGGAATTTCAAACAACCAAAAGGACATGCTAGTTATACGTCTAGCTGTTTCCATTGTATACCACCTGACCCTCTATCCCACAAGAATTCAGATTTAAGTAAAATTAAATCTGGAACTAAACATAATTTTAATCTCTGTAACAATAACCATAAAACTAGTGGATTTTCATAAAAAGCAACTTGGTTCCCTTATCATTCAGAGGAAGATTCTGCCTTCCCAGTCTATGTGATTGCAGACACACCCATGTGTTTGCATCTTCAGCTCAGGGCTAACTTAGTGCTGGCAATGCCATGAATTCATTTGTTTAAAGTGAGAGAATAGTAAATAACTATTTAATTGAAAAAAATATTGAATACTTTTAATATAATAATTAATCTGAAACTTATGAAATAGCTCTATTTGCTTTTTAAGGCTATAATACAAACCAAATACCAATACCCATCTAGAATAGCTGTACTAAAAAAACACTTTCCTACTCTTGGCTGGGAAAACCTCCCAGAATCAGGTGCAAAAAGTGGCTAGCAGGTTTTTTTTCTCCTCTGTTCAAGTGATTTTTTAGGCAGTAACACTCCACCAACATTTTGCACACAAGGATATGAGTATGCCATGAATTGTCTACAGACTATTCCACCATGGGGAGTAGAGACAAATCTGTGCTGGAACTGTACAAGACAGTCGGTTAACTAAAGCATGGGCAAGATAGGCTGAATGGCCAACTGCACTACCACATATTTCTATTTTCTGAACATTCACTCAATATACTTCCCAAACAGATACATGGATTGGAAAGGTTTAGAGGGATATGGACCAAACACGTGCGAATGGAGCTAGCTTAGATGGGACATCTTAGTTAGGCCGAAGGGCCTGTTTCTGCGCTGTATGACTATCATTCCTCTTTAATTATTATACATCCCGCTTTCCTGTAATTGAAGTACTTTGACAATGTTACACCTTTTTTCCCCCAAAGTTTCAGTCTTAATGCACCATAATGAAATGTTACCCAAAAGACTGTCCACAGACATTGTACAAAGTAACACCTTTTGACATGTTCTCATCATGTCTAATGGGAGACAGACAATGAGGTCTTATTTAAAGAACCGCACACTTAAATTTGGAGGCTATTAAAGTCATGGATGTCATATCCAAAATTAAGCAACTTTGACAACTGTCTCGGTGCACTTCCATCTAAATTCGAATTATTGTTCAGCTTCAGTAATTCAGCTGTATTTGTTTTCATAAGATTATCAAATCACCATGATATGCTCAATATTTCAAGTTCATTTACTCCTCTTGGAAGTGTTACACTATTACACAGGGTACTATAACATAATCAAGCAGGATGGCTGCAAAATTGGTTGACAGATTTTCGCACCAGATCTGAAGCACAGTATCTACGCACAGAGGAGGATGTGTTGGTGCCATGCTAGAAGCCTTTAGTGAAAGGGCAGAAGCATCTTTTGAGTTAACTGAGCATCACTTGCAAATGTTTGTCCTGGGGAGGGTAATAGGGGCTGTGAAGATGAGTGGTATTGGAGCCACAGTCAACATATTGGTAGGCATCAACAGAGACTTGCTCCGAGTGTGACAAATACCAGGCTGTCACGGTTGCTCTGGAAGAGATGAAAAGGAACAAATGATAGAACGTTAATTAGTTTTATGCAGTCATTTTGATGAAAACCATAGCTGCATTCATGTCAGTGATCCATAAATGGCAGTTACAGCTCTGTTTACATATAGCACAGGAGCAGGCTCTTTGGCCCACAATGTCCGTGCCGAACATGATGCCAAGATGAACTAACCTCATCTGCCTGCACATGATCCATGTCCTTCCATTCCCTGCATATCTATGTCCTTATTTAAAAGCCTCTTAAATGCCACTATCCTATCTACCTCCACTACCATCCCTGACTGCACGTTCCAGGCACCCACCACACTCTGTGTAAAACAAACGTATCCGTTAAACTTTGCACCTACTTTCAGGTAGGTTTCGATGGCCACAGTGGTGTAATTAAACAACTTGATTTGTTATAAGAGATTTAATGTCTCCTCAAAGTGCAACAATACGTGCGGATGAGAGAGACCACGAGAATGTGGCTGGAATAATAATAATGAATAATAATAATAATGGATTGGATTTATATAGCGCCTTTCTAATACCCAAGACGCTTTACATCGCATTATTCATTCACTCCTCAGTCACACTCGGTGGTGGTGAGCTACTTCTGTAGCCACAGCTGCCCTGGGGCAGACTGACGGAAGCGTGGCTGCTAATCTGCGTCTACGGCCCCTCCGACCACCACCAATCACTCACACGCATTCACACACATTCACACGCACGGCAAAAGGATATGGTCGTAGGAAATATGTCTCCAACTGGATGGACAAGCGCATTTGGAATTATGTGTAAAAGACCACACTATTTGCAAGCCTAATTTCAATATGAAAGCTACACCCACAAGTACGCCACAGTATATTAAAACAAATTAAACGTTTAAAAAATCAGAATGATCTCATTTACTTAGAAGCCAAAACCAAACTATCTAGGTCAGTTTATACACAGAAAACGGCGGTCTGCAATAACATTATAATTCTTCAAGATAGGAGGGATCGACAAACACAAGTGTGGGGATCAAATAAGTTTATTTCTCCATTCAGGTGAGGTTTGTACAAAATAATTTGCTTTGAATAAGAAAAAAATAAACTTGGTTAAAATGAAGCAATTAATTTAACTGGATATATCAATTCAGAATCTATGGAGAAGGGTCTAATATAGAACACTTACTGTATTGAGATCACAATATTGTGGACTTTGATTTCGGGCATTGTGCAATAATGGCTTAAAGACAAAATAAAAGAAAGACATTATAGATTATTTGACATATGCAACAAATTACACATTAACATCAATATATATAAAATCTTATTATTGTTTTAATTTACCTACTCCCCCCCCCCCCCCCCCACCCAAATTGTTATTTATGCTGAAATGTTATTAAGCAATAATTTTAAGTGTTTACACCATCAAAGCAGTCAACGTTAAAGAATGTCCAATATTTTAGATACTGGAGTCTGTCAAACTGTACTTCTAAACTTGTGGTCATCACGAGAAATAGTGGGGAAATTGGAAAATGTGATGGTGTTTGGGAATGCCTAAAACATTATAGGTTTAAAGCAGGAATGAAAAATATTTTAGTTCCTTTCAGAAACTTTTAAATATGAACCTTAAATGTATCATTTTGGTTCAGTTGATAGCAATCACATACCAGTGCCAGAGTTTATGGGCACAAGTCCGTTGCAAAACTGAACACATGGTTGGGGCGTCAGTTCAATGTAGTGGCAAGGACACAGTGCCTTGTGGCCCAATTCACATTTACAAGTCGGCTTAAAATATCACATCATCTCATTTAAAAGGAACACAGTTTCTCTTGGATACCTGACCAAGATTCAATCTCCACACAGACGTCTAACAAGTTCCCACTGTTTTCCAACAAAAAATTGGAAAATATTGCACTGGCTGTGAAGCAATGTGAGATTTCCTAAAGACGTGAAAGGAACTATTTAAATCAAAGTCATTCCTTTTATAGTTTAGTGCTATTTTAGTTTGTGACAAGCTCATAGAGATATTATTGTTCACTTGAGCAGTCAAATAGAAAATGTTTCCCTTTAATCGCTGCCATCTCATTTGTGTGGGTAGAAATTCCTATACACAATAGTCATAATACTTACTACATGCCTAGATCATCCAATGTAGCTGTCACAGCATAGAAAATCTGAAAAGAGTAAAGACATGATCAAATGACAGAGTACACAGCCATGCAAACAGAAATGGTACCTACTAATGTGTTAAACATGGATAAACATGACAGTGACTGAACAAAAGAAATGTGTAGGAAGGAACAGCAGACGTGACCAAACAGAGTTTAACATCTCATGTAAGCTGATCCAATTTAGTTAATGTTTAAATTACAGAGGAGGGCGTAAAGCACTAAATTGGAAATTTTGGGTATTCTGACAGTTAATTAGAGAAGGAATTTTGCTGCAGTAATTCCATCTCTGTGTACAAAGCTGTAATGTAACAGCAGTAATATGTTCAAAATGATTCATGCGCTAGACTCATCAGCAACAAGCAATAATTAGTGATGTTTATTTGTGTGCAATTACTCACATTTCAAAAAAAACATTAGGAAATTAAAATATGGATTACAATAATGATTTTTTTTTAAAGTCTCTCTCGTCTCTAGTACATGCCCTTGTATCTCAGGCTGGTAGATCACTTTAGAGAAAATAAACAATCTAAAATGTACTGAAATATCAATAGCTTAATAAAAGATCCAATTTAGAAAATGAACATATCTATGATGCACAATCCTATTTAATTTATTCAACGTTCTTTCTGGCTCACTGAGAGAAGCAATGTAAAAGAACAGAAGCAGCAAACATCAATAGCAGCAATACTGAGTTGGATGATCAGCCATGATCATATTGAATGGCAGTGCAGGCTCGAAGGGCCGAATGGCCTACTCCTGCACCTATTTTCTATGCTTCTATGTTTCTATCCACCTGACTGAATCCTTGCAGTTGAAGGCATGCAATATTCTTTGATGGTTCACTGTAAATAATGTCATGATCAGCCCTGGTCTTGTGTAATAGTTCCTGGACTTTATAGAAACTCTTTCAATTGGCTTTGTATACTGTTTAAACACATCTTAAAAACGATTCTGATGAATAAACATACATTATTGAACCACTATGTTTCCAACACACTGGCTGAATAGAAACACAAATGGACTCTCTGGTAACTCAATACATTGAATCAGGTTGTCTGCAAATATTTTAGCCAGGATCGCCAAGCAATATTTGGTTACTAATCTTAGGCAAGGTACAAAGTACAAGATTAATGCAGCAAATAAAGACTAATGAGCTGTTTAGTGATACATTAAAGTATACCACTTTCAAATGTTTATAGGACACTCCATGTGCTATTTTTACTATAGGTGATAACCTGTTTAAAGCACAATTTCACATTGCAATTATAATAGCAAACGTCAATTTATTTCACACCAAAAGCAATGCTCATTACCTGGCCACCTCCCAAAGGCCTGAAGACTGTGGTGTTTTTGATGTTGACAGTTCCCAGAACCTCATTAAAAAACACAATCTGCACATTGAGGTCAGTAATACTGATGCTGTAGAAGTTGTAGTTTGTTACGTTTAAAATATTCTGCAAAAGAGGCATGAAAAAAATGTGGTAGTGAAGAGTCTAAAATAATAAAAACTGTTAACCTTAATCTTACAACTTCTCTTTTCAACCAATTGGCATTTTTACAATTTCTATAGCAGTGAATGAAATAGAAATCTTGTACTAATTAGTGTCGAGTTGTGGCCAGTTCTGAATGGAACTTAATGGTCTCCTGGAGGCTTAATTTTAGATAGATAGCCCTTTATTGTCATTCAGACCGAAGTCTGAACGAAATTGCAACAGTCATACATAAAACAACAATAAACACATATTAACATCCACCACAGTGAGTCCACCCAACATCTCCTCACTGTGATGGAGGCAAAAGTCTTAGGTCTGCAGTCTCTTCCCTCCTCTTCTCCCTCTGCGCTGAGGCGATACCCTCCGGGCGATGTTTCCCGCGGCTCAAACACCGCGGCCCGGGGTGGTCGAAGCTGCCGCCCACCAGTCCTGCAGACGTAGCCGCTGGCCCGTGGCCGAACCCCGGACTCAGGCCACCACCGCCAGAACACCGTCCCAGCCACCCTCACGTGAGCACCGTGCCATCTTCAGCCTCGGGCTGGGCCGCCCCGACATGGGCGCCGAACCTCCCCCGGGCCGGGCCGCTCCGACTTGGGCGTCGCTTCTTCCCCGGACCGGGCCGCCCCGACTTGGGCGTCACTTCTTCCCTCTGGCCGGGCCGCCCCGACATGGGCATCGCTTCTTCCCCGGGCCGGGCCGCCCCGACTTGGGCGCTCATGGGAGCACTGTTCCAGCCCTGAGCCGGACCACCCTCACGGGAGCGAGCTTAGGGCGAGTCCTGACGGGCTCTGCCTCCGGAGCCTCGAGGTCGCCACCTCCATTAGGCCTCAGCGCAGACGGAGACAGTCTAAATAATTTCACAAGTTATCATTACAACCAGGAACATCAGAAATGAGCATCTAATCCATTTTTCTGATTTCAATGTCCACATGCTGTTTTCCTGTTTCTCTTTTCATTATCTAGCCATGTAATGGGCAAGTAAACATTGTAGACAGTGGAAGCCATATTAGTGTCCAATCCTTTCGTTATCAATTGAACATTACAGTTTAAATTAGGTTCAATATATGACAAACTTACCGTAATTTTAAGAATGACTCTATAATCCTTCTTGTCATCAATGACATAAGCTGACTTAATACCAACGTGTTCAACATCAATGGAACGTGGGAAAAGGAAGAAGATCGCAAATCCACTAATCAAAAGGCTGATCACCACAGCCACTGCCACATAGAGCTTCCTGAAAAGTAATTTAAAACCCAAAATTGGAAGAGGTATTCTTTTTTTTTTTTTCTGAGTGAAATAATATTTTTGCAACAGTATTACAGATACTGACGTTCGCTGTGGCTGTAGTCTCTGGTCACTATATGGTATTAGGGCAACCAACTCATTTTCCTGGCCTGAAAATGCAAAAACAGAAAACAAAACTTTAAAATACAGTCAATCAGATCTCACTGCATTTTATCTCATTCATTTATGGAGTGGAGGTGGGAGGGGAGGTTTGCTGGTAATGTCGGAATTTATTACGCATTCTTAAGGGGGGCCAAATGGTGATAATTCAACTTCTTGAACTACTACCCGAACTTGCTATTGGGAAGGGTTCCAGGATTTAAACCCAACAATGATGAAGGAATAACAATATATTTCTAAGTCAGGATCACTTAACTCAGAGGAAAGCCTTCAGATACTGGTGTTATCATGCACTTGCTACCCTTCTTCTTCCTCTCGGTGTGGTGGCTGGCTGCCGCCTGCTTGACTTGTGCCAGCCAGCCCCTTTGATACCGCGCTACGCAAACACCGCACGCAGAAACGCCGAGATATTTTTCAATTTCGGTAGAGATTTCATTTTTCTTTACGAATAGCCACTCCTGATTAAATTTCGTCGTGTTTATGTACACTTTTTAAAATAAAATCATTCTCCCCCCCCACCCCCAAAATTTCAAAATGTTAAAAAAACAGCTCTCAGCCATAGAATGTCAGTGAAGGTTCCGTTGTGTGATGTCACAATGCACAATGCTCACAGATGTCCAATCGGAATGGATCCATTTACAGATGCCTTTGCAGCAGCCCCAGCCCCTCCCACCCCCGCAGCCTGTGTCGAAGCGCGTCATCACGTGTGTGGGAATAGAGAAAGAGGATTGGGGGTGATAGGGAATGGGGAACAGATGGACTGTCCCTACCCCTCCCCCTTCCACTCTCCCTCCCCACTATTTCCCCTCTCTCCCCCCACCCCTCTCCCCCTCCCTCCCCTAACCCATCTCCCTCCTCCCCTCCCTCCCCCACACCTCTCTCTCCCTCCCCATCCCTCTCTCCCCCTCCCCATCCCTCTCTCCCCCTCCCCATCCCTCTCCCCTCCCCCTCTCCATCACCCTCTCCTCACGCTCTCTCCTCCTCCCACCCCCATCCCTCTCTCCTCAACCCCCCTTCCCTCCCCTACCCCCTTCCCTCTCGCCAACCCCCCTTCCCTCTCTCCCCCACCCCCTTCACCCACCCCTTCCCTCTCTCCCCCACCCCCTTCCCCCTCCCCACTCTTCCCCCTCCATCCACACTCTTCCCCCTCTACCCCCTACCCCATCTCTCTCCTTGCCTCCCTCCCCCCTCCCCCACACCTCTCTCTCCCTCCCCTCTTCCCCACCCCTTCCCCTACCCCTCTGTCCCTCAACAACTCCACCACTCCCTCTACCCCTCCCTCCCTCCCCACTCTTCCACTTCTCTCCCCCCTCCCCCTCCCATTCCCCACTCTCTCCCCCCACCCCTCTGCCCTCCCTCCACACTTCTCCCTCCCTCTACTACCCCATCTCCCGCCTCCCCTCCCTCCCCCATAACTCCCCCCTCCCCCACACCTCTCTCCCCCTCCCCCATCCCTCTCTCCTCCTGTCCCCATCCCTCTCCTCCCCCTCTCCATCTCCCTCTCCTCACCCATCTCCCTCTCCTCACCCTCTCCTCCTCCCCCCACCCCCATCCCTCTCTCCCCCATCCCCCTTCTCCCTCTACACTATTCACCGTCCCTCTACACTCTTCACCCTCCCTCCACACTCTTCCTCCTCCCTCCCTCCCCAACCCCATCTCCCTAATCCCCTCCCTCCCCCATCCCTCCCCCCCTCCCCACACCTCTCTCCCCCTCCCCATCCCTCTCTCCTCCCATCCCCCTTCCCTCTCTCCCCCGCCCCCTTCCCCCTACCCCTCTGTCCTTCATCCAACACTCCCCCTACCCCTCCCTCCCCACTCTTCCACTTCTCTCCCCCTTACCCCACCCCTCTCTCTCTCCCCCTCCCTTCCCCTTCTCTCCCCCCACCCCTCGGATGGGGGAGGGGGAGGGAGGAGATTAGGGAGATGGGGTAGGGAAGGGAGTAGGAAGAGTGTGGAGGGAGGGGGAAGAGTGTGGAGGGAGAAAGAGACCCAAGAAGAAATAACTGAATATGTCGAGGATCAACGAGAAAGAACACAAAACATGGAGCAAGAGACATGACAAAACTGAACATAACTGAAAATGTTTTATCTTTACCATTTAAATTGTTGTATTTTAAGTTATTTACATTTTAAGATTTAATAAATCCATTTTCCACCTGCAGCGCCTGTCAGCCGCTATCTCTCTGCTCTCTCACTCTTTGATCTTTATCTTTTTCTCTGCACTCTCTCTCTTCCACTGTCTGTGCACACTCTCTCTGCCCCCCCCTCTTGACGCACCTGAGAGGTGAGGGCTATTCGTCAGTGGATAGGGTGGAGATGGGATAAAAGTAGCCAATTAATAAAATTAAGATAATATCAAGGGGTGTGATGAGTGTGTGTGTTTGTGGGTGCAAGATTCCAACCCCGCAACCGTGCTTTTGAGGAACAGACGCCGCAGCCCCCCCCCCCCCCAAACGCTCGTTGGGGAGACAGACCCAACGGGTCTGCACTTGGTCTAGTAAGCAATAAATCCCTGAATGTTCACACACATAGACCAGCCATGATTGAATGGCACAGTAAACTTGATGGGCCAAATGGCCTAATACTGCTTCTAGAATTTATGAACTTATGAACACTCAGGACTTTTGTGGTTCTAAACTGACTGTTCTTCTGGATTATTGGTTATCCCAACACACTTAGAATTTTTAAGATGTTACACGGTATTATAATATTTTCCAGTGAACCGAGCTAGTTTAAAGGGAGTCGGAAGGAACTGCAGATTTTATTCACTGGAATTTAGAAGGATGAGAGGGAATCCTATAGAAAGATATAAAATTCTTAAAGGATTGGACAGGCTAGATGCAGGGAAAATGTTCCCGATGTTGGGGGTGTTCAGAACCAGGGGTCACAGTTTAAGAATAGAGGGTAGGCCATTTAGGACAGAGATGAGGAAAGAGTTTTTCACCACCTTGTGGTGAAAAAGTCTGTGGAATTCTCTGCCACAGAAGGCAGTGGAGGCCAATTCACTGGATGTTTTCATGAGAGTTAGATTTAGCTCTAAAGGCTAAAGGAATCCAGGGATATGGGGAAAAAGCAGAAAATGGGGTATTGATTTTAGATGATCATATTGAATGGCGGTGCTGGCTCGAAGGGCCGACTGGCCTACTCCTGCTATTTTTCTATGTTTCCATGCAGATGCTAATTTACACTGAAGATAGACACAAAATGCTGGAGTAACTCAGCAGGACAGGCAGCATCTCCGGAGAGAAGGAATGAGTGATGTTTCGGGTCGAGACCCTTCTTCAGACTGGTTTTGCTCTTCAGACTGAAGAAGGGTCTCAACCCGAAACATTACCCATTCCTTCTCCAGAGATACTGCCTGTCTCGCCGAGTTATTCCAGCATTTTGTGTCTAAAGTTTAAAGCGAATACAGGGGCTGGGGCTTTTTACAAGTTGGGAAGGAGCACATCAACCATCACCTGGTGAGCTATATATAAAAATATTGTTATTTCAGAATAGTGGATCATCAGCATTTACTGTTCATGCTCTGAAGAGAATGCAGATGCAGGAACAATTTACAAGGACGGACTGAAAATTAAGTTATATTATCAGAAAAATATATACACAGTGCCTCTTTATTCATTTATGAAAATATGTGATTATATAAAGAGATCTTTAAAATTAGGAAAGATGTAGATAAAGCAGATTTTAAAAAAAATGTTAGACTCTGAGCCATCCCTACAAGGTCAGAATCAAGAAGTCAATTAGAGAATTTCAAAGAATTGTTCTTTGCCAGAGCATTCTGTGAATGAAACTCTCAACCGATGGGAGTGGTTGATAGAAATGGAAGGGTTGCATTTAATGGAGGATCAAGATAAGCACAAGGAGCAGAGGATAATGCTGCAAGAGCTAGATAAGGAAGAACAGCAGAAGGCTCAGTTATTATATAAACTATGGCAAGAACTTGCTGGGCTCTTTCTATGCTGCACAATCTGTGTAGTTCATATTCCTGCCCATTGTGGAGCTGTCTACTTATAATGCCAGTTCAGTTAGTCCTATTTAACAAGTGGCACATTGCACAGAATGTAGTTAAGTTATCAGAGTAATTAATATTGATATCCTTACTCTCTTTACAGTCTAACACCCAAGCCAACAATATATCCCCTGATCTAATTGACAGCGCTGGTTTCGCTGAAAAGTTGCAAATTGTTTTTGAATCAGAATTCAAACCAACATTACGCCTTTAAAACCTCTCTTGATGGACAGTTCCATTACATATTTTTCAAATTTTCTATCACATTTGCATTAATACTGAAAATAGTCAGAATTAAACTGATCGGTTTTGACCTTCAATTATTCTATATTTTTGGGTTATTGCATTCAATGAGGGCTCTGTCCCATTTACAGTTATCATTAAAGATATGTAGTAAGGTTATATTATCAGAACTGTGCAGACTTAAATGTTAGTGTTTTTAATAATTATAATAAAATGGTGTCTATGTAAAGCTATATTTTGCAGGTTTAATTTTGCAATGCAATTACACCAAGTCCTCATTATCCCCGAGGAACTTCCCACTGATAACCAAAAACGAGGATTTTCACCTTTGTATCCCAACCTGCAAATAAACATAATATGTCTGGTACTGGTCTAAAACAATTGGCATGTTTCGCTGAACATTTTAAATCATTTAAAAACCTAGTTTGCTAACTAATTACTTTCATTAAAACTTCCAAGCAATGTTTAGTTTTGAAATGATGAAGTGCAGTTGCAGAAACCAAGATATCTCTCCGTTAGAGCAACATTCAGCAGGAGACGCTTGACACAATGGTATGGAAACTGATCACTATATGCAGGCTAACAATTATTTATACTATAACACACACATGTACATAATTTTTTTTAATGTTATGCAACATGTTTATGTTAAAGTTTGAGATATGACCTGGAGTCAACCTCAAAAGGCACAGTTATAATTTTACTAGATAATATGGAGTAAGTGTATTTCCAACCCACATCTCAGTGGTAAACGATGTTTATTGTTTTCCCAAAGTATCACAACTCGAGGTACTTTATACAAAGTGTTACATTTGAGCACCATCCGACAGAAACTGGTTAAAAAATTAACAATGGACAATTGCATGGAGCCCAATTCATAAAAAAGTAAACCACAATATTTGGCAACATCGAGTCACACAACTGCCACCTTAAAAATAACATCAACTAAGAGCAGAGGTATTGTTAGCCAGTGTAAAATGGTAAGAGCAAGGGAAATAGAATCACTAAATTACTGAATAATTTGCCAGATTATGAAGTTATCAGTATTTTAGTATGTACTGTCTCAAGTCTTCCCAAATTGAAGAAAAATCTTTCACAATTATTGCACAAAGTACTTGGAGTCATAATTGTTTTGTTATATTGACAGTGCAATTTCCTTCTTCATCATGTTGGAGGCAGCAAGATACTTGCACGCAAAATAGTGGATGAAGCAGATTTCACCAGCCTAGCATCAACATTGTGTGAAAACCACATACCTCTTGGTATTCTTCCAGTCCCTTGGCATGTGGAACATGTGATGTTTTCCCGTCCCACAAACTCTACATAAGGAACATGAGAACTGGGCTCTCCGTTATTGCCCTGTACTTCATCTGTGTTTTCTACTGTTTTTCTGTCGGTCTCTGCCACGATAGATTCTGTATCTTCTTTCTTGCTTTGTCTTGAGAAAGTTGGTAAATGAGAGAACGATTTACCCATGGTGTGTTGTATTTTCCCTGCAACATGAATTCAGAACAAACAATTATACTCTAATGATGATGAGATTCATCTTAAATTATTGTAATAACTGTGCAACATTATGAAGCGAAGGGCCTGTGGACGTTAACATCGTGAAGCCCACGGTCTCTGGGAAGAAGAGGCTCCATGCCGCGGAGAGTTTCAACAGCCCCGACGCGGGAGTTTCGATCACCCTGACGGGGGCTTCGATCGTCGGCTGTGATCACTTTGATCGCCCCGACTGTGGATGGTTTGACTGCCCCGACCGCAGGAGAACATGAGGAAGAAGATTGAACTTTATTGCCTTCCATCGCAGTGAGGAATGGGGAATCCACTGTGATGTACACTGTACACTGTAAATTTCATTGATACATGTGACAATAAACTGACCTTGAAACCTTGAATCAGTATCACCGGGAGATCTACCAGTGAGACAGGAAGATGTGTAACGAGATGATGCAATTTCGTACAATGAATCCAAGATCCATTTCTGGGTCTAATACTGCACTTTGAATTCCTGCCTCCATTTAATCTGCATATATTTAATAAATTGGGTGCCGGCCAAAAGAGTCTGAATACACAAATAGAAACTTCAGGGATTACATCTGACTTTTCCTTCCAATTTCATCCTTTTATTTAGCTTGGATTCTCATCTGAAGCTTTAATTTGCAGTAGTCAGTTAGCTACAGTAACAACCTTTTAATAGAACTGATAACAAAATATTGTGCCTCGGGCTATGAAGGGGGAATGAACTTGACACAACCAGTCTATCCAACCAATTTTATCTCAGAAGTGTTAAGAGGCAGCACTTTGGCTCAGAGTTAAACATTTCGCACTGAAAACAGCTGAAGTGGAGAAACTACCCTCAACTCAACAAGCTACAATGGAGATAACACAACTTCCAAGATGCATGGAGTCACGGTCTAAGTTATCCTGCTCAACACAAGTTATGCTGCAATGCATTGCATTGAAACACATCAAGAGTGTGACTCACCATTCCAAATAAGTCAGTCAACATGGCAGAAGAAATTAGGGTTGATGCATTCAGCTGTAATTGAAGTTTAATCACTTGATCAATTCCAATTTCTATCACACATTCATCCCAGCACTGAACATTCAATTTAATAATTTGGACTTCCATTTCTTTACTTTTAGAGATCTTTAAAAAAAATCTTAATATTTCTTGTTTCTTAATTCCTGCTCTTAGCTAGATCTTCCTTTTCTCATCTTTATTTCACTATGCATGATTTAATTCTTGTTATATTTTCTGGTTTTGACAGATCTCTTGCAAAGATTGCGGCAGTGAATTAAACACAAAATGACACAAAATCTACACAATTTTTGAAAGGGATCTGTTGCAGTGAAGCTAAAGGTTACAACCAAGGCTGAAGAATTCACGATTTCCTAATTATAGATGTACTAACACGAGGTGATGAGTCAAACCAACCCACCACAATCAAAGGAAAAGTTCTCCAACATGCTGGTGGCTATGTTATATTTCAGCAATTGGTATTCCAAGGGGAATTAAATCCAACGCACACACTTTCCAAAAAAACATAAGGAACAATAGCAAAAGATGGTGTTCAGACTATAATCTTACAGATTTGTAGGCAACAGGGTTCTTGACTTTGCAAGTTTCATTATGTATGAACAGTCATAAGTTATCAGAGGGAGTAAGACTTCCATCGTGCAACAGAATGGAATGTGGTTCAGCGCTTCACTCTACTGAAGAACAAAATCACCATGTGTGCACAAACTACATTCTGCCAAGTTCTCAATCACATTCATTTCCACCTGCCAGACAAACACACAGACAATTTCAACTGACAATATCAAGACATGAGCTATACTGCTGACCACTGAATGTAGCAGAATGAGTAAGAAGGAACAGCAGATGCTCGTTTAAATCAAAGTTAGACACAAAAAGCTGGAGTAACTCAGCGGGGACAGGCAGCATCTCTGGAGAAGGAATGGGTGACGTTTTGGGTCGGGAGCAGAATTATATAACGTTCACATGTAATCTCAAAGAGCCACATGCCTACTACTCTGGATACTGGCACACTCAGACAAACCCAGATATCTTAGTTGAAAGGAGATTCATATTTAATACCTAAACATGGGACTGAGCAAGCAGCAGCATGTGACTTAAAAGCTACAAACTCTTTGATGAGCACAATGAGCTCCAGGAAAAAGATCCTGAAGTTAACTTCTGCAAGAGGATCAGTCACTGGAAGAATTCAAACATGTTTCTATTACGTCCATGTTTTAAAACTCATTGAAACTTAATAAGCAGTTATCAGCAGAATGAATGACACTTATCATTCATCACCACCGACTGCAAGATCTGAGCCAATGTTAGCTTTCTTACAACAGAGTAATTATCAAAATTTAAAAAATCATTATGGCTCCATCTTGTTTTGACTTGAAGCTATAAATGTTCCCATATAAGAAAAGTATCATCAAATAGTATTTAAATGTTCATATATATTAATCAAATAATTCCACAACCTTTTTCAAACGTAGTGAGAATTATCCTTTGTTTAATTAAATGATTATGAAATATACTGAAAGTTGGTCTATGATGCCACGCTCATGTCTTGGCCATTGTTGATCTTTTAAGCACACTTGTCATCACCAACACACTGCTCCTTGTGGACCTTTGAAGTATGCGTTGTCCATTGAGATTCCTCCAACATAATAAGTGATGACATTTCAAACATACCTCATATTCTATGAAGCATTATAAACTTGCAGGGGGGGGCACAATATAAAATAAAACTTTTTGTTTCCTTATTTTATAATCAGTGCAAAAAACAAAAAACATTTTACATGCAAAGATAGAAACTCCTGAAAATTACTCCAAAATAGATAGCATTTTGCCCCGTGGCTTCTACAATGAACAATTTTCATTCCGTTTTTATAGATTTTGAGATGACCGATGAGGTCAGTGTGGAAAATTCAAATTCTTCTACAGACAGAGGAAATGCCAGACATGCTGGGTGGGTGGCAGGTTAATGAATGGTGCCCACTTTCTGCAATTAAACAAGGGATTCACCAAGACAATAGTCTCAATATTATCCCAAATCCTCCTCCTCCACTTTGAGCAGCGCTGGGCCAGAGAAACAGATGCTGCAATTTTTCCACTTGGCAGCTTTGAACACATCTATGGATCTTTATCTCCATGTGCCTGCTAATCTCTTTCTCTGACCGGGTTGCATGCCACTTTATGGGTAGTACCACGTGACCAATGCTCTCTATGCATCCATTTTTAAACTGTAAGCTTTGAGCATGCATTCTTGAGTTCTGTGATTTTTTTGCTTAATAAAACACTATATTAGTTTAACCTGTCTGCCATTTTTCAGTATCTTTTTTTAATGGTTTGATATCAGGTAAATGAAAAACATGGCCTGAACAAAGGAGACAACTCAATGTAACCAAGGCCCCTATGTAAGGGATGTGGGCCTGGGAGATGGCACATGCGTTGGTTCACACATTAGATGAATGAATCATGAACGTTGTGACAAACCCCATCAGTCCATATCCTGTACAAAGTCGAGATGTTACTGACAGAGATGTGGTTGCTAAAATACTAAAACACATCAAACTACCCTGCAAAACAGCTTAGCCACACAGAACAGAAGACAGTTTTGATTCCAGTATGTGCTGAACTCAGCTAGCAATTGGTGGGGAGAAACATCATTCTCACAATTTAAAACACAAACAAAATTTAAAGAAAACATGTGAAAATAAAAATCCTTAATTTCCAAATTGGTGCTTTTGAACTTATTTTAAAATGTCATACAAAAACTAGTGAACCTTGAAGATTTTGCATTTTCTAAATTTAGGATATAATCCTTTATTCCTTTGCCTACCCCTCTTCATCTTCCAAACGTCACTTCTTAATGTAATACCAGAAATTTGATTCCTGTGGATTCTCAGCAACACGTTCTAAATATTGACACTTCAAGGAATACCAGAAAATGTTACCACAAAAATGGTTAGACCTTGTTCTCATTTCTAAAACACTATGCTAGCGACACAACATTTTTAGTGGTCTCATTGTCAGTGGTGCTTCACAGGCTTCACAGTTTCAGTCTGTAATTTCCTGTTCACTGATAGCCATAAATGCAAACATCAGACAGTGCATCCACAATACACCAATCACTGAAAATTCCACGTTCCAGAGCAGAAATAATTTGGAAACCTACACAGTAATTGAAAATCAAAAGATCAATGGCCCTGTACACCTCTTTATCAAATCGTCTGCATACCCCCTATGATCTGGAGCTAAATTATGAAGAATAAAAGTTTGTGAAAGAATTGGGGCTGCACGGTGGCGCAGCGGTAGGTTGCTGCCTTGCAGCGCAAGTAACCTGGGCTTGATCCCGACTATGGGTGTTTGTCTGTATGGAGTTTGTACATTCTCCCCGTGACCTGCTCGAGTTTTCTCCGGGATCTCCAGTTTGCTCTCATACTCCAAACATGTACAGGTTTGCCGGTTAATTGCCAATTAAATTGGCTTGGTATAATTGTAAATTGTCCCTAGTGTGTGTTGGATAGTGTTCGTGTGCGGAGATCGCTGGTTGGCGAGGACTCGGTTGGTGACGGCCTCGTTTCCGTGCTGTGTCTCTAAACTAAACTAAATTTGATTGATTGTCAAGATTTGTATACATTTGGTTAACATGAAAATTAATGGATAGACACAAAATGTTGGAGTAACTCAGCGGGACAGGCAGCATATCTGGATAGAAGGCATGGGTGACATTTCGGGTCGAGACCCTTCTTCGGGCCGAAGAAGGGTCTCGTCCCGAAACATCACCCATTCCTTCTGTCTAGAGATGCTGCCTGTCCCGCTGAGACTCCAGCATTTTGTGCCTATCTTCGGTGTAAACCTGGATCTGCATGAAAACTAGTGGATATATATATCATTAAATCTCTTTATATTGTAATAATTATTACAGCCTGATACATCAATAAGTTTTTTAGCTCAAAGGAAGTTGGACACCACACAAATGCCATCAGTTAATTCCCCCCCCCCCCCGCATTTACTAAATTTACGATATAATCCTTTTATTCTTTTGCCTACACCATTTCATCTTCCAAATGTCACTTAACATAACGCCAAAAATCTGATTTGCCACATATTTCAAATGAGCTTAAGATGTATACATGATACATTAGTAATGAATTAGAAAAAAAAGACCAAAATCTAATTTTGTTTTGAGTTCTTATGCTGAGGATTAATGGGTTAATTTTCGGCTAGCTACTTTCAAACTGCATCAAGATGACTCGGTTGTTTTGTTATCTGCACCCAAGTGTAAGTTACTTTTTAAACCATGCAATATCTTCTCTTGATTAGAGATTTCAAATCACAGAAGTGCACATCAGAAAACAAAATAATTATTTCTAATAATCAAAAATTGAGGGAAAACACATAAAGGAAAAAGATATCTTGGAAAGTTACCTTTCTATTACAAAACTTCCATACACCAGGAATAATATGAAAATTACATCACAGTCATGTGCCTCTCAGTCAGTCTGCAGTTAACAGTGCTTGATGTTAAAGGTGAGGAAGAGTGGGTAGGAGTTGATGTGGCTCGAGAACTACGGTATCTGCCCATAATCACGTCGAGGGGATTAGTGCACAAAAAGATCAGCGAGAACTGTGGGTGGAATCAAAAGAATAGCAAATATTAAAAGACTCAGTTCTCCTAAATTTGGAATTCTATAATGTCTCTCTCTGCTTTCCAGTCATTCTTTCTCCACTACTTCCATTTTGTTGTCATCTTCCCCTATTTTCTTCTCAGTTTGCCCAATGCCCATATAATCTTTGTGCTTTGGTAAATTTTCATTTCAATCTGCTTCTACCTGGAACTGCCTTAAGGCAAACAAAAAATACCAAGGCTGTGCTTCCTTTATTCGTTCCATGCTGTAGATTAAATCGAAATGAGTTCTTATGGTATGCACCTACATTTTCATAAATAAACCTCTATGGAGCTATTCTGCCTTTTTCAGTGCAGTCGTTGTGTGACTCTAAAGTATCAATTTATAAAAGTGTTCTTAAGTGAAGGAGCTTACTGTGAGACAATTTAATCCCTCATTTTAATGAGCTAATAGACAGAATGGTGCAAGATGCTTGAGCCTGGAATGGTCATCCATGTGATTGGCTATGAAATTGCACAAACCTATGTCTCATAAGAAATATTGGTGCCCGACACATATAATAGCACGAAATTAATTAGATGTGTTGCAAATGTATTTTTCCTCAAATTATCCTCACCTCCGCCTTTTGATTTTTCACCTCGACATCTGAGATTTTAATCATCTCAGCTTTCAAGGTATAGTACTAATGGCGAAAAAATGTAATAATGTGAACACGAGTATTCTGTATTAGTCAAAAACAAGTTAGAGGGTGAAAATCCCAAGACATTTGTCCAGTATATCAGATTCAGGAGTAAAAGTGTAGCCAGGGAAAGAGTAGGTTCCCAAAGGGGTAATCTCTGTGTGAATCCAGGGAATATGGGCAGTCCTAAATGTATATTTCTCATCTGCATTCACCAAGAAGCACATGAAAGATAGTGAGTTTGGGGAGGGTACACTGATGGTCCAGAGTACATCAGTATTAAGAAGCAAGGGGTGTTGGATAACAAGGAACACACAAGGATTGATAAATCCCAGGGGCAGGATGCAATATATTCCAGCTTGCTCTGGGAAGCAAGATAGGCTGTAGCTGGGGAAGGAAGAATGTGGAATGGCCATCATCAGAACGAAAAGGCTTGCGAATGGGGAGTGGAGAGGTCACATCTACCTCTGTAGAAGAGTGATGAGTTGATACATATAATACATTTGCTCCTTAAGTCGAGTAATCTGTTGTGCGTTGCATCTCTCTGCTCATACAGGATAGCAATCTGCCTTGTGTAGCATCCTATGCTCCTGGAAAAGTAGAAACTACTCACGTGTCGCATTCCAGTGTGCACGGTGAGCAGCAATCTGACATTTCATTGCTCAATAAAGTCAGCATTTTGCTCTTGAGTAGCATCTCTCTCTGCTCAACAGAAATATCAAACTGCTCCCTCCTGCCAAATAGTTTCTCCTGAAGTTTCAAGCTGCTCTTGCACAGATAAATCCAGACCAGGAACAGTATCTAATCACTATCTGTGCGATGGGATGACTGGCAAGCCCGTGCAAAAAAGTATGCACAATTCTCCAAAAAGCAGTGCTCACAGTCTACTGCTCCACACAACTCCTATGCTTCTTGTTACCTCCTGTATTTCGACAAGCAGGCCTGACAAGATGCTGCCTTGTAGAGTAACCGCATCAGCCACTTTAAAGAAGTATTCCAACATTCATCTCATGCCTGGACCATCCCACCTCTTCACTCCCCTCAGTGAGCCACCAGACAAGACCTTGTAAGCTTCTTGGCCAAAGCAGTCTCCAAAGGCCTGATGTCTTTGCTCTCTAAATTATTCTACTGTTTTTGTCAACAATGTTTAGTAAGTTTGTGGATGACACCAAAATTGGTGTTGAAGTGGAAAGTGAAGAAGGTTATCTAAGATTACACATGGAATCAAAATGAAAAGGCCAGTGGGCCAAGGAATGACAGATGGAATTTATCTCAGACAAGTTGAGGTGTTGCGCCGTGGTAAATCAAAGCAAGGCAAGACGTTCACAGTCAAAGCCAAATTGCATTGTTGACCTAGGTGCAAAGGTACATAGTTTCCTGAAAGTGGCATCACAGGTTGACAGGGTGGTGAAGATGATGTTTGGCACACTTGCCTTCATCGGTCAGAGTACTGAGTAGTTTAGTTTTGTTTAAAGATACAGCGAGGAAACAGGCCCTTCGACCCACCAAGTCTGCACCAACCAGAGATGCCCTACATCAGGACTATCCTACACACTAGGGACAAGTTACAATTTTTACCAAAGCCACATTAACCTACAAACCTGTACGTCTTTGGAATGTAGGAGGAAACCGGAGTATCCAGGGAAAACCCATGCAGTCATGGGGAGAACATTTAAACTCCGTACAGACAGTGTCCCGTAATCAGGATCGAACCCGGGTCTCTGGTGCTGTAAGGCAGCAACTCTACCGCTGCGCCACCGTGCCACACGTGGAGTACTGGAATAGAGACATCATGTTGCAACTGTAAAGTTGTTGGAGAGACCACACGGAGTATTGAGTGGAACAATGTCATTAAGCTTGTAACTGTGCAGGAAAGATTCACGAGGATCTTACCAGAACTGGAAGGGTAGAGTTATAAGGAGAGACTGGATAGGCTGAGACTTTTCCCCCTCCAAAACATAGGAGATTGAAGGCTGATCTTAACGGTATATGAAGTAATGATGGGGGGGGGGCATAGATGAGGTGGACAGCCTTTGCCGGTGGTAGGAAAGTCTAAAGCTAGAGGGCATAAATTTAGGGAAAGATTTAAAATCACTCTACTTCATTCATCCCTCATTCATTTTATACAGATGAAGGAAGAATCAGGGGGTCCCTCTTCATACCTTACAAACAGAAGATCATTGCAAATAAGTTATACAGTGAGGCACATGCTACCTGTAGATTAGTTCAACAAAGAACTTGTTAATGAAGATCCCAGCAGTATGCTTTACTGTGGTTCCTCTGCCAAGGAGAGGATTACTTTCTCAGGTTAATAAGCTGCTAACTCAATTTTCCTCCTGCAATGTGAGTGACTTCTCAGTCTTTCCTCAGTATATACCTGAATGAAATGAAGGACAATGATTGACCTTTTGATATCTTATCTTTTGGGTGCTGACCTGTGAGGGGATGGAGGGGGTAGTTTGTCAATGGTTGGTGCGGTTAGGAACTGGTGTTTGAGAGGGCGAGAGGAATAACGGTCTGTCCATGTGTCTGAATAAATACCCTCAGGAAACACTAATTTTTTGGTGCTATGCAACTCGTTCTATTGTGTCAATTCTGAAGTTTTCTGCGGTTCTGCTCAATTGTGCAAAAACCTGAACTTCTGGAGAATATTTGATTCGCCTCCGACCAGGTCTTTGTACATTGGCACGTTTCCTGACCCACTCCCTCCTTCTCTTCCTGCCCAGACACAGAACTTCCCTGCTGGCAAGTATCACAATTACAAACATGTCTCTGTCTCTGCTGCATTAATCCAGGATCTCTTTTCTTTTCCCTCCTCTAAGGCAGCCATAATGTGTGTTGTTTTGTGATTTCAGGGACTATGCCTTTAAGGGTCTGATGTACAAGACTGACTATGACACAGCAAAGTGTCAGAAACAATGTAAACTTTGACACATCTTTTTGGATGTATAGTTATGATCCCGTGATTATGACTCACCTAGTGAGAATCAGAATCAGAATCAGATTTTATTCGCCAAGTATGTTTTGCAACATACGAGGAATTTCACTATATATCAACATCTACTGTCAAACCCCTTTCGAATAAGTTTATCAGTCATTCTTCTGAACTCTGAGGAATACAGACCTAAACTGTCTAGCCTCCCCTGATAGGATAATTCTTTCACCCCAGGAATTAGCATGGTAGATTTCTTCTCTCATATCCTTTTTTAGGAAAGTGATTCAAAACTGAGCACAATATTATGTGAAGACACCTAGTTACAGCAAGGCAATATTCATTGATACTGTTAATCCATCATACGACAGTGAAAAAATTAAAATAATGCATAATTAAATAATAAAAAATGAGCAAGCAATGTTCTACCTGAAAAATAAATCTTTGGGTTCAGTTGCTTTAATGGTCAAAGCTCAAACATTTGTACGTTTATCTTCTTCCATTTTTTTGAGGCGTATAAACAGAAGAGATTTTTAATGTTTGACTGCTTCACAGGCTCACAGATCATGTGTATATTATCTCACAACCTGACATTCCAAATGCCCCATTTGCTTACATCCACCTCAACCCATGGGGCAACACTCTATGTGTAACACGGTCTGTTCTCAATCTCCTGGCCTATACCTCAGTAGTCTGGGTACATCCTTCAACACATGAATTACTTTCAAAATTCTTACCCTCATTCTTAACGGGAATGCTCACCTGCCCCACCCCCCATCCTCATTAAATTTCTTTACCTTGATCTTCTTGTGTTTATCCTATGTTCCTCCAGTTTAACTTCTATTTACCACTATTCTTTGTATCTATTTTTTCAAGCAAATTGACTGGGACCATCAAAGGCCCTTCCCAAGGTCCATTAGCCTTACGTTTTCTCCTTTAACGCTTCACCCTGCAATCCCAACCTCTAAAACCTGCAACTGGATCTTTGACTTCCTCATTAGCAGGCATCAATCAGTCAGCGTGGATCGGTAACAACATCTCCGTTTTGCCCAAATCATGGGTAGTAATGTGTCAACATACAGGAGGGAAACAGAGCACCTGGTCGGGGCGATCGCTTCGGCCAACACCTCCGCTCGGTTCGCAATAACCAACCTGATCTCCCGGTGGCTCAGCACTTCAACTCCCCCTCCCATTCCGAATCCGACCTTTCTGTCCTGGGCCTCCTCCATGGCCAGAGTGAGGCCCACTGTAAATTGGAGGAGCAGCACCTCATATTTCGCTTGGGCAGTTTACACCCCAGCGGTATGAACATTGACTTCTCCAATTTCAGGTAGTCCCTGCTTTCTCCTCCCCTTCCCAGCTCTCCCTCAGCCCACTGTCTCCACCTCGTCCTTTCTTCTTCCCGCCCCCCCCACCCTCACATCAGTCTGAAGAAGGGTCTCGACCCGAAACATTGCCTATTTCCTTCGCTCGATAGATGCTGCCTCACCCGCTGAGTTTCTCCAGCATTTTTGTCTGCCTTTGATTTTCCAGCATCTGCAGTTCCTTCTTAAACACCTGATCGAATGGTGCTGCAACAACAACCTCTTCATCAATATCAACAAATCCAGGGAACTAATCATTGACGGTGGAATGGGAAAACTAGGAGACCACGTGCCAGTTTCCACTGATGGGTCTGTCCCTTCTGTAATCTGTTTCATTTTACAACATTGATAAATGATTTTTTAAAAGCATAAGCCCGATTCTCCCCCAATCTTCTAACAAACTTCTACATTTAAACTTTAGAAAGTATTCTGTCCGGTACAGCAAAACCAGTGCACCAAACGCAAGAGCTGCAGAGAGTGATGGACTCAGTTAAGTCTTTCATAGGCACCGCCAGTCCCACCATCGAAACCATCTACACGAGGTGCTGCCTAAAGCCAGCAGCATCTATCATTAAGGATTCCCAATATCCGAGCCATGTCCCCTTCTCACTGACGCTGCTGGGTAGGTGAGACAAGTGCGTGAAGTCCCACACCACCAAGGTCAGGAACAGTTATCTCAGTACACGTGACAATAATGAAACCAATACTTCAGGTTTTTGAAATAATCTGCATAATTCTAATCCAACCTCAGTAACACTGTGGGCTACATATTGCACTACCATGTGCTAATTGTATTTTGCACCAAAGTCTTGTTTTTGCACACATTTTTCTTTTCATTGTCTAATGAATAACTTCTGTTTTGTGTGCTAACCTAGTCCATGTGGCTGATAGTGCTGCAAGCAAGATCTTTATTATAGCTTTAATTAACTCTACTTGTGCATATGACAAGTATCTTGTCTTGGGAACACCATTTAAATACAACCTGATGAGGCAGCTACAATTAACAAGCTGCGCGATATATGACATACTATTGACAAAACCAAAGTCTGTGTTTGTTCTTGCGCTCCACACAAGGCACCACCTTCATTTAACATTCCGTCCAAACTTTTCCCTTTGATAAGTATCTGGATTTCCATAATGCATCCATGCTGGTCATTTCAGCAAGTTCTGCATGATAAGCTTTCCCTGCATTAAGGATTTCCAACCTGGTTGCTTGTTTGATTTATAACCATCATAACTATGACTAGAAGTAGTCTGAAGAAGGGTCTCGACCAGAAAAGTCACCCATTCCTTCTCTCCAGAGATGCTGCCTGTCCTGCTGAGTTACTCCAGCATTTTACGTCTACCTTCGATTTATAACTATGACTCCTTGTCCAGTTCTCCAAAATACAAAAAAAAACTTTACTTTCTGTCTCTAAACCTATTGTAATCTTACAGCCTTCCATCAGTTATTGTTGCATTAAATGACATTACACTTGCAGGAAAATTTGGATTATGTGTAAGTGGGGAACCATGCACAACTGGACAGGCACTTAAGCATTTCACTACTGGTTATACCTGTATAATTGAGTATGTGACCAATAAACTTGAATTGAATGAGCAAGAAGCAGAAGGGAGACCAAAAAGCGAACATATGACGGCAAAGAATAGGTACAAACTGGCTTTGTCGGAGGACAGAATGCAGTGATGACATGAAAGAAAGGCTTTTAATGGTGGTGCAGAGAACGAGTAATGAAGTGAAGACACAAGGAACTGCAGAAATGGCATGATGAACAAAAACACCAAGTGCTGGAGGAACTCAGCAGGTTGGGCAGCTCGGTGGAAAGAATGGACAGACGACGTTTTGGGACGGGACCCTTCTTCAGACTCCAGGGGACGAGGGTTTCAACGACGCCACGGAAAGAAGCAGGGTGACTGGGTTTTTGGGGGGGTGAGGTGGGGGGGGGGGGGGTGGTGATGATGTGTGTTACAAGAATGAAGGATGTGCAACCTAACAATTGCTTTGGTGGACTGCTGTTAAGGATAACAAAACACACACCCAGCCACTTAAAAGTCAAACGGGGAAGGATAGTGGTCGGGTGGAACGGCTGGTGGAGATGTTGTTACTATTAATGGAACAACGTGAAGGGAGATTGCAACCTTCACGTGGTCCGCCCTGTTTCGACGAATGCAATCAACCTGGCGTGCACAATCAAATAAGATCAAATAGAACAAGTTGCCCAACAACTTTAGGCTGTGCACGCCATACGCAAGAAGAAGAATGGAGCAATGTTCTGATT
The DNA here is from genome assembly GCA_038087875.1 of Malacoraja senta. Taxonomy (NCBI): domain Eukaryota; kingdom Metazoa; phylum Chordata; class Chondrichthyes; order Rajiformes; family Rajidae; genus Malacoraja; species Malacoraja senta. The sequence continues at coordinate 18,799,488 of CM075986.1, read as the reverse complement.
TTTAAAAAAGACAGAACGACAGAGTGTCCATAACATTGATCGGGTCAGGCTGAGGGGTAGCAGCGCAAGGAGCCCGGGGCCATGGGAGAGGAGATAGGGACATGAAGCTGTGGCTGGGCAGTGATGCTGAGCTCGGGGTCCCCGGCAGCGGCTGGTCGGCCTGTCCGGTCTCAGGCCCCGGGTCAGGGTGGGGGAGCCTGCCGGACATCAGGCCCCGGGTCAGGGTGGAGGAGCCGGCCGGACATCAGGCCCCGGGTCAGGGTGGAGGAGCCGGCCGGACATCAGGCCCCGGGTCAGGGTGGAGGAGCCGGCCGGACATCAGGCCCCGGGTCAGGGTGGAGGAGCCGGCCGGACATCAGGCCCCGGGTCAGGGTGGAGGAGCCGGCCGGACATCAGGCCCCGGGTCAGGGTGGAGGAGCCGGCCGGACATCAGGCCCCGGGTCAGGGTGGAGGAGCCGGCCGGACATCAGGCCCCGGGTCAGGGTGGAGGAGCCGGCCGGACATCAGGCCCCGGGTCAGGGTGGAGGAGCCGGCCGGACATCAGGCCCGGGTCAGGGTGGAGGAGCCGGCGACATCAGGCCCCGGGTCAGGGTGGAGGAGCGGCCGGACATCAGGCCCCGGGTCACGCAGTAAATAAACACGGCGGCTCCTCTCACCCCAGGGGCAGGGTGCCGGTGCCGGTGCCGGTGCCGTGCCGGTGCCGGAGGGCATTCGGAGTGTCAGCGACACCATCTCTCTCCCCATTACTCGGGCGGGTGGTGAGGTGGGTCCCTGCGCCGGGGGGTGAGGGTATTCACGGCCGGGTCTCGGGTACTCACGGCCGGCGGCTCGAGCTCCCTCCGCTCCGCTCGATGATGTTCGCTCCCTCCCACCGCCTGCTGCCGCTCAGTGGCGCCCCGGCGGAGGGGAGGGTTCACGGCAGCCGCGCCGCCTCCCGCTGACGCGACATCCAGTATCGCCTCTATCCAGCACAGAGAGTGCCCTCTGTATCCCAGCTCAGAGAGCCCCCTCCTCCATCCCAGCTCCGAGAGTGCCCACTGTATCCCAGCTCCGAGAGAGCCCCTCCTCTATCCCAGCCTCGAGAGTGCCCACTGTATCCCAGCTCCGAGAGTGCCCACTGTATCCCAGGCTCCGAGAGCCCCTCCTCCATCCAGCTCCGAGAGTGCCCACTGTATCCCAGCTCCGAGAGAGCCCCCTCCTCTATCCCAGCTCCGAGAGTGCCCCCTGTATCCCAGCACCGAGAGAGCCCCCTGTATCCCAGCACCGAGAGAGCCCCCTCCTCTATCCCAGCTCCGAGAGTGCCCCTGTATCCCAGCACCGAGAGAGCCCCCTGTATCCCAGCACCGAGAGAGCCCCCTCCTCCATCCCAGCACCGAGAGCCCCTCCTCTATCCCAGCTCCGAGAGTGCCCACTGTATCCAGCACCGAGAGCCCCTCCTCATCCCAGCACCGAGAGCCCCCTCCTCCATCCCAGCACCGAGAGAGCCCCTGTATCCCAGCACCGAGAGAGCCCACTGTATCCCAGCTCCGAGAGAGCCCCCTCCTCCATCCCAGCACCGAGAGCCCCCTCCTCCATCCCAGCTCCGAGAGTGCCCACTGCATCCAGCACCGAGAGAGCCCCCTGTATCCCAGCACCGAGAGAGCCCCCTGTATCCCAGCACCAAGAGAGCCCCCTCCTCTATCCCAGCTCCGAGAGCCCCCTCCTCCATCCCAGCACCAAGAGAGCCCCTCCTCTATCCCAGCTCCGAGAGCCCCCTCCTCCATCCCAGCTCCGAGAGAGCCCCCTCCTCCATCCCAGCACCGAGAGAGCCCCCTCCTCCATCCCAGCACCGAGCGCCTCCTCCTCCATCCCAGCACCGAGAGAGCCCCCTCCATCCCAGCACCGTGTCAACCGCCAAGAATCAAGTGTAGGAATGAACTGCAGATGCTGGTTTACACCGGAAGATAGACACAAAATAACTCAGCGGGGCAGGCAGCATCTCTGAGAGAAGGAATGGGTGACGTTTCGGGTCGAGACCCTTCTTCAGAATTGCTATTTGTACCCACAACTGTCATAGCCACGACATTCTTTGGATAGACACAAAATATAACCCGAGACATCACCTCCGTGTCCACCAGAAAACACATTACTTCCAGCTACCAAAAAGAAACCCGAGGGGATCTCATCCTAGTCAGAAATATTCAGTGCACTAACTTTACTGCGAATATTCCTCTATCTGCACTATTGGATAGCAGCTGAAGAAGGGATGATGGACCTTGGTCCCGTGTCTCTACGTGTGACAAACATACAAGAAACTAGGCGATTGCCATAAAGCTTAGAGGTATGTAAATGTTGTTGTTATTTGTTCATGTGTTTTTTGTAGGGAGGTGGAAAAAAGAGTTGACATAGGTTTAAATTTCAAAATTAGCGCTGTTGTAATCTTGAAACTAATTGATCAAAATAATAATTCCAAAGTCGAGCTGACAGGGTGGTCACTTAAGCTTCCACTAATGAAGGCAATAATAAATTACTAAAGGCGTTGACAAAGCCTCATTGAAATTTCTACGATGGTTCAAAAACTAATGGATGTTTTCTCAAAAATGCTCCATATTATCACAACGTGGCCAGAGGTTTACTTTGCATCAAAACACAGAAGTCTCACAGCGTCACGTTGACCTAGATTTTGGAAATGAAATCGCAATGGAAATCGTGAAAGGTTTGCTATGCAACGGGACAATCAGGTAGTATTACCAAAATTAACCAATTCGCAAAAATGAATCAGTCAAATAGGTTGCACCCCCAAAATAGAGCTATTAGAGTTAATTATTTTGCAAACATCTGAATGTTTGAAATACTCAAAAATATATTTTAAATATTTAAACGGAAAGATAACGCAAGATCTTCTAAACTAACATTCCTTTTGAGATTTACAAGCTATCTTTGGTTTAAACATAGTTTTCAATCTATCCAAAATCTTGAAAACCTCCACGCACTGAATGGATCTAGATAGCCAATTGCTTATTGCGAATATACTATGGAATCCACAAAACGCAACACGTTTTCAATTCAAATTGTTGTTTTCAGAGTATAATCCATATATTCAACCTTACTATAAAACAAGAGAATTGTTCAAACACACAAAACAGAATACAATTCAGATGCCCATGAACAAAGTCTGGTTTGCAAAACTGTCCCTTAAATGATATGGTAAATTGGTTAACAAGTGCAATTGTGTAAGAGCAGGATCCAGGTTACAGAATTCTTCTAGTCAAGTCAACTTTATTTGTCACATACACATACAAGATATGCAGTGAAATGAAATTGGCAATGCCTGCAGATTGTGCAAAAACTACAGAACAGAATCAGTATTTACATGTTAGAAAACATTTTTTTACAAAAGACATAACACAACAGAAAATGAGTACAGTAAATGAGTCCCTGGTGAGATAAGAGTTTACAGTCCTAATGGCCTGTGGGAAGAAACTCAGTCGCATCCTGTTTTCACAGCATGACAGCAGAGGCGTTTGCCTGACCGTAGCAAATGGAACAGTCCCGTTGCTTGGGTGGTAGGGGTCCCCCATAATGTTGCTGGCTCTGGCTCTGCACCTCCTGGTGTATAGGTCCTGCAGAGAGAGAGGGGGGGGGGGGGTGGACGAGTGTAGTTCCCATAGTGCGTTCGGCCTAACACACTACTCTTTGCAGAGCCTTCCTGTCCTGGGCAGAGCTGTTCCCAAATCAGTTTGTGATGTTGCCAAACAAGATGCTTTCTGCAGCCCCAGAGTAGAAGCACTGAAGGATCCTCAGAAGTGGGAGAAAGGCAAGAGTCCTTGTAGATTTTTCTGTATAACTGCAGAATTCAGTTATTAATACTTGGCACAGCACAGAATCGTCCATGCCGATCAAAATGCCTCATCTAAGAGTCCTATTTGCCCATGTTTAGCTCATATCTTTCTATAATCCTTTTTTAAAAATCCATGTAGCTGTATAAATATCTTTTAATTTTTGTTATTGTACCTGTCTCAACTTTCTCTGGTAGCTCATTCCATACATCCATCCCATGTGAAAATGTTGCTCATCAGGTTTCTATTAAATCTTTCCCTTCTCATCTTAAAACTATGTCCTCTAGTGCTTGATTCCCCCAACATGGGAAAAAGTATGTGCATAACTCTATTTACTCTGCTCATGACTCTATACACCTCAGTGTGTTTCAAGGAACAAAGTGCTAGCTCATCCTATAGCCAACATCCACAGAAATGTTCTTGTTCATTTAGCTTAAAGGCATCTTTCCTATAGCAGGTGACCAATGCTGAACACAATACTCCAAGTGCGGCCTCATCTACATCCTATACAACTATAACATCACATACCTTTAAAAAAACCCATAAATATTCCAGGTTGTCAATAAGATTAATATGATTTATTGACATATAATTGATACCTATTTGTTAACTTGAAAATATTTTGCCTAGCAGCTGGACATTGTGCTGAGAAGCCAAGAGCCAGCATTTAGTTTAGAGATAAAGCGCAGAAACAGGCCCTTCAGCCCACACCGACCAGTGATCCCCATACATTAACAAAACCCTTCACACTCTAGGGACAATTTTACACTTATTCCGAGTCAATTATAGTGTGGAAGGAAACCGAAGATCTCGGAGAAAACCCACGTGGTCACGGGGAGAACGTACAAACTCCATGCAGACAGCACCCATAGTCGGGATTGAACCCAGGTCTCCGGGGCTGAAAGCACTGTAAGGCAGCAACTCTACTGCTGTGCCACCGTGCGGTTTACAATGATTCTAAACTACAAACTAACAAAGATACATAATGTGGTTTTAATAACATGTTTGGATCTTGGGTCATTACAAATGAGAAAAGCAAATTAATGCAAACTTCATTTAAACATTATTTTTATTCATCTAAACTGAATCAAAATTAATTTACAGCACTTTTTAAAACAGAAAAATACAGTTTTGTAGAGAACAATGGGTAATGTATGCAATGCTACATACTTTAAAATTAGTTTGAGGACAATTTCACGCAAATGTAGACAATGTGCAAATGAAGCCATCGGAAGTTACCGAAGCGTTAATCTCCAAAGTACTGCAATTTTTTCAAATTAATCCATGTGATTATTGTGTGCAATTTAAGAAACGACTGCAAATGAACTGCAGAAATGGTTCCATGGTTTCCTTCTTGGTGTATCGATTGGACACTCAAAAAATGATAATTTTTTCTTTGACTACATTTATTTTATCGGAAGGACCTCATTAGATTTAGTCCCAGAATGAAATGGTTCTGAGAGAATGTGGCAATTAGCTAAATCCAAGTGTGAACCAAGTTTGGTTAGAAGTATTGCACTGTAAACAATTGCCAGTATAAAAATATTCCCCTGGGTACCTCTGCGCAATACCAAATCAATATCTAATGGAGCTTTATCATTTTAAAATACTGATAAGATGCTAATAGTTTAAATACTTTACATCATTAAAGTAAACTGATGTGAATGGTTTTGTATTATGTCAAAAAGTTATTCTGGAGGGCTTTTAAAAAAAATTAGAGCACAACAGAGTTAATCTGCAAGAGAACTTATGGCAACAGGATGCACAGGGTTTTTTGAATTCCACAACACATTTGTAGCCAATTTTAAGGATACCAGATTTAACCACAAAATTATCGTAAAGTATCAGCACACAATTTGGTATACAGCATTCATAATCTGGGCCAGAGGAAATAATGAAGATTGCAAATCAAACAAATGAAAGATCTTCATCGCTGTAAAACATGCCATTATCTCTTCAAAACAATTTTCTGAATAACCAATCTCAACAGCCTCTAAAGGGAAAATTCCTTGGGTTGTTTTTTTTTGGGTGTTTTAAATATGTATTGTGCAACTTTCAACGTAAATATTAGTACAATCTACACATCAACAATCTTGTTTACAAATCAGGTCAAAGCTTAGGATACCTCATTGGCAGCAAACAAGTTAGAACCGATAATCAAAAAATACTTATCTAGTCTCAATTATTTGGATTTCTATAGCAAAAATCATACACAGAAGAGATCATAAATAGTAATTCTTCAACTTTACACCATTTGTCCATTGCCTGGTCATTTACATCTGCTTACAAGCACTCTTTTTTTTATTTTATTATCAATAACAAGACTACAGAAAAAATACTAAACAGAGCAAGCTGTTTTATATGGTAACTTTCTTTAATTGAGAAGATGGCCATCTACATTTCCAATAGGTTAAAGTACTTGTTAATCCAAAATGAGGACAACCCTTCAATATCCCGCATACTATCTTCATTTTTAAATCCGTGAACGAATCCAGCAATGTCTAACCTTGACAAATTGACTCAATCATTGAGGTATCAGTTCAGTAAGTGTAGAATCTTAGAAACTGATTGGATTGGGGGGAGTGGAAGAGAATGAGAGAAAGGGAACAATACGATCATTGGGTTATTCATGACCAAAGAGAAGATTGGGTTGCATTACCACTCATCTAATTCCATTTTTAAGTAATCTATATTTCTTACTAGAAACCAGATTTCTTACTAATTTTCTTGAATCTCTTGTAGAATCTTCTATAAGAAAAGCTTAAAGCCATTAAGCTTCTTTAAAAAAAAACATAAATGGGAACATCACTTTTCACACTGTTGCAATGGAAATTCCCACACCAATGGAACAGTTGCATGGTTGTTCTTCATTAGTGTTCCTCCGTGTTGTACAACTCGCAGCAGACGGCTTTAACAGAGGATTAATTCATTGTGCAGACCAATTATTTTGCAATTAAAGTATTGTTCTTGACTGAAACCAAACAGTTCATTCAAAATACACACCCAGAAGTACTCAAAAAATGTGTGGATGCTCAATTTTCTATTCTTGCATATTAGTTGTAGATAATGTCAAGATGTGAAGTGTAATAAGTAATATTATATAATCTTTAGCAGTCAGACAGCAACAGCATGTATAAGGGCAGAACTCTAGCCAATTTTACTGATGACATTTGTTGGAAACGACAACACATGATCACGTCCTCTAGGTCATCTTTCTGTGTCTATGATCTATAATGAAATTCTACAATCTACCCTACAAATATGTAGGCATATGTTAGTATTTTTTCTGCTCGGATGAAGATAATGAAAATAAGTACATGGGCACATTCCATGAGGCTTTGTTTGAGCAGAGGACCGGGGAACTGAAACCCACCCACTACTTTAATTTAGTTATGTCCCAAATAGATGGCTGGAGATGGGGAGCGGGTCAACCTTATCGTTAAAACAAATCATCCAAACTTATGGAAATGCACTGGAAGTGGTTGCCATTAAGATCAAAATAGAATTTTGTGCTATTAAAAAAAAAAAAGCAACTTTGTCATCCTGCATTGAAGTGTAGAAGTGCGCAGAACGTCATCAATCTCTCTATGCACTGACACCATGGGGCTTTGGTGTCCAATTGATCTGCCCAGTGCGTACTTGGACTGGGCGGAACAAAGATTTAACAGAATGATACCAAAGCTAAGGTTAGATTATGACAATATGGCATTTGTAACGAGATAAGTGAATTAAAGGAGTAAACAAATATGTAAAGTACATGTCATAGCAGTTATAGAGACGTTGTTGCAAGTTGAACAAGATTGGGAATTAAATAATCCAGGATATACAATTTTAAGAGATAGGGAAAGCACAGAAAGAGGCACAGAGGAATAGTGTGGTCCTCTCCCAGGAGTTGGGCGCTAGGCTGGTGATTTCAGACAGTGTGGTTGCTGGTACTGGAGTGGACCAGATGATGGTGAGGGGGTCGGTCAGAGTCATCATGGGAGAGTAAGCATCTGACAGCTATAATGCAGGGAGGGGAAGGTAGAGCAAGATAAAGAGGGATGAAGACATCATAGATTTATTTTCCATGTGTGTTTCCTCCTAGGTGCTCTGGTTGCCTCCCACATTGAAAAATCACAATTAGTGGTCAGTTAATTGGCTACCGTAAATTAACATGTAAATGGGTGGGGGAGAATCAGTGCAGTGTTAATGGGGAGGCGAGAGAGAATAGGATCAGGGAAACCAATTGGGGGTTAGGATTAATGGCACATCCAGCACACTGAAATAATGTTAGCATGGGTAAAGGAAGGGGCTAGGATGGAAGGTGGGCTGGTAAAAAGATGAGACAAATGCATGCACATGTACAGGGTAGGATAATTTTCAATTGTCTTGGACCTTGTCATTGGAACAAGACCTCATCCTGTGGTGCATCAGATTAAAAGGATTCACTCAGACATTTCCTGCTCCTCAGAACTAGAATGGAAACAAATCATTCTCTATATTGAGCATCTGGCTAAGAAGAACAAGTCCATATTTGTTTGTGCATAAGTTTTAAGATTAATGTTCCATTAATATAATTGTTAAACAGTTGAAATAAGGCTCCACGGCCAGTTAGCAAATAGCTTGAATGCATTAGCAACCATTACAATTCCTCGTCCACATTTGCACAAGCTGAAAAAATTTTGAGAAACATTTAACTAGAAAACAGCTAAAAGGTGGTGCCAATGCTCCCACATTGCAAATAAAAAGTTTTAGTTGATGTATGTAAGTATCGTCAGAATTACAGCAAATGCAAATTCTAGGTCTTTAAATTTGGAATTCTGCTGCTGAATATGTCATTATCAATCTACCTCAGCCCACAAAGGAATAAAATGAATTAAAATAAAGATGTCACATAGCTTCAGCGCCCAATCGAGTAGATTTCAATCCAAGCATTGGTTTGAGCAGCTGACTGGACACTAAACATAACCAGGGCTCTACGAAAATATTAACTATACAACGCAGCTGAATCTATCCTACTGGACACCAAATCTGTCAAAGCACTGAGGCTGCCAACAAATGCCACAGCGATCATTTCAAAACATATAAATTCCAATACAGGAGTTATAAGAAGAAAATGTAAATGAAAGTCTAAGAACATTTCATACTTTTACTTCAGCAAAACAAAGCATGAAATTAAGTTTGTCCTACTGCCAACTGATTACAATATTTCATTTTCTGCCGTGAACAATTTGGCTGCTGAAGGACAAACTAGCACAAAAACCAACCTCACACATTGACATTCTACTTTTCACGATGCAGTATTACATTTCCAACACAAGACCTGTCAAAGGTTTGTCTAGCAGCAAGTTGTTGCTGCAGATTCCAATCATATTAAGTATCCGATTATATAATCAAATTGAAGAAATAGGTTTGTTTTACTTCCAAGCAGAAAATAAAGCTTCAATTGTCTCTTAAGTACAATACTACTATAATGTCCTTCCTTGCAAATATCAATATAAAAGAATCATATTCCTGATATTGAGCCGCTTACGGTATACTCATTGCATTGATATAGGTTCACTGTAGTGTTCCATCATACAGAATCCACCTCATGGATTATTATATTTCAAAATATATTGTGATGCTTGATGCCTTGTGTAGTGTAAGTCACGAAGATATCAGCAGCAATGTGATATTTCCTAAACTTATCAAACAGATTCAGACACATCTTGATCCCCTTTTCTTTAGGATTTGTTGTTAATCCACAAGTATTTTTTTACACTATATAAACCCACATAATCTAAAATATGGATTAATATGGACCGGAGAAACACATTTTCCCAAATATTAACTGAACTCAATGTTAATTCAATGAAACATATTACTGAAAATCAATTCACAGATTATCGAATCGTCCTCAGTTACAGCTATTGTGCACAATTTCTTTTTAGCACATGCAAGAGGTCCATATTAACTTAGTGGCAGTCCATGTATCCCATGTTCATTCAGTGGCGCCCAGCGTACCAGTCATTCTCATAGATGACGAGAAGTTCGTTGACAACTTCAATGACATTGTTGCTATGCTTTTTGAGGAGTTTCATATTGAGCTGTCTGTCACAAAATCCCATTTCAAAAAGAATATCCATCAAGGGTGCTGTGTGATTCTCCGCTGCTTCAGCCTGTGCAGAAGGAAGGAAGTTGCAAAATTAGTTGAGTGCATTTAAAAAAAACTATTCAGCTCCCTAATGTCAATGTTCATCATGAGCATTCAGCATGGGATGATCTTTCTTTATTTGCCCTTCTGAAAAACTTAAAAGGCCAAATTCTCTTAACAGTAGACAAAATATATCTTAACAAATGATTGATATGACCACCACTGGAAGATTATCATTCACATTCAAGTTGTTTATGCCTAACAATTAATTCTCTATTGGCAGTACCAATCACACTATCTAATAACAACTGCATTGTAGCCAGATTCTAATATTCAGTTTTATTAAATTCATCAGCGGAGCTATGATATATTGCATATTTATATATCACAATATATTGTAGCTCCATGGATGAGGTTGGATTTCTAGGCAATAATCTGATCAAGCTTTACCGATAGTCATGGCGACCAAACTTTAACTATATTTCCACTTTGCTCTTATATAAATCGTTACATTTTACCATTTCCATTACCTGTTTAAACATTTTCTAGCATTGGACTGTCATTCAGTTTGCCAATTTATTCCCATTTAATCAATACATTGCGTTTTAAAAGTGCTTTGTAATATTCACTGATGTTTTTATTCTTTCCATTATTTTACAATGTCAGGAGGCCATACAGTCCATTGGGTTCATGCCTTCTCCTGGGGGAGCACAACCCCATCAGTCCTCTCCTATCTCCCTGTGGTGCTGCAACACACCCATCCGTAACTTCTTGCCATTGACCAACACCAAGGGGTAATATGCAGTGCATCTATCAGCACATCCGTGGGATATGGGAGGAAATACCAGCACCCGGGACAAACCAAGTGCTCAAAAAGAAAACATGCATCTTGACGTGGGCAGCACGCAAAGTCAGAATGTAACCCAGATCCCTGGTGCTGCGAGGCTGAGAGAAATAATTGGCTGGAAATTAGATCATATACCTTTGTTAACATCAGGAATACCTGACTGAGAATATACTTATCACAAAGTGAAATGGAGTAACGACTATGCTGCCACTTCTGGCACAGACACAGGTCAAGTTACATCATGTTGTGTTAAAAATATTGATTTTGGAACATTGCAAGAGAAATTAGACAAAGTTGTTCCAGTAGCAACAATGACTGGGCACACTTTGGATATATGTGTATCTTCAACACAATGCCAGGAGCTCCTATTATGTACCAAATCTTTCATTCTTCAGCTGCTCCCCTCCCAAAGAGCTCTGACCAAACTAGATGCAACAAATTCCCTATCCCTCAATCTCCCTGCGATTTGCCAGTCCTCATGTCCGTGTGATCTCCTGAAGCCTCCAATGGAGGCCACAATTTCTACATCACGTACATCACAAATGGCAGCACCTCGCGGCAGCGGCCTCTGCAGTCCGTCTGTCTTTTTTAAATTTTTGTCCCGTTGAGTATATAGTTTGTTGTGGTTTATATAATGTTTTTAGCTGTGTATATATGGGGGCCGGGGGGACTTTTAAATCTCTTCCATGTACGGGGGACCCGATCTTTTCCCTGTCAGGTCTCCGTTGTCGTTGGGGCCTAGCACTGTGGAGTGGCCTCCAACCGGAACGACCTGGGGGCTCCAGTCGCGGAGCCTGTGGACTTACCATTGTGGAGCTGGCCGGCTTTGGAGCGTGGAGAGCTGTGGTGGCGCGCAGCTGCGACCCCACTCCGGAGCTTTAACAGCCGCGGAACTTGCCATCGCCCGCCGGGGGCTCCAACATCGAGACCCGGAGCAGGGCCTTACATCACCCGGCGCGGCCTTAATGGCCGCGGGACTTGCCATCACCCGCTGGGGGCTTTAACATCGGGAGAAGAATGGCGAGCAGGGAGAGACAAGACTTTGCCTTCCATCACAGTGAGGAGGAGATTCACTCTGATGGATGTTTGTGTGAATTGTGTTGGTTGTGTGTCTTGTGAACTGTTTCTTCTTGTTGTATGACTGCAGAAACCAAATTTCGTTTGAACTTCATTTGAGGTTCAAATAACAATAAATGGTATTGTATTGTATTGTTGACCCAACTGACTGGTAATACTCAACCTGTGCCCCCACACCTTCTCCCAATACCCTCAATTTCATACTGCTTAGCTGATTGAGCCCAAGCCCCAAATGGGTCAATAACCAACAACCCCAAATTTCCCTCCAACTTGATCTTGGTCCCATGGAGAACAATTACATTGGTAAAAATGTGCACTGCCCATTCAGTAGCACCTATGACAATAGCATTAATTGGTACAAGTAGCACACATACTGTCATCATTAGTGTGCACTAGAATTTAGTGCAAGATAAAAATTATGTAAATAGAACTCCATAGTCACAACATGCCAATTCCCTCAGAGCATGTTTAGAATTAACAGTTTACGTGACAGGTAAATTTCTATATTTTGTCAAGCCATAGTGCACTGCAGTAATTCATCACTCATAATCAATTGAGAATTCAAATCCAACTCCGAATATTATTTGTTGAAATGTTGATCATCAGGTTAGAATTGACATACACTTTTTTTTGGGACAAAGACCCATCATTTATTTATTTGCTCTGTACTCCACAATTTGAGATTTGTAATTTTTTTTTAAATCACGTGGTTAAAGTGCACATTGTTATGCATTTTGGTTGCACCATGTAGAAATTACAGCTGTGTTTATACATAGTCCCCCCATTACAGGACACCATAATGTTTAGGACACATGGCTTCACAGGTGTTTGTAATTGCTCAGGTGTGTTTAAATGCCTCTTTAATACAGGTACACGAGAGCTGTCAGCACCTAGTCTTCCCTCCAGTCTTTCCATCACTTTTGGAAACTTTTATTGCTGTTTATCAACATGAGAACCAAAGTTATGCCAATAAAAGTCAAAGAAGCCATTATGAGACAGAGAAACAAGAATGAAACTGTTAGAGACATCAGCCAAACCTTAGGCTTACCAAAATCAACTGTTTGGAACATCATTAAGAAGAAAGAGAGCACTGGTGAGCCTATTAATCGTAAAGGGATTAGCAGGCCAAGGGAAGACCTCCACAGCTGATGACAGAAGAATTCTCTCTATAATAAATAAAATTCCCCAAACACCTGTCCGACAGATCAGAAACACTTTTCAGGAGTCAGGTGTGGATTTGTCAATGACCACTGTTCGTAGAAGACTTCATGAACAGAAATACAGAAGCTACACTGCAAGATGCAAATCACCGCGCAAAAATAGGATGGCCAGGTTACAGTTCGTCAAGAAGTACTTAAAAGAGCAACCACAGTTCTGGAAAAAGGTCTTGTGGACAGATGAGACAAAGATTAACTTGTATCAGAGTGATGGCAAGGGCAAAGTATGGAGGAAAGAAGGAACTGCCCAAGATCCAAAGCACAACACCTCATCTGTGAAACACAGTGGTGGTGGGGTGTTATGGCCTGGGCATGTATGGCTGCTCAAGGGACTGGCTCACTTATCTTCATTGATGATACTACTGCTGATGGTAGTAGCATAATGAATTCTGAAGTGTATAGACACATCCTATCTGCTTAAGTTCAAACAAATGCCTCAAAACTCATTGACCGGCGGTTCATCTACAGCAAGACAATGATCCCAAACATACTGCTAAAGCAACAAAGGAGTTTTACAAAGCTAAAAAATGGTCAATTCTTGAGTGGCCGAGTCAATCAGCCAATCTGATCCCAATAAGCGAGTTTGGTATTCCGAAAAACGCAACGAATCATGGGATTTGTCAAAGTTCACTGGCTATAAAGAAAAAAGTACAAAGCGCTGGCTGCATAAACTGTATGTAAAGTCTTATCTTTATTCATGATTTATGTGTAAAAAATATATTTAATCTGCAGAACGGGGGTGCCAGGTAGCGGGAGAGAGTGAGAGGGGGCAGAGAGTGAGAGAGGGGTAACAGTGAGAGGGGCAGACGACAGTGGGAGACAGGGGAGAGCGCGCACAGACCCGCGCCTCATCTGCAGCCCGGGTCGAGCCCGTGTCCCCGGCGCTGCCGAGCCACCGCTGGACCCCCACCCGGGCCTTTATTTAAAATCTGACAATATGTACTTTAACCACGTGTTTTTTTCTATTACAAATCTCATATTATGGAGTACAGAGGCAAATAAATAAATGATGGGTCTGTCCCAAACATTATGGTGGGCACTGTAGATAAACAGGGAATGCAAATACAAAGTAGATGGGAGTACTACATCCAGCATAGACTTGGAGGTATTTCAGGACTTAAATTTCTTTTAATTGCCAGTGTAATGTCATTATCAGCATAATGGTTACATTAATCTTAGAGTCGTGAACATAGTGAATTGCGCAAAAGCACAACGTTGCTCAAATAGTTTCATTAAAGAATATTGAAAGATATATACCTGTACCACATTGGCGTCGCCTGCAAAAAGGGCTTTATAGGCAGAAGCCGCCACAGACAGGGCTCCCTTCACTAGCTCACCAGCAATGCCACTATGGTGTCTATAATGGAAATCAAACAAAAAATAGAAAGCAGACTTAAGTTTGTAAAAGGATTTGAATTTGAATTACTAATCAAACTTGAAGACGGGGCAGTTAGAAAAAGGCTCCCTATTATCCAACCTTTTGCTTTCTCTGGAAATCTTGGGTTCGGTGCAGAGGCACTGATATCCAGGCACTACTCACCTTCTATTCGTACCCTGCCACCCCAAATTGCCATTTCACATACAAAGCTGGGGAGAGTATTCAACGCCGAGCATTATAACATATACTTTTCTTATTCCAAGTTGTCCATGTGTCAAGAGAAAGAAAACTGTTTATCTTTAAGATGGTATCACAGCCCCTCCTATGTTATGCACTGATGACTTTATCGATTTTATGTGCTTAATCTACTGCAGTGGGACAAACCCAGAGTGACTGCAGTATAGGACAGAAACTACTGAGCAAAGATCAATAGTGGGTAATGTTTTTGTTACAGTTTAGATTTCTGGTCTAAAAACAGACCAATTTTTTACTGTGATCAAAGACCCATTTAGTACGGCTCAAATTTTAGGGCATGCATGATCCAAGGCGTTGCCAATATGTTGTTAACTGTTGGGCAGGACAAGTGCCCCTTGGCCCAAATGAGCCAAGTAAAGGAGAGGAGGCAGCGGAGTAAAACAGACGATGAAGGGATTAGCTTCTAAAGGAAATGGGTGCTTGATTAACTTTTGGTGGTGGTGGGATGGGGACAGGTATAAATCAAGGATTCATGCACTAGCGTTCAAGAACAGGAGGTGCAGCTCAAGGGCGAGGAGAATCACAAGGTTATGCCTTGACAAAGGAAATGAATGAACAACTTTACAGGAATATCAATGCAGCATCAGTAAAACATGGCCGTCTTAGCGCAGCCACCAGCCATCAATGAACAGTCACACTGAGAACAACATGACACAATTTTCTTTACAATGTTCCAAAAGTACATGATTGGATTTTACCCACAAAAGTAAACTGTAACAAAAAAGCTTTCTGTCAACTTTGGATTTGGTTGTACAAACCATATTCTTTCCAAAGCCACAAGAATGAAGGAATCCAGTTTATATGCTAAGTTTTGATGAATAGAAAATATACATAAGCAGACAGTGTTGTCACCTTAAATGTGGGCACTGGAGTGGTTTGTTATTCATGATCCTTGGTACCTCTGCACATTCCACTTCCAAAATCGTGGACACTGTGAACAGACACACAATAACCATAAAATAGTAAGAAGACAACTTAAAAACAAAAAGGTTTATTGACTGTACACTGGAAGAGCAATCTATTCTCAATCCAATAATAAAATAAGTTCATTTATGGATGCAGTTTTAAACAAGCATATTATTTTTTATTGAATGTGATTGAATTGAAGGACAAATAACAGAACATATTGGGCCCAAGTTAAGAGATATATTTGAGTCAAATCTGAAATATCCAGCTGTTGATCTGTGGAATAGTGTTAACATTAAGTTTGATTTTCCAGATAAAATCTTAATATTTGTATTATTTTCAGGGGATAAATTCCACCAGATATTTCAAGCATTAAATTGCTTGAAGTAGCCAAGATGGGATGTTAAATTGAAACATTGCCCCAGCCTGCATTTAATATAAGATACTAACATTTGAAGCTTTTGCAACAAATGGCCATCCGAGGGTTGGATAAGCAGATGTTTGCTGTTTAAATTAACTGACACTCCATTAAAAAAGGCTACAAGTATTTGGCGACAACGTTTAAGACAAGATCCTTTCTAAACAAATAAGCCAATTTGTATTTGCAATAGTTAAATACCATTTCAAGAGCTAACAATGACCTATTACTTGTTCATTTGTTTCTACTGGTTTGAATAGAACTTAATAGCATCAGTTTTCAAGCACCTCATCAAATCATCAGTACATCTGTTCCGAGGACACCTAAAACTAATAAGTGCATTGCTACTTTGCTTCAAACTTTAAAAAAAGTCATAAGACACAAGAAAGAGAGAAACAAGCAGTTCAATCATTCCTTAGCATGCTTCACCGTTCAGTAATATCATGACTCATCCGCACCTTTGCAAATTTATCGTAGACCAAATCCCCCAATGCCTTTAAAAATCTACCAAGTCTAAGTCCTCAATGCACTCAATAAGATGCAGTCCAAAAAAAAAAAAACCTTTGTTTGTCGTTTTCAAGTTGGCATCTTACCTTAGCATCTCCAGCCAAGGTTCATCAGCAATTACTGTCGGACCAAAACTTCAAGCCAAGTTCAAGTCGGCACTAGGCTTAATGCTAATTTCCACTCATCCACTAAAATAATAATCTGTATTCCAGATTTCTATCATACCTTTAGCATTTTTACTGCAACACTAACATGTTTACTGTAATATAATATTTAATATTCTTAAACTGAAAAGTTGGAGCAAAAGAAACGAAGAGGGTGCGAGGGCAGCAAAAAGCAAGATGAAGAGGCATTATGGCGACTGAACATGTATTATTAGATCATGATTACCATTTTGTTGTTGAAGAACAGGTGAATTAACTGGAGGATTCTCTGCCTCAAGTATTTCCGGCACATCAGGGTAAAGCTCGTGTGAATTTATAGTTGCACCATCATTCCTTCAATGACAGCAAGAACACAAAAGTAAATTATTTTTGCCCATGCAATTGACTTTCATTCAGCAGAACGCAAATTAATTTGTTATGCAGACATAAATTACCACAGATGCTGGTTTAGTTCGCACTACATTTGATAAATAACTTACTGGCAAGTGCCCTAACCTGGCCTCATTCAATTTAGACCAGTTTAGTCGTAAGGCTCTTGCATTCATATTCCATGTGGATAAATCAAAAAAATTGTTTAATTTCGCTGCATTGCCTTCAATTCCAAATACAATGTTCTGACTGAGGTGTCTGAAGAAGAGCCTGAAACCATGGCCTCAAACCCAAAGACGTCTTGTCTATTCCCTCCACAGATGATGCCTGACCTGCTGAGTTCCTCCACTAACTTATTTTTTCTTGTAATTCCAGGATCTGCAGTTTCTTGTGTTCCCCAATACCTTTTTTCTGTCTGTGTGTAAATCATTCACACCACACCATCATTAATCATTTCCTTTTTTGTTTTATAGATCTACAGAAGCATTTACCAATGTTTTCCCACTGAATTATGCTCATACCCTACTTTTTCCTACCGTATCATTTTCTGGGACACCTTTAATTACATTTGTAATTTCCATATCCAAAGGTTTACTGTTGATTTTGGCAATGTTGTAAACCTTTTTCTTGATGTAATACTATTTTGATTTCTCATACGAGCCATGATTGTACCACTTTTCCTGAGGAGTTGATTGTACCTTAAGACATATTTGCCAGTTCACAACTTCTAGGTTGCTTATTTTCAAATTAAATCTGCTTTCAGATTGAGCCGAATCTTTTACAACTTATGTATTTTAAAACTTATATATTCCATCATGCTTTAAACATTCTTCTCTAAGGGCCCCTTCATTATCAGGTTAAATAATCCCATTTTATTTCATAATTGTAGATCAAAAATTGCCCAGACGTTCAAAATACTGATTTAGTTTTAGGGATGGAAACAGGCCCTCCCTGTTTCTTAGTTCCAGCTGAACAGATTCTACTTCTGAATTTTGAGCCAAGATCCTCAATCTACCGCCATTATCATATCCTTTATTATCAGGGGTATTCTGCACCTCGTCCATTTTGGCCATCTCTTCTAATAATTATTTCCCAACTTCGATTACTTTGCAACCTAATTTCTGTATTGGCTATCAGAGTTAATTTACACCACTATTTCATTGTTACAAATAACTGTGCGAATTTGGGCCTTTTTCTTTTTATTATTATTTTCACAATTTAATATTAAATGAATGCATATTCTGCTTTTATGATCTCTCCCTTCGTGACAGACTCTGGTTATGATACCTATTTCTGATGCAGCACCATTACATTTCTACTTTTTACCCCACCTGATCCCTGCACCCTACCATTTAGTTTACAGCCTTTCAATTTCACAGCCCTGCTTCTTCCATTCACTAGGGTACTTATCCCAGCCTGATTAAAGTTTTTCTGCCAGCACCCCAGAATTAAAAACCAAATTTGGCCCAGTGCAATTTTTGAGCCACACACTCAGCTTCTGATTTCACTCAAGTGCACAAAGAACAATTGAAAAACATTACCTTTGTTGGTGCAATGGAGCAGACACAACCTCAGGCTTAAGGAGCTCCATTTCAAGTGTCTGAGATATACATAATATATCATTAATGTTATGTGACTGAGGCTTATTTTCACAGACAGGGTTTTCACTCTCTGAGATTTCAACATCAGATACCACTTCTATCTCCTCCTCCTCCTCCTCCATCTCCATTTCTTCGGGCTGGGAAAGGGCAGAACTATACATCGATTCACCCAGAGGGCGACTGGTATCAAAACACTCGGGTAAAATGATAATGTAATCCTCCGAACAGTCAGAGGACCCCAGGCTTTCTATTTCATACTTTTCTTCAAAGCACTCATTGATACCATCAGTTTCAATGTTATCTGTGGGCCAAAAACAAATAATCACCCATTCACTAATTGACACATCACTTTTAAATGCAATTTTCGAAAGATGAACATGAAGATCAATAATGATAATGATTCTTTATAAAATATTGTTCATTTATTGGATTGTACAATTATAACGAGCAATAAAGAGATGACACTTAGATAACAGTATACAGGACAGATTTCAGTCGTACAGAGATGATTTGCTAGACTAATACATATAACTGCCATATTGACTTCTGGAGGAAAGTTTGAGATTAGAGTTATATCTACTGGAGTTTAGAAGAGTGAAAATGCAAGTAGATTGAAATATACCAGATCTTGAGGGGTCTTAATGGGGTGGATGTGGAGAGGGTGTTTTGTCAAGGGAGAATTCAAAACTAGATATCACCAATTAAAAATAAGGAGCTACCAGTTCAAGACAGATGTTGCGATTTTTTTTTCTCTCTCAAAAGATCATGAGTCTTCAGCAATAACCCCACAAAGAGCAGTGGAAGCGAAATCTTTAACAACTTAAGGCAGGTAAATAGATCTCTGATAAACAAAGGACTGAAGGGCTACTGCTGGTGGATGAGAATGTGGAGTTGAAGTTTGTCAGCTCTGTCATGGTATTTTAAATTGCAGAGTAGGCTTGATGGAAAAACATCCACAGATGCTGCCTGACCCATTGAATTTCTCCAGCAGCTCCACTTACCAAAGTAAATATGCTTCAGCCCCTTACTGCAATATCCTGTCATGGACTAAATAACATGCCTTCAAAACAACATCTATTGTTGCTCTGGTTACCTTTCTCCTGTGCCTCCTCTGTGCAAAGTTTTGTCTGCCTCATTGCAATAACTGTTGTCATAGTGATTTCGTCAGTTTTCCATTCACTGCTACTAACATCAGTGCTGGAGATTTCTTGTGTTTCCTGGAAAGCACCTGTTGAAATGAGAGATCAACAGCAACAATTGAACCAACTGTTTTTCTTTATTTTTTGTTTGTTTATACCAGCTCAAATAATAACAGCAGAAAATGTTAATAGCTTTAAAGGTCTCTCATTTTTATTTTTTAATATTCAGCACATTTATGCAAGATTGAGAATTGGAAATGTTACTTTGAAAAGTGCTAAAAAATTTCCTGTACCTGCTCCACACACTGGGACAGCATTAGGTCTTTATTTCTTTTCACTTTAAAAAAAATGTTGCATGAGAGGGGTCACAAAAAGACAGTTCATTGACATTTTGTGGGAGAATTTTTTCATTGGATTTTGTGTGACCAGCTCACCAGAAGCAACATCTTTTTGCAGTACTGATTTACTAATTCAGAATTTATATTTTACAGCAACTCTGAAACATATTCATAACAGTGCCAACATAATAAAGAAAACAGACCTTATCTTATATATCTAAAAAGGTTTTAAAATGATAACCCGTCTATTGATATTAATTTAAAATGATTATAGATTGATACTTTTAAATCAACTAACACCTTAAATGGAAACCAGAAGAAACTGGGACGTGGCACCAAAAAACCCCAAAAAAACATTGTAAGCACTTTTCACCAATTAGAAATATAAATCGGATACCAAAAATGGAACATGGGGCAAAAGTAACCAGCTAAAGTAGTGAAACAAATAAGACAAATTCCACCTGCAGGGTAACTTGAAGAGTTTAATTTTGTAGATCACAAATGGTTATACTTTCCACAGAAAACCAATGACGTTTAAGCCATCGTTGTTTCTGCCACAGTGGGTACTTATCCCTTGCATACTTATATATACTCACTGTCTGGTTTACCCCGACGGCGTGGCAACAAATCAGGAGCCTCATCTAAAGCTAGAGAACGAATAACCGTCTCACAAACAAACTGAGTCCCACTGATGTCCTCATCGCTGTCCTCTAAATGAGGATGATCTATTGGGAAAGAGAATAAGACGCGAGTCAAAGACAAATGACATCAATTAACAAACCAAATTTTTAAAAAAATGCAAATTAGATTGCCAATACTTGGAGAAATTGAAATATTCAATACAGAAATTTCAAAATACTGTCCAATTTAAAGTGGACATAAAAGTAGTCATAGTTAACTAGAAAGCCATCATGTTTACTGTAATTATTAATTTTCAAATTATTGACATGATGATCAATGTTGGATAATAGCTACTTAGAGACGCAAGGAACTACATACAGATGCAGGAATCTTGAGCAAAACAACGTGTTGGAGGAATGCAGCGGGTCAGGCAGTACCTTGGAGAGAATGGACAGACAACCATTTGGTTTGGGACCATTCTTCTGGCCTATCCAGTTTGATGGTGTTACTCTTCAGTTATTCATGATGATAAAGATCATCTATTGAATGTCTTTTTTTATAAATGTGGGTGACATTTATTACTAGTCGCGAACTGCCCTTAAGATATTAAGAATTAATTACACAATGATGACCCATGGGGAGCTGTGGAGGGGGGAAGCAGTTCCTTTCATGCATAAAGGTTGATTTAACTTCAACTTAGACAATCATAACATTATTGATGCCAGCCTATTAATTACCAGATTTATTGAATTGAAATACACATTGTATTTTGTTGGATAGTTTCTCCTTTTTGTTCATCTGTCAAGATTTGATTTACAAATAAAATTGCAAAATCAACCATTACAATGAAAGCATGTGAATATATTTCTTACAAAGCAAAAGTAAGATTTAAAGATTTTTTTCCCTTTGGTCTGCTAAGCTGCAGGAATGGTGGAGTAAAATTTCCAGTCCAGATGTTTTTATTTTATTTTTTTGAAATAGAAAAAAAAATGCCTGGTATTCCTATTGAAGTCTTGATTGGATTAGTTCCACTGATTATCACAATTTTTTATAGGTCATGTTATTCTATTAAATTCTTTTTGGCAATGTAGCCTGCAGAAATTCAGTGCATTGTCCTGACAATATTAACTTTGTGTGCAAATTGGAGAAGGGAGGATGCGTTAACGAGAAATTCAATGGCTCTTGTTCCTCCCACCCCCAGTGTCATGGAATGAAACATGGTAACAATCACTTCATGTCCCTTTGGGAATTTAGCTGGGCACACCAGGGTACCAGTTTTCCTACTGATTTTGGATGCAATGTCTGCAGCAGCACCACAACAACCACCGTTTCTATACAACGTTTCCTTTCAGAGAATCAGAAGCAAACTTGGAATAGTGGTCACAGGAGTGCCCATCATTTGGTAAATCAGAACTGGGTCTACCAACCCAGCATCAGACTACAACCACCAGGTAATTAAATACTTACCTTCATCTTTAGACTGCATGTCCATGGGACCCACTCAACCTGTATCATCCCCAACTTCATTCAATTCCAGATCTTAACCATCTGAGTTCTGGGCCAGGAATTATCCCAATTATCAGTATAATCTATCACCAACTCCACTTCCAAACTACAGACCCATGAAGGTAAACTGAACACATCTCTCGCCACAGCACAGGGTAGGTTGGCCAATGAACCACTCTGGTCGCCAATGGATTATCATGTAGTGTTGTTTCAGCACTGGAAGCCAATTTGGCCAGTTGCACCCAGGACACTCGTGCTTCATCCATCTATAATCCACCATGTGGGAAATGAGAGTTTATCTTGAAACTTAAAATAAGTCATAAATTGATTGATGCCCTCAACTGTCGTTGGGGGGGGGGGGGGGGGGATAAGTAAAAGCTGCAAAGGAGTGTTTAAACTATATTCCCTCCCATCCCCGATAAAATATCATCTGGTGCGAACAAAGGGAGGCGGCCAGGGGCTGGCACTCTCTGAACAAAATAACTAACAAAAAAATAACAAAATGAAAGGCAAACTGAAACTGCAGGTGCTGGAGAATAAAAACAGAAAGTGCTGGAAACACCCTACAGTTCAAGCAACATTTGTGGAGGGGATGCTGCCTCACTTGCTGAGCAATGCCAGCATTGTCTGCATTTATAACACCTGATTATGGATATGCAAGTCATACCATCGTGATGCAATCACTCAAATGTTAATATAGAAGACAGATTCCACCTCAAGGGGATTTAATACCAGAGAAGTTTTTCTTCTAACAGGAAAATAACTGCAATTTAAAATTTTGAAACAGAGTACATTGTTCCAAAATTAAAAAAAGTATTCCGTACCTAACCGTGATTTAAAGGTAGCTTCATTTTCCTCTTCAATCTGAACAAGACCAGGCCTCTCAATCAGTGGACCGTCATAGGGTAAAGGTGACATGCACGGGGTCATATCTTGGAAATAAAAGTAGTATTTTAAATTGAACGGCTGCAATAACTAAATAAACCGATAATATAATTGATTATATTTTGAAATAAGTTACTTCATATCCTAACAAATTACATCCATGCAACTACATCTTAAAACATTAAGAAGCAAAAACACTGTAAATTAGAACATTGTAATACAGAAATACATAAGGACAAACCATTCAGCCTAATTGTTTTAATGTACATAATGCTTGAGCCTAGCTCAGCCAAACTTTATCTAACTCTCATACTCATCTATTCCTTTCTTCTTCATATGCTGAAGCCTTATATGCATCCATATTTTTCTGCAACAGCTCCACTGGGTAATATGTTCCACATTGTAAATACATTTGTCCTGAATTCCTAATTGTTATTGAGAACTTCATTACTAGCTTTGGTTTCATTCACAAATGGTAATATTTTCTCCACATATACTATATCAAACTTTTAACTTTAAGGAACTCTAATTTTAGTCACCCCTCAGTCTTCTCTGTTCCAAACAAAGAAGCTCCCATCCCATTTTTATTCTACGAGATAAAATCTCGCAGTTCTTCCATGTGCCGCACATAGTGGCTGGCAGAACCATTGAAATAACTTTTATGAAGCCCAATGTCAAATAAATACAAGTTTAACACACTGACGTTTTATTAATTCTGATTCTTCAGATTTCTGATTTATTTCCTTTGAGCAGGAATTTTGTCTGGACACAATGGATAATCTACAACAGAAGAGAAATTACAACATCTTGACCTGCTCCCTTTTCCTCATCTTTGAGATGTGTGAGAAAACCAGATCCATGCAGTTACATAGAGAATGCACAAATTCCACACAGAGCACCCAAGGTCAGGACCGAACACAGGTCTCTGGTGCTGTGAGGCAGCAGCTCTACCCACTTTACCACAGTGCTGCCCTGTATTTATAGAATACACAGAATTTTTACTCTGCTCAATACCTTAAATTAAGGTAATTGCATCAAAACTTAAAGACCTTAGATAAAGTAACTTAAAACATTTTAAATTCCCTTTAAAGTTTATTTTTAAGAAAGCAGACAGGTACATCTTTTCTTACCGACCAATGAATAACCCAAAACCTTTATGCACAGAATCTTGCTATAACCATTCAGCCAAAACCCACAATGAGATTGTAATAGATGTCTTGCCAAAATACTTCAACTTTACATAAATAATTAAGAGCAGAACATGGCAAATAAGAATATAGGCAATAACAAAATCCCCATATTAAGATGAAAGCATTTTTACTGCATTATCCAAACCATTTAATCTCCACTGTCATTGAGCAAAAATCAATTTCCTATATAAAGCCCAAACAGCACGTTTTAAAATGTCAAAAAGCTCAGCTGTTCATATGGACATCAATGTGTATTAAAACAGAAGACAACTAACTGGTTTCTAGTGGAACTGTATGAACCACACGCGAGTCTTCAGCATAATTTGGGCAATTATTTCATAATTTTAGGTATATCGTAGCACTGCAAACTGAATAATTCCAATAAAACGGACCTAGTTTTCTTTCTTTCATCTTAGATTGCTAATTTAAGAAAGATATGTATCTATAACGCACTATTTTAATAAAACATTTAATAACCCGAGGACATCCCAGTGCTTTAAGCAGTATAAGGCTTTTGTACTTATAATATGAAATATAACAGCCTTTTTCATGTAAAAACACACAAGCAAAGTCCCATCAACAGTGATCAACAATGATCAGATTATGTTTTGCAAAAGCGTCTCTGAAGAGAAGGAATGGGTGACGTTTCGGGTCGATGCCCTTCTTCAGACTGAAAGTCCTGTGAAAAATGTTAAAGAATTGCTAAGCTTCAATAATGTGTGATAAGGGATAAGGGATAAGGAATAATAAGAATTATACTGTATAGATCAAGATCCAATAAGGGTGTACCTATACCAACCAGTCAAAATCGGTTCCAGTTAGAAAATTACATCGGTCTTTTGCATGGAATATCATTTAAAATTAATTCAATTCCAAAATCAGATTAGGTTTCTGTATCATAATAACAGTTAACCATAAAGTCTCATAATCCACGTTGCAAGTGATCCGCAACTCTTTTGAGAATATTCAGTAAAGCAATATCTTACCAACTGGGGTGTTGTTCGGTACATGTTCCATTTCCTGCACAATATTTATATCCAAGAGTTCAAATGAAAGCAGGTCCTGGAACATTGAAGAAACATAATCACATTCAAGCTTTATTGCTGCCATCATCTCAAAAGATGCATGCAACAAAAACGTTGAAATCAACCCGTAAATGGAAGGGCGAAAGCAGAAAAGCCTGGTTTAAGAGTGGACTTCGACTTATCGCGAGCATCATTTCCCATTATGCAGCTTATTCTGCAAGAAGCAATGGGTCAAGGTTGTGTATTGGTTACGATCTGGGATTAAAAAGAGCAACATTCAGCGCAAGTTCAGACACCGTTTCCAAGCTCTCAAAGTCTGGTTTCTAAAGAGACAGATAACCAAAATACACAAGAGACAAAAAACAGTTTTGTTTTTTTAAAGAATCTGTTTTGAGTTTTCCTACTTAAGTTGCTTTGTAATATTTTTTCCCCACAATGGGAAAGCTAGATTGCAAGACAATAGGAAATATTCTTTGAAGGGAGGCAAGGCCAGCTTTGGAAATGTCTTTTATGGTACTTCCCGCAGGTCGGGAGGAATAGAACAGTGTCTCTCCGATATGCAGAATTCTCCAGTTAACCACTGCTTCCCTCCCCATATATCTGCATCCTTGGGTCACAGGTAGGACATTATTTCCTTCCCAAGCCACCTACACTCTCCTGAACCAACCAAAAAAGACTATTGTAGGACGAGCCTCTTTCATTCAGTGCTCTGCAGCACTTAACACCTGACATGAAGCTGTCTGTCATTCAGATTGACCTCCAGGTGAGGAAACTTACTCGGGTCAAAAGGCATGTGCTCTCAAGTTACAATTCAATACCATCCCAGGAACCCTAGCCACTGGGCTTCCTGCCCAAAATGCCTGTCCCAGTCCTCTACATAATCTTCCCCAATAAAGAATAAACTGAACAGTTTGAATGAAAATGAGAAATACACATACTACAACACAACACACACCTGTGCAGTCAGGAGGTCTACAGATGGCAATGTGTAAAATTCCCTTCTCTGGACTTTATGTTGAAGTCTAGGCAATGGTAGCATTGTCGTTTTAGCTGACTCCACTTCTTCACCCAACACAACTGCATCATTTCCAGTGTCTGCTGTCCTAAATGTATTTTTCTAAAGAGAAAATTACAACTTTTAGTCACTCTGGGGACACAACAAATTGCCTATCATTCAAGACATTGAAATTATTAGTTTACAATTTTTAAAATGTCTTTCTTTTGAAAATAGCTGAACACTACTGTACTTACTATTTCAGTGTATTCTTCTTCTGGCTCAGGTTGATCATCAGACTGTGCAGCCAAAGGAAGTCCGTTCTATAAAAGAAACACCAAATTTATTAACCTCGGGAAAATTCAACCATCTCATTGTCATTGACTGAAATAACATCATATGTGTATACTATGCCAGGAATTATCAGGTTCAGCTAATTGGTAAGTAGGGGCTGCTGTGCTGAATGGACAGATGACAGCAGGTTGGAGGAAAACTATATTCTTTTGCTCAGACTTAAGGTTGTGGTGTACAAGGGACAGAGAGACCATCAAACTTCTATAAAACATAATACATAAACTGTTCCATAGACAGTCAGCAGCAGTAGTGCAGCACAGACTCTGATTCAGGTGTCAAAACGGAAAACCTATTTGAGTTATCCATCACACAATATCCGACTTAAAATGAAACCTCAAAAGTAATTGCACCAAAAAAGGCTTACAAGACAATTTTTAAATAGTCTGGCAATCCAGATGGTGCTCAAGTAATTACTGCATTCAACCTACCTGATATTTAGTAAATCTTGTCTTGGAGCCATAAAGGGAGTTTGCGTTCATATCCGAGGTCATGTGTGGCGCTTCAGCAGATAATGGAGAGTTAATAACAATGCTGCACCACACTCGAGGTCCAAATTGTTCCCCTTTATGAGCCAAGCGCCAATGAGAAGTGTAAATTCCTTCAAAGTCTGGTGCAACAAAATCCACTGAAACAACGCCAATCTCCCCTGGCTGTAGGAATGGAACCGATACTTCTTTTTTTGCAGAGAAAGCCAGAGTGAGGTTTCCCCACATAAACTGGAGCTATGAAAAGATTAAACAAATAGATACATGTTAATTTTTGGTTCTTAAAAATTACCAGATGACTCTTATGCAATTTTAAATGAATACACAAAAGCAAAATATAGTGGACAGCAGTTTTTTTGGATGGTATGCACTGGTACAATGCACCAGCATCTCTAAATTTTTAAAATAGACATACAACAGCCATATTGTCATGTGGACTGTCACATGCCTATGAGCACCTTTTTGTGTACAAAAACAAATGCACCGGTAGAGAGAAAAAAATGTTAGCATTTCATGTTAACAACCTTCATTCAGATTTTAATAATTACTGCCCGTATAAATTATCTCACAATCTCTAGTTTCCCCAACCTTTAAACAAAATGACCAGGACTAAGTTTTAATGGTTGTCAATATTAAAGCACGTCAGCTTTGATAGAGCATCAAAGGAAATCATTTGGAAAATACAAAAGCGGCTTCCTTTCTCAAAATGTTAGACTCTCCAGTCAAGGGAAACCGTATCTATGCCAGGGGTGGGGAACCTGCGGCCTTAAGGCCTCATGCGGCCTTCTAGGCCATTAAGTGCGGCCTTTTGAATGAATCCAAATTTTGTAGAACAAATCTTTTTATTAATATGTTTATGTTCGTCTTATATTATTTTTATTTTAATCTTAATATGAACGTATTTAAAATACCAAAGAGTAAAAGAAGATTCAACAAAATAACCCTCCCCGACTGACGGCCACAAATAAAACATTAGTAAGTCATGAGGGCTATTTTAACAAAATAATGTACATTTTGAAGTATATCTAATAGAAGTTTCTTGGATGCGGCCTTATTAGATTACAGCTAACTTAATGCGGCATTCCAACATGAAAAGGTTCCCCACCCCTGATCTATGCTGTCAAGCCCTTTAAAAAACAATTTGCATTCTAAAACAATACGATTCATCTAAACTCTTAAGGAATAAGCACAGGGCCATTCTGCGTCAGAACCAAATGTCTAGGTAGAATAATCTTAACACCAATCAACTCAATGAAAACTGAGCCAACAAATTCTTTATATATCTGCCTCACCGGTCAATGATCATATCATTGGTATGGGGAGACACAAAAAGCTGGAGTAACTCAGTGGGACAGGCAGCATCTCTGAAGAGAAGGAATGGGTGACGTTTCGGGTCGAGACCCTTCTTCAGAAACGTCACCCATTCTTTTTCTCCAGAGATGCTGCCTGTCACACTGAGTTACTCCAGCTTTTTGTGTCTATCTTCAGTTTAAACAGCATCTGCAGTTCCTTCTTACACATTGATATGGGTAATGGAAATGCTGAGATTTAACTGTACGTTCCATCAAATAATTCAGCTGGGAGCAGAAGAGGAAGCAGCATTGGAGAACATGGAACGGTGATATTTTGGGTTTTGGTTTCCTGACCAGAAACACCACCTTTCCACGTTTTCCAGCGATTCTGCCCGACCTGCTGAGTTACTCCAGCATTTTTTTTTGGGGCAAATCAGCATCTTCAGTTCCTTCTTTCTACGAGTAAGCAGCAATGTTCATAATTTTAAAAATGAAATAGATGTGAAATATATATAATGACTAACCAGACCTATAAAGAAGTATTTGGAACTTATTGCCCAATAGGTTGAATACTGATGCAAGCATGCCCGAATATTAACTGAAGATTAGGGCTAAAATTAAGTTATTTGTACATCCTTACTCTATCCCACGACTCCAATACTTTTGTCCCAACTGATTTTTTTAGCACTATGAGCAAAATCACATCAAATCTTGAGGTCATCCACTTCAACTAAGAGCATTAATCGCAATATTTCCATTTTAATCAGTTAGTTATGAGCGTAAGCTTGCTGAAATTTCAGCTAAACCGTAACAAAGAGAAAGGCAGCGATTCACTTTTGTGGCAGATGTCCAATTAGCATTGCCAGTGTTCTTCATTCGCCAGTGTTTGATAAACTTGATTCCCGGCCGAAGATGACTGCCATCAGGAAAATTCTCATCTACAAATTCAGCATTCAATGTTGACATTACAGGCCTGTAAAGTGAAAACAAATGTATTAGTAATCAGAGCAAGAAGCACAATTGAAATTAAAAGATATTAAATCAGAATATGTTATACACGCTCATGTTCTCCTAAGAATACTTTCCAAAGATCTAAATAACATTGTCAGTGAATGTGACAATGGCACTCGAGAGCAATTAGGTCATTATCATTTGACAATTTATTTTCAATGAACAGATGGTCTTTGATATCCTGTTGTGATTTACCATCAGCGTATGCAGAAATCATTACCTTCAGCATATGTTTGGGGAAAACTACTAACATTTCATTGTGACAAATTTATTGTCCAAATGATATTTTAGAGATTTCCAAAGTTACACTGTATAGAATAGTTAATAACTAATAAGAGTATTGCCAAGGATGCTTGCCTTCCTAGCCAATCCCTTTTTTCTCTTCCACCTTCTGGGGAAAGATGCAGGAGCTCGAAAGCCCAGACATCCAAACATAAAGACAGTTTCTTCCCCACTTCACATACTACATACTCTTACCCTTAACTCTACCTCATTTGGCTACCCCATTCCTGTACTTCAGCTGTGTCTTCTGCACCACTCGAGATTGCACTACAATCTTTGTACCATTCTGCTGTATTTATCTTTACAGTGACCACTATTGATTTTGGGAGCTTGATATACATAATTTTATTTGACCCTGGTGCATGATATTAAAGTAATCTCAATTTAAAAAAACGGAGGAATAGTCAAATGATCTCTCCCGCCTGCTTTGCCAACAATACAATCATGCTGGATCTTAACTATGCCCTCCTGTCCAATCTTCTTAATCTTTAACATCCCTGCACCTATTGTCAGCTTTGAATGTATTCAATGATTCAGCATCTTACAGCTTCCAATGATTTATGACCTTTAGTGAAGAAATTCCCCTCATCTCCATCTTAACTGGTAACTCTTATTCTGAAACCAAGTCCCCTGGTTATACATTCCCCAGTTGGGAAATTTTCTCTTTGTATACCTTGGCAAGACTCCTCTTAATCTTAGATGTTTCAACAAGATCATCTCCAAGTTCTTCTAAGCTATACATGTATCATCAATGGCTCATATAGCTGCAGCAAAACTTCCCAAAAGTTGTATTAATTTCCCTTGCAATAAAAGATAGTATTCTGCATATCTTCTTAGCTTGTTACAAACTTCTTGTGTCTCATGTACAAGGACGCAGAGATTTGTCTGTACACAGTCTTCTGTCACTTCTGCATTTACACAATGCTGTTCTATTTCCTGGATACCTTACTTTTCCAGTTAGCTCATTGTTTTGGATGCGTGTGTCTGTGCGTATTTATATAAATATCGTCAACATTTGCTACAATGGTTACCCAAAGAATTCTTTATCCTTCTACTTACGTTGCAGAAGCATGCTTGAGTCCCTTAGGCTCTTGTGGGGGTTGACTTACAAGTTCCATGACATGTACACCATTCCACTGCAGATGCTTTTTCTGCAGTTTTAGCTGTTTTTTAATCTCCTTAAACTCTGCTTTGCGTTGTCTCTTCTCAGCTCGCAGTCTCTGCTTTTCAGCTTTCAGAAAGGTTTTATCTATTTGCTTCTGCAACCTATTCAAAATTAGAATTTTTAATTCACATTTTACCATGCAATTACGCTGTGTAAAACAGTAATCCATCTAATAGGTTGGAGAAGTACTAGTACATTTAAATCTCCCTGTATCCTATTGTACACAGGCATTTTATACTGAAACAAGGCTTTTAGACAAATAACATCTCTTCAATAAATTGTGGAAGGCACGTGCATTTAAAACAGATTAGATAATCAACAATGAAGCTAACGAGGAATAATATGCAATGTTTCAGCAACTTGTTTCAAAAATTAAACTGGAACCATATAGATGTCCCATTGAGCTGTCATGGGACTCTCACCAGTTGAAGTGGATACTATACTTTTTCATACTTTTTTTTTTAAAAAGGCGTGCAATCAGTTCCTGTGTTCCCCTGGCAATCTCTGGCCATGACAGAGCACTGGACAGAATATCTGGTGTCCATATTTAACCTCAACTTAAATAGTTTGAATTATATTCACTAGTCTAATTCTTGTATCCTTTTCCTCACTTTCATCCTCAACAACTACCAATAGTTTTTCAACCCTACCAAGTCACCAGAAAAGATTAACCCTACACCGTTCGATTTTATACATTCACACTGGTACCTGTAGTCCTTTTTCCTAAACCTGTAAGTTTTGTCTTTCTTCCTTATTGCACTTTATACCACGTGGCATTTTAATGTAGTTAAATTCTAGAATCCAAATACAAGTAAAGATTAATATTACAAAATCAATAGACACAAAATGCCAGGGTAACATGCCAGGCAGCATCCCTGGACAAAATGGATAAGTGACATTTCGGGTCAGGACTCTTCTTTAGACTGAAGAAGGGTCCCAACCCGAAACGTCACCTATCCATTTCTCATGGGATGCTGCCTGAAAGAACCACTGAATTACTTCAGCATTTTGTGCCTATCTTTGGTATAAACCAGCATCTGCAGTTCCTTTTTATTATATTAATATTACCTTGTTTGCTCAGCTGCACCAGGGATAGAGTTTCCAAACTGTGCAGGGGTGATCTCAGTTGATGCCACAGCTTTTCTCAATTTCAACAATCCATGATTCGGATCATGCCGGTAGTCACCAGCTTCACACGAGTCACAAATGGTGTAAGTAGGACAAATGCTAGGGAAATAAATTTAAAGCACATCATTTTAATTGTATTTCCAAAAATATATTCTTATTTTAGAACAACCTTACTGCTTGCAATAACATGAAATTAAAATTTTAAACAAATACATTTCCATGAGATTTTATTCCACCAAAGGCAGCAATTTATTTTTAAGTGATGGCTTCATGAACAAAAATAGCTTTTTTAATTCATCATTTTTGCAAAATGACCCCCCCCCCCCCACCCCCCATAGTTAAGTTCCTTTAAGAAAGGAAAAGGCGAATTACCAAATTAATTTTAGAGGTCTCAATGTCTGCAAGTGGTAATTACAAACTAACATGCATAAAGCAGCAATGAAAGAGGGGAAAAGCGATGCCATCAGAGATTAAGTAAAAACTGTATGCCAATATGCAATAGTGCTGGGATAGTTCAGTGCCAGATATTTCTTCAAAATTACATCATAATTTTGTGTTCTTTGCAATTTTGCTACACAGTTGGCATGGCCTTCAAGTGCTTTTAGTTTTCCACTGACAACAGTGGCACTGCAGTTTGCAAGTGTCAACCACAAAAGCAAATACCACCATCAAGGTTCGACAAAACACCACATAATTACTTTCAAAAGCCTCCTGAAATTACTTCTGAGCATCAAAATTTTAAATGTATTCTGAAGCTACTGAGTGAAATTTAGCTTCAAAACTGCTCATGACTAACAGTGACTCAGAATTTAGTTTGCTATCTCACTTGAGAAACATCTTCACATCTTCACAAAAAAAGTATTTAACACTCCACAAGTTTGTTAAAAGTGCAAGACTAAACCCCATCTGCACTACTGTGACAGTCGTAAATCAAATGACTATGACTGTCCAGACTTTATTCCTGTATTTGACTTTTCACTGACAATATGACTGTAGCATTGGCACAAACTAGAGCATCGGTTTGACAGTGGCGGAGCTGGTGTCCCTGTACCGGGCAACGGTAGAGTTGCCTGCCGCCTTACAGCAGCAGAGACCTGGGTTCAATCCTCATTATGGGTGCTTGTATGCAGTTTGTATGTTCTCCTTGTGTGGGTTTTCTGCAGGATCTCCGGTTTCCTCCCACTCTCCAAAGATGTACAGGTTTGTAGGTTAATTGGCTTGGTATAATTGTAAATTATCCCTAGTGTAGTATCCACAGCATTAGTGTGCAGAAAAAGCTGGTCGGCATGGACCTGCTTTCGTGCTGCATCACTAAACTAAAATACCTTTAAATATGTTTCAATCTGACTGCACAGAAACCTAACCCGTCATTCAATTTTATTCACCCAAAGTGGAAAAATTCAGAGAGTTCTAACAGTATCTAATTAATGCAATCTTTCATGTAAAATTTACACTTTACATTACCTGCACTGGTAGCGTATTCCAAGAATTCGCGATTGGCAGTTGCAGCAAGTTATGAGCCAATCGTAGCCATTAATCTGTGTTGTGTGCACTTCAGAAACTTGGATAGGGTATGCTGTCTGGTCACTGGAAGAGTCACACTCCCGCTGCTGAATGTTTACTTTCTCAAAGAAATCACAACAGATCCGTTCAACAGTTTCTCTCACAAAGGTTTCTTTGAACTGAAATTAAAAATGTGTAGATAATGAAGCCTCAGGGACAAAGAGAAAACACACACACACACATATGACTGGAATGGGATTATAATGAACAAAGGTCCACAGGAGAATTTTAAGCCCTCTGCTGATGCTCTAACTGCTTTTGATATTCTGAGATCACAAAAAGTGGCAAACACTGTCTAATCAATTATGGGTACTGACCTCCCACCATCAGAAATATATAGGAGGCGCTGCCTCAAAAAGGTAGCCAGCATCATCAAGGTCACGCAGCACCTTGGCCATGCTCTTATTTCACTCCTGCCATTGAGAAAATGGTTCAGGAACAGCATCTTCCCAACATCCATCAGGCTTATTGAATACTATGAACACCAGCAAAATTCTGAACTGTGTAAGAAGGAACTACAGATGCTGGTTTAAACCGAAGATAGAAACAAAAAAAAACTGGAGTAACTCAGCGGAACAGGCAGCATCTCTGGAGTGAAGGAATGGGTGACGTTTTGGGTCGAGACAGTCTGAAGAAGTGTCTTGGGATGACCCGAAACGTCACCCATTCCTTCTCTCCAGAGATGCTGCCTGTCCTGCTGAGTTACTCCAGTTTTGTGTCTAAAATTCTGAACTGTGTTGCACTACAGAATTTGGGTGTTACGCATTGCACTATATTTTTATTTATTGAACTTTATTTTTACAACTATTCCTACACCAATTCCTTTTCTCCAGAAATGTTGCCTAACCCACCAAGTTATTCCAGCTTTTTGTGTCTATCTTTGGTTCATACCAGCATCTGCAGTTCCTTTAAACACATTGATTTTGTTTATTATGTTACTTATTGAGTACTGTGTTTACAAACCTGTCTTGTCGCTGCAAGTAAGAATTTCATTATTTAATTCTCATGTGCAAACAAAACAATCTTGACTCTTATTCAAAAGTTTACAAACCACTAGTTTTTAGTTAATTTTATTTATGTTCTTCATAGAAGAGACTTTCCCCAAAGGCATTTAATTGTTGCACAAGGATACTAAAAGTTTAATTAAACATCTTTTTAAAACATATTCAAATATAGCACTGAGTACAACATGTTAAGTTTTTCAATAAAAGAACTAGAACCATAAAAGAAGGAGTACTAAGACAAATCCAAATAAATAACAAAAGTTCATCATCTCATAATAGTTACTTAATGAAAAAAAAGGTCACAGCATTAACCTAGAAGTATATTCATTTTAGTGGAAATGTAATACTTCAGAATTACAGGACAAAAAATATAACGTTGTTGCCATCAGAGTTTTTGGTAAAAGCTAGTGCTGGGGATCAAAACTGCAACGTAGTTGGTCTATTGCTCAATTAAGTTCACAACCTGTGAGAAAGAAATGGACTAGTTTCAGTCTCATTCTGCATACCAGAAACGTCTATACATACCATTTCCATGTATTCTGTAAACCAAACTGGAGGCAGCTGCCAATTTTGCTTGGGTTGATTTGCATCTTTGGGCGGCACCTAAGAAAACATTGTTGGGACAAGTTACTTTATTTGCATAGATCAAAATTGTAGAAAGCCAATGAGCCAGAACAAAAATATTCTAAAATATCAAGAAAACCATTCTAATTGTTATTGCTGGTTTATTCAAAACAAGTCAGGCAAATTCGACCACATCTGTGGAATCCTGAAGCGATGAATCAATGAAATGAAAAAGGTAACAGTCCATATACCCAAGATAGACACAAAATGCTGGAGTAACTCAGCAGGTCAAGCAGCAGCTCTGGAGAGAATAGGTGATGTTTCGGGTCGAGACCCTTCCTCAGACCGTGCTTTGTCCTCACGGGCAACATATACCTATATCGGCAATACAATTACCTATTTAAAGTTTAATGGTGAAGCATGGGATTATGGAGGTGGTGGGAAATCAGTCATGCCTCTTTTCCTGACAGCTAGAAATGAAGGAACAGGCCAGGAGGAATTAATTTATTTCTCTCTTCCACGCCAATTTTTTGCAGCAACAGCTAGCTGGCTTAGTAATGACATTGACTACACTGTGGTCCCCTGCACCTTCGATCATAAAATAGTATGCGGCACAAGTTACAAAGCATAGGAGCTTATTGTTTTGGAAAAATAAGCCTGGTAAAAGAATGCAACTTGCTTTCCAATTTAATTAAGTATAAAACGGAAGTAGTAAATACAGTAAACCCTCATTTTAACATAACGGATTTTGGTTATAGCTGACGGACCTGCCGGGACAGCTTTCTTGAGGCTGCTGCCACCGATGGGACGCTCCCTCCCCTCTCACCTGCTGCCACCTCTTATGTTGACCATTGCTCTGTCCACTCCCCACTCAAACACAGCTGCTTCCTCCCTCTCCTGTCACTCGGTCCACAGGGCCTCTTTCTCCACCTCCACCCCCCCCCCCCCCACTGCCTCCCCCTCGTTCTTCCTTGGAGTCGCCGACATACTCCACCTAGGAAGCGGCAGCAGGTGAGAATTGAGGGAGCTGCATGGTGACTGAGCATGTCCTGTCGACGGCAGCGGCCACAAATAAATGTTGTCCCCACGGGCTACAATATGAGCTGCAACAACAGCCGCCTGAACTGGTGGTGTCAGCACCTAGTTTTTAAGATGAAATTACAGAAAATGCTGAAGTAACTCAGCAGACTGAATCAGTCTGAAGAAGAGTACCGATGTCACCTATTATGTTCTCAGGCCATGCTCCCTGACCCATTGAGTCTGTTTGTGTACTAACCATAGTCTGAGGTTCTATGTTTCGATTACATAGAATAATAATACCTTACTTGGTTATAACGGACAATCAGCAATAGCAGACACCACCACCCCAACCCTCCCCCAAGGTTTGTTATAATGAGGGATTACTGTACAGATTATTTGAAGTCGCATCATTCCAATTTACTACTGCTGTGGATTAATGTGCAAGGCTATGCCAGTGATCAATACAGCCATTGGGAAATTTCTCTTTATACAAATAAAATTACCTTTCTTTTAATTTCTTGCGAAACCTTCATCTCAGGGCCAATGATTTTTATTAATTGTGAATGTTTCATTTCTTTTTTCTTAATTTTCTTATTCTGAGACCCCTTCAACTCATTATTTTCAAATGTTCTCTTTGTGCTGTGATTTTCCATTTTATCCAGTTTTATTTTGTAGGCATTCATTTGAATCTGCTTTCCTTGTTTAACTGCACTCTGAGTAGGAAGAAAACAACACGATAAAGATAGAAATCACATTACACTAAATGCAGATCACAGGCGCCAACAATTAAACAGAATGACTTACTACCAAACAGCATGCGCTTTTATTTTCAATAGTTAAGAAAAACACAGCCAGCTGGGAGTGGATACAATGTTTATAAAATTACGATAGCAATTCTAGATGGAAAGTTTAAATAACTAATTGTAAATCTTAATTCAACAAATCTGATTATTAACAGATAGAACAAAGAAAGGAAAATGCCATAATTATCCAATCCATCCCAACTTGATTCCAATCGCGACCCATGTTTCCAACCTTTTAATGCCCTCTAGTTTAGTTTAGCAAGCTGAAGAGATGAAGTTACAGTCTTGTTCACAAGAGGAACAACTACTCGTATTTATCTAGCACCTTTAAACACTGCAAAGTGCTTAAAGGGATAGTATCAAGCCAAATCCGAGACTGATCCATAAAGGATGACATTAAGAGTATCTCAAAATGGAGGAAGGAGAGCTCAACAATTTGAAGCAGAAACTCTGGAGATTACAGTTTGACTACTAAAGAGATGACATCAGTGAGCAAAAATTAATAAACTTCAGGCATGTACAAGATGCTGCAATTGGAGAAGTACAGACATCCAAAGAATTAGGGAGGGGCAAAAAGGGAAACAAGGACATGAATAAGAATTTTTTAATTAAACTTGCTTAAGCAAGAAACAAGCCAAGTGCATTCATTCAGGGAGATTGATAAGTAAGTTTTAGTGAATAAGGACAAAGGAGAGCAGGGGCTTCAGATGTTTGTGGAAGGTAAAAAAGCAGAAGCTCATCACATCTGCACTGGTACGGTCGAGTCTGAGAGGTAGTAAAGACATAGGTGAAGGTTTCATCAATAGATACACCGAGTCAAGGATGGAGTTCAATAACATTACAGAATGGAAGTCACTGATGTCACTACTAATACTGGTTTGTCATTTATTTTGTACTCAAATGCCAGACAATAGATAAGTATTTAACTTGTTTAGCCTCAAGCAGTTTTCAGGGAGATGGACCGAGTCAGTAGCTAGAGCACAGACATGAAAATAATGCCTTTGGTCTAATAATTAGCTGTGGAAAAGCTAAGGGCATCAAAAATGTTATGAATTATGAATGCAGAATTTTTTAATAAATTTGTAAGCAACAGAGAGGTGGTGCGCAGCTCAACCGGGTATCAGTGCATATGTAGAAATCCAACAACTTTCCCAAGCGGATAAGATAAAGGAGAGACCCATGGTATAGAAGTTGGAAGAGAAGCATTTCCCTGGCAATGACTTTGTGGAACGAGATACAGAATGTACCCATATTTGTTCATGACATTTGACTACTTACATACATTAAAAGGATTAATAATCTGAGTTGTAAATTGGTGAATTTACTGATGCAAATGATTACAAGGAAGTAATTATGTCAAAAAACAAATGAAATATTTATTGCAGTACTCTGAAGCAATTCCTTTTGAGTAAAAGTCAATTAAAGTACTCAGTGGGAAATTAAGCAGAATTAAACGACAGAATTGAATATCAAAGTTGTGTTAAATCAGAATTAACAGTAATTACCTTTAAAAGTTCTTCATATTCCTCTGCAGAAGAGAAAACATTAAAAACAAAACTATCATACAAGAAAAGAGCAAGGACAACACAAATGTCTAATATCAACCTTATCAGTTGTGACTATATAACAAGGCTAATTACAAAAAATTGCAATTTTGTTGTTTAAAAAAACCTATTTAAACAGAAGAGTCGGCTCAACTGCAAAGTCACTTGAGCCAATGTTTTGCTCAATCTAGGAACAGCTACCAAAAAAAATTGTTGAGGGTAAACCATTTACTTTGCTGGCGGTACTCAATTAGCAAAATTTCATCTTTGTGAAAAACACTTGACCTTCTCTGAATGAAGACCACCTATTTAGTGATGGCTGAGGACTTCAAATATTACTTTAAGATATATTCTTCCTTTATAGCATTCACTTGCCATTAAATATTTCCAACGGACTTGTCGAATCATACAGGGAGATGGTCAGAAAATGTTTCAACACCTACATATATTGCCCTCTAAGCTAGAGGTCTCCAAGTTAATATTTCACTCCTTAAACACAACACCGGGAATAGTAAATCCTTTCATGGGAGTCCTAAAGGGATTGCTTACTACATTCCCATCGGTCCATAGAAAGAAAACAGCAAATCATCATTGATACTGCTGTCCTGTGTTGAGTAGGGCAAGTTAGGATGCCTA
Source organism: Malacoraja senta (assembly GCA_038087875.1). Classification (NCBI taxonomy): domain Eukaryota; kingdom Metazoa; phylum Chordata; class Chondrichthyes; order Rajiformes; family Rajidae; genus Malacoraja; species Malacoraja senta. The sequence goes on along the minus strand of CM075986.1, from coordinate 18,760,264 downwards.
ATGCACTACAACTGCAGAATTTACCTGTCCCACCAACAGAGTACCAGATAACACATGTGTTCTCTCCTCAAGTCCCATGGCCTCCTGAAAACTAATGATGTCTTAACTGGTATATCCCACATCTTCTAATCCCGAGGTCCTTCTAATCAATATTGAGCACTGAATCTAGAAGTGCTTGTTTTAACACATCAAGGCACGTTCAAGTCACAGTAATTGGCTGTTCAACCACATATGGTTTATTGTATATGGTTTATTAGCACAGGCCTATTCTACTACCACAGACTTCAGTTGACATTTCTTGGAAAAACATAGATAAGATTCATAAAATGATCCACTGTCCTCACACAGGTAACTTTTTACCTGCTTTTTCTGTTTGAGGCCAAACACAATGAGCATTGAATTCAAACGTATACCCCAACAATTTTAATTGAACTGCAGACTTTCAATTCGTATCAATATGATTGGGTACACCTACCTGCACTGTTAACAGATACCTGGAAAAATAAAAAGATTGTGAAACATAGAATACACTGATAAAAATTGGAAAATATCAAGCAAACACATACATTGCATTGAAGACAGAGACAGCAGATTCTGCAATCTTCAGCAAAAGAGTCAGGCAGCATCTGTGAAGTGAAATGGACAGACAACATTTCGGGTTGAGACCCTAAACATCAGACTGACTGAAGATGGGTCCTGACCAAAAACATTGTCTGTCCTCTTCCCTCCATAGATGCTGCCTGACCTGCTGAGTTCCTCTAGCACTATGTTTTTTTTAATATACATTGCCGTCTAAGATAGTAATGAATATTTCACTAATGAAAATTTCACTCCTACACACAATGCTGGGAATAAGAAATCATTTGAGAACAATCACATGAACCTCCCATTGCAAGGAAGTGAAGAAGCTTTACATGCAGTTGGTGTTTACATGTTTTGACGAAATCCTGCACAGTTCAGCCCACTGAATATAGCTACAGATTGATAAAATCTCAAGTTTAACTAGATGACCTTCAGATCTCTGACATGCATGCAATCTTCAGATACTTAACCATTACATCACTCAACTTTATGTAGACCCCCTCTAAGTGATTTGTTCTGACAAATCCCATTAACAAACCAGACTATCTTACAATTCATCCCCCATGCCCTGCAGTGCCAGCTCAATTATCAGATCATTAAATGTACTAGCAATTTAGCCTGTTCTAATCTTCTAATCATTAGGTCTTTTGAAGTCCTCAACGAACCCCACTTATTTTTATTTCCCATCTCCCCAAAGAAATGCTCATTGCTTGATCATTAAAGCAAACAGTTCAGCATAGGTTTAACTCATTGCAGGTGAACAGCAAATGCCATCAACTCCAAACAGCACAACTCAACAAGAAAGTAATTTCACAAAATAGACATTACACCTGAAATCACGTCAATTAGCTATCAATGTCAGCCACATTAAAAGCTACAGTACAAATTCAATTTGTACAGAATATTTCAGTGCTTTACAGGAACTCACCTCTTCTTATCTTCATCAAAGTACTTCACTTGAACATGGTTGAGATCAAATGGACACTTTTATCTGAAAAAAGATGTGTACTTTTTAAAATTCATGGAATATATCAATCACAGTAAAACACGTACAAAAGCATCCAATTATTGACAAATCCACATACAGAAAGTATACTGTCAGAGTTACAAGACACCAATTAGTTGTACTTGGTTCTCAGTTATTTCAAATAAAATCCAGAAATCTCAACTTTTTAAAAAAAATGTATCAAAAGTCCAACCAGCCAGACAGGCCTATGAAGTGAAAGCTTCATACCACATGGAATAACTGAAATTTTGTATTTCAGCTAAACAAGTGATTTTCTTTATTTTCTCCATGAAGATTCAAAATGCCATCACCAGCTGCAGAAAGTCAAATCTGTACCAAAAGGCAAAAGGCACTTGTACAACATCTTAATGTCCTAAGATAATTCACATTTTTCATTCTCTCCTTATAAGTGCACAACCTTATACAGTTATGCAGCTGAAAGGCAGCATTCCAATGCCTGTTGGGGAAAGTTCAAGCTGTAAATATAGTTCAGGTCAGATTAAAAGATCATTAGCTAACTTTTTCACCAAAGATGCTGTCTGACTTGCTGAATATTTGTATCATTCTCCTATTTCATGGATTCATAAACTTGATGTTTTCAATCACAACTAAAACATACTCTTAATATTTCCCCTGAAATTGCTGTGAATTAACTATTATTAAACACAACTGACTCCATCAACATATATAATTCACATGCACAATAAGCATTTACAAAGTTACACCAGGCACAAAATTAACATATCTATCCCTATTCCTCCAAACTTACTCCCTCTATACACAGCCCAAATTAATCTTTCCACAAACTCTAACAGATTGTGAAAGAATATGAAATGCTTTGTGAATTTGCAGACTGCGAAGCCTTGAGCCAGAGCCCCCATTAATGTTATTGTGCATAACTGAACCATGTCTCCCATAGCATCTTATACATGGCACTTCATAGTGCACCTATAAAGATGCTTTTATATTTAGACACACATCTCATCAGTATGAACTTTAAGCCTTATCAACCAAGTTATGGCGCAAAAGATGGAAAAGCAAACAATCCTGTTCCTACTTTGGTACCCTAGCAATATATTACATATGTTTTGATAAAATCTCAATTATAATCAAAATATTAACTAAATATTTTTGTAGTTTTGCGAGTTCAAATTGAGTAATCAAGCGCCTCATTCAATATTTTGCACAGCATCTTGAATTATAGTTTAGAAATTTAGAGAAAAAAAGTCCTTTAATGGAATATTTGCAGCATCAGCAATGACATAATAGACTCAAGAGGGGGTGAAGAAAGAACTGCTCTAGTCAACATATACAATACAATAGAACTTTATAATTCCCAGGAGGGAAATTGGTCTGCCAACTGTCATAAAACACAACAAGATACATGAAATTAAAGTGAAGAGTGGATAGTCCAGGATTTAGGGATGTGCAAAAATTAGGCACGGGGTGGGGGGGAGGGAGGAGGGGGAAAGACGGTCTACCTCGCAACAGAATTATCAAGCTAGCTTTATAGATGGAGTGGTTCTGCTGTGCTGCTTGATCAGCAAGTTTTTGAGTTTTAAATGTATGTGTCAGTGCTTTAGGGCTTTCAAATTATTAATGCAAAAATGCTGATAGATCTTCTCAGACTTTTATACATCATACAATATCTTTCAGCTATTTCAGCTATACAAAATCTTTCAGCTTTCAGTTTGTTCAGCTAAAAAAATACTAGTTTTATGCCAAGGTGATCGTTGAGTATTACTGATATTCTTATAAAACTATCACTGTGTTCAAAATAATCACAAAATCACTAAAAATAGATTACCCAGCATTTTTCATTGCTGTTTGCAGACTTTGCTATCAACAAGCTTTCTGGCTCAGCACAACATTCAAAAACACCTTACGTATCACTACAAGATCATGAATGAAACAATATTAAAATGTGTGGAAGACAGTAGATGTTACAATCACATTTTAACATTGATGGATTGATTCTTTATTGTCAAGTGTGCTTGGTACAGTGACATTTTTGGTTTCATAACATTTTATAACTGGTAAAAAAAAAGAAATCAGCCTCTTAAGTATATTGCAATTTAATACTTTGAAACTTTTCCACAGAACACCCAAACTATTTTCAGGAAATCAATTATTTACTAGAGGAGAATAGTTAGAACAAACTCTTAAATTTTGGGGGATTACTCTCTGCTTCAATTGTTGCATTTCTTCAGTCTCTAACACCTTCCTCATTTTTATGCAACTTCAGTAAAATCAAAGATGTTTCATCATTCAATTCATTTAGAACAAACCCGTGACCATAGCCCAAGGAACAATACCTCAAAGGGAGAAATTACAAATTATCAACCACTCAGATGCTTCATGATAGCACTTAAAGTAAAAGAAACGATTCAGCACAATATATCCAACTGAATGACAGAAACCTACAGGATCAAGTAAAATTGACGCTAGGCTACAAAATTCTAACCTACCCAAGAAAAGACATACTAAACTTTGAAAAGCCAAGTCCAAACAAGGCTAAGACTTTTTCCACAGCTTCTAACATTTAAAAATAAATAACAGAATGATGGTCTTTACATTGCATCTATGCAACAAAAAAACAATAGTTTAGCTCTTAAATTACACTTCTCTGATGGGAACCATATTTAAATACAAAATATTTACCAACTACCCGTCAGGGGTGGCTCTAACAGAAAGAGAAAGGTTTCTAGTATACAACCTATTTTTTAAATGCCAGATTCAAATTTTATTCCATCTTGTGCGAAAAGTTATCACCCTCTTCAGCCATCGTTCTACTGTTCTCTCTCTTGTTCACTCAATAGCTGCCGGATTTGCCAAAAAGCAAATCAGTGCCATATGGAAAGCCAGAAAGCTTGCCTACCAAATATTCTTTAACTAGCACAGCCACATAAAATTCATACCAAGGGATCTATTATACCAGCATTAGTCAGAATACAACCACAGTATCAACTGATTCTGGGCCTTGCACTGTAACACCATTCTTGGCTACACCCACAGCAATGCCACATCACAATGCTTCTATTGTAAAATGGGCATGCATAGAAACATTAGCATACATTTGAGGAAAATCAAGCAGGCACCCAATCAGTGAAAAGCACTAAACAGGATGGCAGCTTATTATCGAGGAAATAATAAATTGATATACACCTCATTTAAATAAAATGGCTCCTTTAATTAAGACATAAGGGCAATGCATTCATGAACAATAGTTTTTAGTTCTAAAATAAATGTTAATACTAATGCCTGAAAGGACCAAATTGCACCTAGATTTGTGAAACAGTAAAACATAATTAGCTGACATTAAGCTATGAATTTGTAATTTTTTTTAGAAACTGTGATAAATTGTGGTCTCCGAAGACAGCAGAATTGTTAATATTACAATCTTATTCAAAAAGTAATGCAAGGATTAACCCAAAATTTCCAGGCCAATCGATTTCACCCCAGTAGCAGAGAAGCTTATATAAATGCTGATTATAGACACAATTAACAGTCACCAGCAATATTGCAATCTAGCATTGGTTTGCCTGTAACTCATTTTTTGTGCCAAAATAGAGGGGCAATGTGGTGGACATTGGTAAATATGCCACATCTTTTTTTAATTCTGATTATAGTTTTCTATAAATCTCTGTATGGTGTCCTTGAGACCTCGGTATAAGGCGCCCGTAAATAAAATCCATTATTATTATTATTATCTTTGATTTACCTAGATTAAAGCCTATTGGCCAAAATTGGCATGTGCTGCACATGTGAATATTAGACAAAGCAAAGATTCTGAATTGACAGCCAACACAAAACTTGGAACCACAGTAAATCGTGAAAGAGGTGACATGTATTACATTCAGGCCAATAGAATTGGTAGACATGTGGCAACAATATTTAACAGAAAAATGCTAAGCGTTTGTGTCAGTAGGAAATGAGAAGCTATACAAAATATTGAACAGAATTATCAAAAGATGACATGGAGTGGGGAATCTGCATGTATTATATGCATAAATCATGTGAATGCAATAAGTCGTCGAGACAGTGGTTGAAAAACACATGGGATCGTGAGGTTTTAAAAAAAAGCAAATTTAGAATACATGACCAAGCAAGTCATGACAAACTGTTTTAAAAACATTATTTCAGCCATAACTGGACTGTGTCCCCGTCCTGGGTAAGTAACACAGTTAAAGAGGGATGCAAACTGGGTGTAGACGTCATTTACGCCAATGATGCTCAGAATGTTAAACGAATAGAATAATGAAGCAGAGTTCCGCCGGGTCAGGAAATGTTGATACAACCTGTCAAAAGTATAAGACTGGTAAGGGCCTAGAGAGACCCTGAAGAGACTTGAGACTCAAGAATGGGAGGGCATGTAATGAGAAAAGAATTAGAGGTCAAGTGAGGAAAAACTGCTCTCTGCAGTATATAATTAGGTATAATGGTGAAGATAGATTTGAAAGCAATATTCAATGAAAACCGGAGGGGCATTTGAAGGGAGAGGGGAGAGGGCTGAAGGGTCATGGAAAGAGAAAGTGTAGCGAATTCAGCACGATGTTTTATTCTTCTGAACGTTGAGGACTCACTGTGCAATAATCTTTATGTAATCTTGTAAAGTAATTCCAGCATGGAAATGCTTGGCATACTCAGATGAAAATGTTGGGCAAAAGGAGGAAAGTCGCCAAAGGGTATCGTAGTTTAATTAAAATAACAATCCGATCGCAGCCACAACAACAAACGCAAAGTGAGACCAGATAGCATATGTACGAAGGCTGATTTACACCGAAAATGTTGGCGTAACTCAGCGGGACAGGGCAGCATTTATGGAGAGAAGGAATGGGTGACATTTCGGGCCGAAACCCTCCTTCAGACAGCGTTTGGGCGCGGACGTTGCAAGGATGACTCCCCCCCCCCCCCAAAGCCTCCAGTTTAAACTCCAATTCGGAATATTTTGGAGGACCAAGAAACCAAGGAGGGAGAGGGAGGGGGGGGGGGTGTAGGGGGGCGGGGCGGTCTCCCGACAACCCCAGGCCCCGGTGGGCAGCCGGGCCTGTGGCTCGGGCTCACTTCCGCACTCACCATCGCCTCCAGGTCGGCCCACGTCGTCGCCGAGCCGCACACCAGGAAGGTCTGTGTGTGGGCGCCGCAGCTGACACACAGCTGGATCTGTGTCTCCATTACCCCCCCCCTTCCCCCCCCCCGCGGCGGTGGCGGTTGAGGTGTCCGCCTGCCCACAGAGCGGGGCCGTGCGGTGGGTGGGTGGGTGCGAGTGCCGCTACCGTCGCTGCCGCCGCTCCTCCCGCTCCTCCCCCGCCGCCCGCCCTCGGCCTCTGTTTACCTCACACCGCCCACCCCCTCCCAGCACCCACCGCGGTAAACACCGCCTCCCATTGGCCGCCGCCGCGTCAGCTGACAGCGAGCGGAGGGGGAGGGGGGGGGCCCTTCCGCCACATCTTTATCAAATATTACACTCGGTTGTCACCCGCCAGCGGATAAACAAACCCCCAACCACCCCACACCTCCCCCGGGTAGGTCGAGGAGAAATGGGAAGCGCGGCGTGATGGGGGGAAATTCGCAGCCGTCAGGGGATAACATTTAAACTTCAAAGCCGAACCTTCCCCTTCCCCCCCCCCTCCTCTCTGTGTAGCGTCATGACGTACAATCGGACTCGCATCACGCGTACGTAAGCGCGTCACGTGTTGTGACGACTGGTGCTCCGTCACGTGACGCCGCGGGCATCACGTGATGCGGGTGAAATGCGGGAAAAACAAAATATGGCGACGAGTGATCGCTGTTGAGTTGAGTCGTTGTCGTTGTTGTTGTTGTTGTGGCGGCGTGTTGGGACTGCGACTCCGCTGGGTCTAAGTGCCGCTCGGGACAGGTACTGTGTATGGGATCTCTGGCTTCGACCGTCAGTGCGGGCGGTGGTGGGCAGGCTAACATTATCTGTATTCCCTGTAGCAGTGTGTCAGTCAGTGGGAGGGCTATTGCGTTGCACGTTGGTGAGGCCGATCACATCTGACTGAACACAGAATAAAACATGCTGAAAGTACAACAGTTTGCGCTTTGAAACCTGTGTGCTGATGTTAATGCACCAAGAGTCAAAGAGCTGTACAGCACAGAAACAGGCCCATCTTGCTATGCCACCGATTTGGCATACTCGGTTAGTCCCATTTGACCCCTATTCCTCTGAACTTTTCCTAACGTACCTATCGTTTCATTGTGTTGGTTTCTATGGCTTCCTCTGGTAGCTTAGTCCAGATGCTCTTGATTCATTGGCTTCATATGGGTCCACGAATGTTAAGGAGGGAGCGAGGGGGGGGGGGGGGGGTTACAGTCAGTGTATGAAACTACCAACCTGTCAAATAGTGTGCTTTTGATTGGGTACATTTCAAATGCATTTTTCCCATGTAATTTATGGTAATTTGTCAATTTTAAGTTCTTGGGTGATGATGAGGAAGGGAAATGCTGAAGCAGGTGTGATTGGCCCATGGCCCTCTAACCATTCCATCCGTGTAGCTGTTCAAATATATTTTAAACTAGACTAAGTGGGACCTGTTGGGTCCCATGTTCACACGGGAGGGCTGGTCCCCCAACGCAATATTCCACCTCTCCACCCATTCCAATATTGGTGGCCAGTGGTAGTGGGGGCTTTTTGGAGCGCTAGTATGGGTGTTGTGGGCTGAAGGGACTGGTTTCCAGAGGGGTAGTATGGACATTGTGGGCCGAATGGATTCTTGGGCTGGCAGCTAAGTCACTCAGGCCTGGTGGGCTGGCAGCTCAGTCACTCCAGACCTGGTGGGCTGGCAGCTGTCACTCAGGTCTGGTGGGCTGGCAGTTTACTCACGGTTATTCCTTGAAATAACATTTCAAGCAGAGTGCAGGCCACTAAATCCAAATGCAATTTCATACCATTTCAAGCAGAGTGCAGGCCACTAAATTCAAATGCAATTTCAGACCATTTCAAGCAGAGTGCAGGCCACCAAATTCAAATGCAATTTCAGACCATTTCAAGTAGAGTGCAGGCACCAAATTCAAATGCAATTTTATACCATTTGGGCTTTATTCTCCTGGCCCCCCAGAATGGGCGCTACCTTCATGGTGATTGACAGGCGAGAGGACCATCAGCTGATCTCAAGATTTTTTAAAGATTGATAACTTTATTATTTTTCATCGATCAGAAAATTCCTCGGGGCTGCCTCTGCGGAGGAGGACTGAGTAAGATGGTAAAAAATCATAGCGATATATGGTAGCGTTTTTTCTAAAATCAATATACAGCGCCGGCAGGAAGTGGTCAAGATGAGATTTAGTTATATAGATGTTACAATTGTATGTGCCTCTGCCACTTCCTCTTGCGGCTTATTGCATATATCCACCATATTATGTTCCTCTCTCACCTTAAATTAATGCCTTCTAATTTCAGCCTTCCCTTAAGTTGGGGAAAAAGACTGCCCATCAAGCAAGTACTTTTATAAAAGTTGACAAATCACCTTTCAGTCCTTTTGCACAACAAATTTACATGAGCATTTTGTGTCTATCTTTGGTATAAAATCAACATCTGCAGTTCGTTATAACAATGTAGTTAGACCATATGTGAAGAAACGCGTGCAGTTTGGGACCATACTCGGGAAGGGATATACTTGTCATTAAAGTATGAATTGCTGGAATGGTAGGAATACTGTACGAGGATGGATTATAGTCATACAACAATCATGCCCATGCTGACCAATATCCTAATATAATAATCCCATTTACCAGCACTTGGTCCATAGACTTCCATCCCATGACAATTCAAGTTATGTTACTTAGAACACGTATAGAACAGTACCGCACAGAATTTGCCTCTTCGGACACAATGTTTGTGCTGAACATGATGCCAAGTTAAATTGATCTAATCTGTCAGTATGTGATCCATATCCCTCCTATTCCCTATGTAATGCCCATCCAAGCCTCTTAAACACCACTATTGTATTTATCTTCCTCCACCACCACCCCTGGCAGCATGTTCCAGGTCCCCACAAGTGAATATATGAGATGCTTGTTATGTTGAAAGCAAACCACTCATTTAGGAAGGTAGACACAAAATGCTGGAGTATCTCAGCGGGACAGGCAGCATCTCTGGAGAGAAGGAATGGGTGACGTTTTGGGTCAAGACTGAAGAAGGGCCTCGACCCAAAACGTCACCCATTCCTTCTCTCCAGAAATGCTATCTGTCCCGCTTAGTTACTTTTTGTGTCTACCTTCGATTTAAACCAGGCATATGCAGTTCTTTCTTACACTAATTTAGGAAAGCTGAAATGTACGAGCTGAAACTTGCATCCTGTGGCCAATGTTGTTTACTTAATAGACCGTCCCGTTAAGCCTGTCGAAAATTGTTTATTGTTACTAATTTTGACAAACCTGTGAAAGTCAAAATCCATTCATGTTCTCTGCTTTCCTTGTAACGATTGAACACTGTTTAATTGATAATTTATGTTAAAACTTTTTGTACAAATATTTTTTGAAGTACATATTGTAAATGGCTGGTCCCAAGCACTGTTCCCTGCAGTGCTCCACAATCACAGCCTGTGAACCTGAGAAAAGACCCATTTTAGTCTTGCACTTTGTTTCTCTTTGATGTAATCTTGTTATGCAATCTCTTGCATGAGACCTATTCCAGAGCTTCTGGCAATCCAAATACAACTGCATCTACTGGTCCCCTTCACCTATTCTGCTAGTCATGTCCTCAAAGATTTCATCATCGTGATTTTCATCTGGAGTTCATTCTAACCTATTCTTTATCAATGTGTAGTATTCTATTGTTTTATCCTTTGCAGAGTGCAGTATTTTCTTTACCATTAATGTTCAACTAACAGGTTTCCTCTTCCTCTTTATCTTCTGTTTTCTCTTTCCCTCCTGTTATAAATAATGAGGTTGTCAATCTGCTGGGACAATTCCAGAATCTATAGAATTGTGGAAGATGAAAAGCAGAGGACCCATGTTCTCTGCAACCAAGAAAAATAAATGCCAATGCTGAAAACGTTTAGCTGTTCTGGCAGCATTCACAGATCCTTTCTCGGAAATCGAGGTTGTAGATTGTCTGGTCTTCAGAAATCTTTGCCTCACCAAATAATTGTGTTTTTTTTAATGTAATTTCCTTCAGTTTCTCAGTCTCCCTATATTTTGTTTATCTTCCATGAAGACAGAAACACACTTGTTTAATTCCTCAACTGTCCTTATTTCCTGTTATGAATTCTCCACCTTTTATCTGCAGGGAATTTGTGCTCACTGGGCTTTTTCCATTTGCATAGATATATAATCTCTTAGATGAGTTTACTCTCATTTTCTACCTTGCTTTCTTAAAATCAATGTCTGGATATTCCTTGAGTTTAAAACTGCTCTCTATCCCAATAGTGCTGTACCTGGCAATTTTAAATCTTCTCCTTAGATTTAACATTGTCCTTAATTTCTCCTGTCAGCCACAGACTGACTGACCACTTTTGTTTTTGGTCTACCTATATACAGTGGCTTGCAAAAGTATTCATACCCTTGAACATTTCCACATTTTGTCACGTTACAACCACAAACGTAAATGTATTTTATTGGGATTTTATGTGATAGACCAACACAAAAGGTGCATAATTGTGAAGTGGAAGGAAAATGATACATGTTTTTCAAATTTTTTTACAAATAAAAAACTGAAAAGTGTCGCGTGCAAACGTATTCAGCCCCCTTTACTCTGATACCCCTAAATAAAATCCAGTGCAACCAATTGCCTTCAGAAGTTCCCTAATTAGTAAATAGAGTCCACTTGTGTGTAATCTAATCTCAGTATAAACACAGCTGTTCTGTGAAGGCTTCGGAGGTTTGTTAGAGAACATTAGTGAACAAACAGCATCATGAAGCCCAAGGAACACACCAGACAGGTCAGGAATAAAGTTGTGGAGAAGTTTAAAGCAGGGTTAGGTTATAAACAAATATCCCAAGCTTTGAACATCTCACGGAGCACTGTTCAATCCATCATCCGAAAATGGAAAGAGTATGGCACAACTGCAAACCTACCAAGACATGGCCGTCCACCTAAACTGACAGGCCGGGCAAGGAGAGCATTGATCAGAGAAGCAGCCAAGAGGCCCATGGTAACTCTGGAGGAGCTGCAGAGATCCACAGCTCAGGTGGGAGAATCTGTCCACAGGACAACTGTTAGGCGTGCACTCCACAAATCGGGCCTTTATGGAAGAGTGGCAAGAAGAAAGCCATTGTTGAATAAAAGCCATAAGAAGTCCCGTTTGCAGTTTGCCACAAGCCATGTGGGGGACACAGCAAACATGTGGAGGAAGGTGCTCTGGTCAGATGAGACCAAAATTGAAGTTTTTGGCCTAAATGCAAGACGCTATGTGTGGCGGAAACCTAACACTGCACATCACCCTGAACACACCATCCCCACTGTGAAACATGGTGGTTGCAGCATCATGCTGTGGGGATGATTTTCTTCAGCAGGGACAGGGAAGCTGGTCAGAGTTGATGGGAAGATGGATGGAGCCAAATACAGGGCAATCTTGGAAGAAAACCTGTTAGAGTCTGCAAAAGACTTGAGACTGGGGTGGAGGTTCACCTTCCAGCAGGACAACGACCCTAAACATACAGCCAGAGCTACAATGGAATGGTTTAGATCAAAGCATATTCATGTGTTAGAATGGCCCAGTCAAAGTCCAGACCTAAATCCAATTGAGAATCTCTGGCAAGACTTGAAAATTGCTGTTCACAGACGCTCTCCATCCAATCTGACTGAGCTTCAGCTATTTTGCAAAGAAGAATGAGCAAAAATTTCAGTCTCTAGATGTGCAAAGCTGGTAGAGACATACCCCAAAAGACTTGCAGCTGTAATTGCAGCGAAAGGTGGTTCTACAAAGTATTGACTCAGGGGGGCTGAATACTTTTGCACGCGACACTTTTCAGTTTTTTATTTGTAAAAAAATTTGAAAACCATGTATCATTTTCCTTCCACTTCACAATTATGCACCACTTTGTGTTGGTCTATCACATAAAATCCCAATAAAATACATTTACGTTTGTGGTTGTAACGTGACAAAATGTGGAAAAGTTCAAGGGGTATGAAAACTTTTGCAAGCCACTGTACGTAGGCTTTTTTCAAATTATGCATTTCTTTTAATGCTTCCTTTTCTGTCCAGCCACATTTTTCAATATATTTTCCCGATTTACCACAGCCAGCTCGTGCCTCATAACTAATGTTTATTTATGTTTAAGACCTTAGTTTTAGATTGAACAACAACATATTAAGTTTTGAAAACGATATATTATCAGCACTCTTTTCTTTTACAACACCATTGTTTCATTACACAAAACAAGATCTAAAATGACTTTTTCCTTCATTGATTCATCAACTTAAATGTGCTGGGAGTCTTTTGGCAACTAGCTACTTCATGCCTGTTAGTTAAAAATAAAATTTCCATTCCAATGCATCCACATAATTTTCTTTATTATACTTTAAATTATATAATTATTCCTTCGCTGTAGTTCAGCAATTCCAATTGTAAAATGGTAGAAAGTAATTTGTAGGGCACATAGAATTTAGATGTTGATTGAATCCTAAGGGAAATATAATAAATTGTCATCTTACTAAATTTTGGATTAAAAACAGAAATTATTAAGTTCTTTAACACACTTATCTATTTGCAGAGATAAACAAAATGTCTTTGTGCAAGTCAGAAATTGAACATGTGCACAAGGTTTTGTCGTTAATGTTGAATAATTTGGAATGTCCTATCTGGTAAGTATCAATTTTGTACACTTCTGCGTTGGCAGAAATTGAAAGGTGTGACTTTTTCACTATTTTGAATGCATTTATGAAAAATATATTTCTGGTTGGTTAGTATACAAATGTATATTTTTGGACTAAAAATTGGTATACTATTAGATTATGCCTATAGACTATGCTTTCTCCCAATATTATTTTAAAAAATCCTTTTGATATGGATTTTGCCAGGACATGACAACTTTTGTATTGAGGATGCTCTTGAATCTTATACCAAGATCTGTGGCACTCCTGAGTTCATAGAACATTTTGGAATTACAAAATCAAGTGAGAAACTATGTATAAAAACATTGTTTTGGTTAACTATTATTTCCAAATAGTTTTGATAATTTCAGAGTATTTAAAATATACTAGTTAAATATTGAGGCAAACCCCAGTTTTGAAGACTGGTAGGGTGGACTTCTGTTAGAGTGGTCTTGGGATGTGGTTTTTTGGGTGTACCTTCGATGCCCCCCTGCTATTCGGGGCACATTTGAGTCCAAAGTTCTGCGGACAAACTAGATAGATCATCCACAAGCAGACATGGTAAATATGTGCCAGTGAGATCCAGCCTTTATCATTGCAGGGTTTGAGTAAAGAAGTGAATACATCTTATTTCAGTTTCACGCGGCCTTGTTGAGGCCATTTCTGGAGTTGATTGTGTAGACTTTGCTCTCCTTACTTGAAGGAAAGTAATTATTTCAAGGGGAGTATAACAAAGATTCACTAACTGATTCTTGGGATGCTGGTCTGTCATATGAGAAAAGATTCAAGAAGTGAAAAGTATTCTTCAGTAGAGTGAGTGGTGACCTAATTGAAGCGTTAAACATTCCTAGAGAACTTGACTGGCTGGACATAAGAATATTTCTCCCAGATGAATTGTTGGGAATTTGAAATTACAGTCTCAAAATACAGTAGGTCATTGAGAACTGAGAAAAGGTGACTTTTTGTTTCACTCTGGATGTTGAAACTCTCAACATGGAGGGCTGTGGAGACATGACCATTGTTTTAATTCAAAAGTGAGATTGACAATAGACAATAGGTGCAGGAGTAAGCCATTCGGCCCTTCGAGCCAGCACCGCCATTCAATGTGATCATGGCTGATCATCCCCAATCAGTACCCTGTTCCTACCTTCTCCCCATATGCCCTGACTCCGCTATCGTTAAGAGCCCTATCTAGCTCTCTCTTGAAAGTATCCAGAGAACCGGCCTCCACCGCCCTCTGAGGCAGAGAATTCCACAGACTCACAACTCTCTGTGAGAAAAAGTGTTTCCTCGTTCCGTTCTAAATGGCTTACCCCTTATTCTTAAACCGTGGCCCCTGGTTCTGGACTTCCCCAACATCGGGAACATGTTTCCTGCCTCTAGCGTGTCCAAACCCTTAATAATCATATGTTTCAATAAGATTCCCTCTCATCCTTCTAAACTCCAGAGTGTACAAGCCCAGCTGCTCCATTCTCTCAGCATATGACAGTCCTGTCATCCCGGGAATTAACCTTGTAAACCTACGATGCACTCCTTCAATAGCAAGAATGCCCTTCCTCAAATTAGTGGACCAAAACTGCACACTATATTCCAGGTGTGGTCTCACTAGGGCCCTATACAACTGCAGAAGGACCTCTTTGCTCCTATACTCAACTCCTCTTGTTATAAAGGCCAACATGCCATTCGCTTTCTTCACTGCCTGCTGTACCTGCATGCTTACTTTCATTGACTGATGAACAAGGACCCCCCAGATCCCGTTGTACTTCCCCTTTTCCCAACTTGACACCATTTAGATAGTAATCTGCCTTCTTGTTTTTGCTACCAAAGTGTATAACCTCACATTTATCCACATTAAACTGCATCTGCCCACTCACCCAACCTGTCCAAGTCACCCTGCATTCTCATAGCATCCTCCTCACAGTTCACACTGCCACCCAGCTTTGTGTCATCTGCAAATTTGCTAACGTTACTGAATCCCTTCATCTAAACCATTGATGTTTATTGTAAATAGCTGCGGTCCCAGCACCGAGCCTTGCGGTATCCCACTAGTCACTGCCTGCCATTCTGAAAGGGACCCGTTAATCCCTACTCTTTGTTTCCTGTCTGCCAACCAATTTTCTATCCATGTCAGCACTCTACCCCCAATACCATGTGCCCTAATTTTGCCCACTAATCTCCTATGTGGGACCTTATCAAATGCTTTCTGAAAGTCCAGGTACACTACATCCACTGGCTCTCCCCTGTCTATTTTCCTAGTTACATCCTCAAAAAATTCCATTAGATTAGTCAAGCATGATTTCCCCTTCGTAAATAAATCCTTGCTGACTCGAACCGATCCTGTTACTGCTATCCAAATGTGCGGCTATTTTATCTTCTATAATTGACTCCAGCATCTTCCCCACCACCGATGTCAGGCTAACTGGTCTATAATTCCCTGTTTTCTCTCTCCCGCCTTTCTTAAAAAGTGGGATAACATTAGCTACCCTCCAATCCTCAGGAACTGATCCTGAATATATAGAACATAGGAAATTTATCACCCATGCATCCACAATTTCTAGAGCCACTTGCTTAAGTACCCTGGGATGCAGACCATCAGGCCCTGAGGATTTATCAGCCTTCAGTCCCATCAGTCTACCCAACACCATTTCCTGCCTAATGTGGATTTCCTTCAGTTCCTCCGTCACCCCAGATCCTCTGGCCACTAGTATATCAGGAAGATTGTTTGCCCTCCTTAGTGAAGACGGATCCAAAGTACCTGTTCAACTCATCTGCCATTTCCTTGTTCCCCATAATAAATTCACCTTTTTCAGTCTTCAAGAGTCCAACTTTGGTCTTAACTAATTTTTTCCTCTTCACATACCTAAAGAAACTTTTACTATCCTCCTTTATATTCTTGGCTAGCTTACCTTCGTACCTCATCTTTTCTCCCCGTATTGCCTTTTTAGTTATCTTCTGTTGCTCTTTAAACATTACCCAATCCTCTTGCTTCCCGCTCATCTTTGCTACGTTGTAATTCTTCCCTTTTATTTTTATACTGTTCCTGACATCCCTTGTCAGCCACGGTCGCCCCTTACTCCCCTTGGAATCTTTCTTCCTCTTTGGAATGAACTGATCTTGCACCTTCTGTATTATTCCCAGAAATACCTGCCATTGTTGTTCCACTGTCGTCCCTTTCCAGTCAACTTTGGCCAGCTCCTCACTCATAGCTCCAGAGACCCCTTTATTCAACTGTAACACTGACACCTCCGATTTACCCTTCTCCCTCTCCAATTGTAGATTAAACTTGACCATATTATGGTCACTACCTCCTAATGGCTCCTTAACCTCAAGTTCCTTTATCATATCCGGTTCATTACATAACACTAAATCCAGAATTGCCTTCTCCCTGGTAGGCTCCAATACAAGCTGCTCTAAGAATCCATCACAGAGGCACTCCACAAACTCCCTTTCTTGGGGTCCAGTACCAACCTGATTTTCCCAGTCTACCTACATGTTGAAATGTCTCAATACAACCTTTCCTACATGCCAAGTTTAACTCCTGATTAAACTTGCACCATATATCCAGGCTACTGTTTGGGGGCCTGTAGATAAGTCCCATTAGAGTCTTTTTACCCTTACAATCCCTTAGTTCTATCCATACTGGCTCCACATCTCCTGTTTCAATGTCACCCCTTGCAAGGGGCTGAATTTCATTCCTCACCAACAGAGCTACCCCTCCCCCTTTGCCCAACTGTCTGCCTTTTCGATAGGAGGTATGCCCTTGAATATTCAGTTCCCAGCCCTGGCCCTCTTGCAGCCATGACTCTGTAATTCCCACAACATCATACTTGCCAATTTCTAACTGAGCCTCAAGCTCGTCCACTTTATTTCTTATACTTCGCACATTCATATACAACACTTTGACCTCGGTATTCATCTCCCCTCTCGCACCGCTCGCAGTTGGCCCTGACCTTACTCTCTTATCCCTTCTCGAACTTTCCTTCCCATTAATCCGAGAGTATTTTGTAACTTTTCCTGTACTCACTTCCCCTTCAACTCCATCTTTATAGTCCCAATTTGTCAATCCCTCCCCCCCCCCCCCCCCATTATTTAGTTTAAACCCACACGTGCAGCCCTAGCAAACCTGCCTGCCAGAAAGTCGGTCACCCTCCAGATAAGGTGTAACCCATCCCTTTTGTACAGGTCACCCCTACCCCAGTGGTCTATAAATCTAAATCCTTGCTCCCTGCACCAGCCCCTCAGCCACACATTCAGATCCCCTATCTCCCTGTTCCTGTCATCACTAGCACGAGGTACTGGAAGCAATCCAGAGATATCCACCCGAGAAGTCCTGCCTTTCAGTCTTCTTCCTAACTCTCTGAACTCACGTTGGAGAAACTCCTTCCTCTTCTTCCCGATGTCGTTTGTGCCTACGTGCACAACTACTGCCGGTTGTTCACTTTCCCTCTCGAGAATGTTCTGAATTCGGCTCGTGTCATCTTGAACCCTGGCACCAGGGAGGCAACAGACCATCCTCGCATCTCGTCTGCCGCCACAGAATCTCCTGTCCGCTCCTCGGACAATGGAGTCACCCACCACTATGACTCTGCCCGACGTCGGTCTCGCCGGTCGAGTTCCATCTCTAGGATTGGAGCCACCGACGTGTCCGCCGCTCGGACTGGAAGCGTCGTCTCCCCCGACAGTTCCCAAGAGGGCGTACCTGTTTTCATTAGGCACAGCCACCTGGGTCTCCTGCACTCCACGGTTACCACCCTTTCTCTCCGTCACACACCTTCGTTCTTCCCGTATCCTCGGCGTGACAACCTCACTGTAGGTCCTGTCCAGGAAACTCTTGTTTTCCCGGATGGCCCCGAGGTCATCCAGCTGCTTCTCCAGTGCCCCAACACGGTCCTTCAGGAGCTGAACCTGGACGCACTTGACACAGTTGTGGCGGCCAGAGGCTCCATCCGTGTCCCTGGGCTCCCATAGCTTGCAAGCATCACACAAATTTCTGGGTGGTGGAGAAATTGAGATTCAGGCACTGTTAGAAAATGGTATTAAGTTAGATCGTGCATAAGTAACTTGAAGTGTAGAGCAAGCTAGGAAGACCTATTCCAGTTAATATAAGAAATATGTTTCTATCGATGAGAACATGTTGTACGCACTTCTACCTCACCTTTCTGCATTCCATTGACCTAATATTTGCTTTAATAACAATAAATTAAAGCTCTTGCTATCATTCAAAGTTGCTTATGCTGTTTTGTTTCAATGTGTTTTTTGTTTGATACTCATTTGTGAAATTAATATTTATTTTTTACTTTAGCTTAGAATTGATGAAAGAACCTGTGTCCACCAAATGTGACCATCAGTTCTGTAGGTAAGTAAAATTGTTTTTTTTTTCAGTTTCTGAACTAGTGTCATGGAAACATAGAAAATAGGTGCAGGAGGAGGTCAGTCAACCCTTCGAGCCAGCACCAACATTCAATATGATCATGGCTGATCATCCAAAATCAGTACCCCGTTCCTGCTTTCTCCCCATATCCCTTGATTCCGTTAGCCCTAAGAGCTAAATCTAACTCTCTCTTGAAAACATCCAGTGAATTGGTCTCCACTCCCTTCTGTGGCATAGAATTACACAGATTCACAACTCTCTGGGTCAAAAAGTTTTCCCTCATCTCAGTCCTAAATGGCTTACCCCTTCTGCTTAAACTGTAACCCCTGGTTCTGATCTCCCTCAACATTTTCCCTGCATCTCGCCCGTCCAATCCCTTAAGAATTTTATGTTTCTATAAGATCCCCTCTCATCCTTCTAAATTCCAGTGAATATAAGCCCAGTCGATCCATTCTTTCATCATATGTCAGTTCCGCCATCTCGAGAATTAGCCCGGTGAACCTACGATGCACTCCTTCAATGGCAAAAGTGTCCTTCCTCAAATTAGGAGACCAAAACTGCACACAATACTGTAGGTGTGATCTCACCATGGCCCTGTATAACTGCAGTAGGACCTCCTTGCTCCTATACTCAAATCCTCTCGCTATGAAGGCCAACATGCCATTTGCTTTCTTCACTGCCTGCTGTACCTGCATGCTTACTTTCAGTGACTGATGTATGAGGACCCATGTCTTGTTGCACCTCCCTTCTTCCTAATCTGACACCAATCAGACAATAATCTGCCTCATTGTTCTTGCCACCAAAGTGGATAACCTCGCATTTATCCACATGATACTGCATCTGCACACTCACCCAACCTATTCCAAGTCACCCTGTAGCCTCATAGCATCCTCCTCGCAGCTCACACTGCCACCCAGCTTTGTGTCATCCGCAAACTTGGAGATGTTACATTTAATTCCTTTGTCTCAATCGTTAACATATATTGTAAATAACTGGGGTCCGAGCACTGAGCCTTGCGTTACCCCACTAGGCACTGCCTAAAAGGACCCCTTAATTCCTACTTTGCTTCCTGTCTGCCAACTAGTTCTCTATCCATGCCAATACCCTACCTCCAATACCATGTACTCTAATTTTGCACACTAATATATTTTGTGGGGGACCTTGTCAAAGGCTTTTTGAAAGTCCAGATACACCACATCCACTGGCTCCCTTATCCATTCTACTTGTTACATCCTCAAAACAATTCCAGAAGATTAGTCGAGCATGATTTCCCCTTCCTAAATCCCTGCTGACTTTGACCAATCCTGTCACTGCTCTCCAAATGCGCTGATATTACATCTTTAAAAATCGTCTCGAGTATTTTCCCCACTACCGATGTCAAGCTAACTGGTCTATAATTCCCTGTTTTCTCTCTCCCTCATTTCTTTAAAAAGTGGGATTACATTAGCTACCCTCCTGTCCACAGGAACTGATCCAAAGCCTCTAGAACATTGGAAAATGATCACCAATGCATCCACGATTTCTAGGGCCACCTCCTTGAGTACTCTGGTATGCAGACCATCAGGCCCGGGGGAGTTATCTGCCTATAGTCCCAGCTGTTTACCAAACACCATTTCCTGACTAATGTGCATTTCCTTCAGCCCCTCCCTCCCACTAGATCCTTGGTCCCCTAGTATTTCTGGAAGATTGTGTCTTTCTTAGTGAAGACAGAACCAAAGTACTTGGTTCCCATTATAATATGTGGGAAAGTTTCAAGATTTACATTTGGCAACAATGAAAGAGCAGAGATGTATTTCCATGATAGGTTGGTGTACGATTTCGAGAGAAATATGAGGGTGTTGTGTTCACGTGTGACTGAAGGCCTTGCCCTTCACTGTGATGGAGGTTGTGGATTTGGGAGGTGCTGTCAGAGTAGCCTGATCTACTGGTACAGTACATACAATGTGTGCCTGCAGTAGTTGTGGAGAGAATGAATGTTTAGCATAGTGGGTTGGTGCCATTCAAACTAGCTGCTTTATTCTAGGTGTTGTCTAACTTTGAATGTTGTTATGCTGTTGCTGCGGTTCTCAAATCCTCTTCAAAAAGACAGTCAACGTACTGTACAACAACATTATCTCCACAACTACTGCAGGTACACATTGTATGCACTGTACCTGTGCAGGTATGTGCCCAGGTTACTCTGTGCTACATGTTACACGTACTGTTTGCTACATGTTCATTCCTGCTTCAAAATATGGTTATTCCTTCTCTCCGTTTCCCCACCTGCCTCCTGGTAAAAGCTTCATTTGTACCCTCTATCTTTTTTGCCCGTGTCAAGCAATTCTCAGTCTGTGGCAGTAAATGTCCTATATGCTTTAATTGTACACAGCAACCCCTTGGTGTGGGATTACATCAAAAGCATTTGAAACTTACACAGTGCCACATCCACTGGTTCTCACTTGCCTAATCTACCGTTGCATCCTAGAAAATTCCAGTCGATTTGTTGAACTTGATTTTCCGCTTCATAAACCCGTGCTAACTTTGTCCAATTGCATCATTTATAATGGTGTCTAGCATTTCCCCCACCACTGATGTTAGACTCAATCGTCTGAAATTCCCTGCTGCTTTCCCCCCCCTTTTAGTAGTACGGTTAGTTTTGCCTTGTTCCAATTTGTTGAAACTGTTCTTGAAGCAAAAGAATTTTGGACGATGACCACTTAATGGTACCTCTGGACAATCAGCCACAGTAGAAGTTGACACAATTATGTGTAGCCTGATAGCCTCGCATATTTCGCTCTTCTGAAAATGTTTGTGGGGCTATTACTGATTTTGTTTGACAAATCTAAGTATAGATTAAAGACAGCCGTAATTACAGTTGTGTCTCTTTGGCAGGTGTCTCTAATTTCCTCTCTAATTCCGTCTCTTACATCAACACTGCTGCTGGTGCCTTTCGATAAACCCCACTATTTTTCCAAATAACTGATGTAGATAAGGCAGATTTGTAGTTAAATTTTATCACTATATTTCAGAAATAACCATGTGGTATATAAGGAATAAAGACCAGAATTTTAAACGTTGCATAGGTTTAATGTAACTTTTAAACATGTGCCAGAGTTTGTAAGTGATTAGAAAGCAGGTTTTGTGTCTACTTTGTTTTGCAGGTTTATCTTTGAAGAGTTCCTAATGAGTAATGGCCTTGTGTATTTATTAAGACCCTTCATGTGCTGATGTTTTCTTTTCCCTGGTTGACTTTTTACATTTCTTTAAATAAGGTTTTGTATATTGAAGCTGTTTGGCAAGACAAAAGGCAGTATACTGTGCCCATTGTGCAAGAACAAACTTACCAAGAGGTAGGTCAGTGCTAAGGTGAAGAGTATATCAAAACTTTTTTTGTAAAGTTAAAAGGCCAAAACCCTAGGTTAGTGGTTTCCTGTGCAGTTATATGATGAAGCCCAATGCAAAGTGGAGGAACATTTTTCAGCATGGCACTTTGCAGCCAACAGGACTTGATATGTATTTCTCAAATGTTGTATAGCTCGCTCTTTCTCGTCGTATCAGGACTAGCCATTTTTGCTTGCCATCCTTGTTTCCATTTACTTTTTATAAAGTCTGGCCTGCTGGTCATGCCCCATTAGGATGCACTATACAACGTTATCTAGACTGCACGCCGTCACCAACACTTTGCCCAGTTAAAGGAGCCTCACTTCCCCTGAATGGCTGTATTATTTTAACCAATTTGAGATATTTTTGTACCAACATAGTGCTCCCCCCCCCCCAACCCCCCTCTTAAAACTGATTCTAGCTTTTGTTCTGATGATCCTGAAACGTGAATGTCTTTCCCCAAATGTAGCCTAACCTGCTGAGATTTTCCAGCACTTTCTAATTTTATATTAAATTTCTAGCATCTGCAATGTTTCCTAATTAATTTTTCCAATCTTCATTAGGTCTGTGCATGGAATACAATAGGGTGCTTTATTTTAATTTTATTCCAACTAGGTATCCTTTGACTACAATTATTCATAATTAGAATGACTCTTTCTGTATCCTCCACTTCAAATCTTAGGTAACAAATAGAGAAATTAATTCAAAAAACTATGTTGCTCATTCAAGAAATAATTTTAATTTCATCATGACTATGATTAATGAAAGCTCATTGACTGAGACAATTTGACGCGTGAAGTCATTGCGTATTCTAGCATTGTTTCTAAGGTAGACACAAAATACTGGAGTAACAGGCAGTATCTCTGGAGAGACGCAATGGGTGACATTTTGGGTCGAAACCCTTCTTCAGGCATATTTAGATTCCTACACATAGCAATGTTTCTGTTGGGTTTATGTGTACAGTGCCAGTAATTTTAATGAGAAGCCACCACTGTATTTATAACTCTCGCTTTAGCATTCACTTGAGAAAAGGGGCTGAAGTAAACTCTAATTATCCAATATTTGTGTATTTTGGTTGATCAATGGGTCTTAATAAAGGAGGCACAAAAGATTGCAGGTGTTGGAATTTGTAACAAAAGTGGAGAGCTACTGGAGGAACTCATTGAGTAGGGCAATATCTGTAGAGGTAATAAACAGTCCACCTTTTGGGGGGAAATTCTTAAAGACTGAAAGTAGAGGACGTAGTCTAAAGAGGGGTGGGCAAGAGCTGGCAAGTGATATGTGGATGTCGGTGGCGGTGTTAATTGGTAGATAAAAATCTAATGAGAGATGGATGGGACAGCAACATGTTTGGGGGTGATCAATTGAAAAAAGTAAGTTGCAGATTCTGGAATCCAATGTGAAGAGTGGAACTGAATAAGGAGGGGTGGTGACTGATGATAACAGTGGCACGGGGATGAGCAGTGGGGGGGACCCGCTGGGATGAGTGTGCTGGAGAAAGGAGGCAGTTAAGAAACAAGGTGTTAAGTGATAAGGTGGGAAGAAGGCTGTGTGAGATGACCATGGTGGATGGGAAGAGAGAGAGAAGGGGACAGAGAATGATAATGGAGAAGTTCATGTTAACATTATACTGTAGACTACACAGACTGAATGTGAGTTGCTGTTCCTCTAGTTTGTTTGGCCTTGCCCTGTCAGTGGAGGAGGCTGAGGACTGACAGGTTGGCGTCAGAATGGGAAGGGGATTTAAAGTGGCTATTAATTGGAAGATCCAGGTGGCCACAGTGGAGTGGGTGCCCAGTCTGCATTTGGTCTCTGATTTGGAGGTGGCCACGTTGTGAGCGTTGAATGCAATGCATTGAGTAAAAATTGATGGCTGCTGTGTTTTTAAATGCTTTTGATTTCCCTTCTAAGTTTTCTCTGTGGTTATTATAAAAGTTGTGTAATTATCATTTATACTTAAAATATCTAAGCTCCAGCCACATTCATTGTCCTGAAGGTGGACACAAAATGCTGGAGTAACTCAGCGGGACAGGCAGCATCTCTGGAGAGAAGGAATGGGTGACGTTTCGGGTCGAGACCCTTGTCAGACTGAAGAAGGGCCTCGACCCGAAACTCCAGAGATGCTGCCTGACCCGCTGAGTTACTCAAGCATTTTGTGTCTACCTTCGATTTAAACCAGCATCCGCAGTTCTTTCCTACCTAGACATTATGCTAGAGATATCTCACGATGGACCTAAAAGTATTTATTAAATGTTACAATTAATTTCAGGAGTCTCCAGGAAAGCACTCGATTTAAACAACTTGCAGAGGGAATTGTGAAAACAATTCGTGCGTTTGAATTGGACACGGGTTATGAATGTAAGTATCTAATTTTATTTCTCAACATGCAAAAGCTGTACTGTATAATTGATGTTGGTGATAGTGTGTATTCAGTATTTAAATATTATTTATGAATTATATCTCATAGGCAGGACAATGCAAAAACTAGAGCACTACTCAAAAAATGTTTTTTCTCGAAGCAAAAATGTAACGGGTGAAAACAGTGTGCTAATGTAAGGGGTTAATGCTAATTAATTCTGTGTTCTAATTCACGGGTTAATATCCTCAAAGATTGCATGAAAGGTGTTTAATGCCAAGTGCTAACCATTCGGGTGTTAACAGTACAATCCAATTCCATCGCTATTGAATATTTGACAAGCGCGAGTAATTTGGAGCTTTGAATTGAATTTATGGGTAGTCTGTCACTGGAATTGAGTGCACTTGACTTTGTACCAGTAAAGCAATTGTACTGCTGTAAAGAATTCTATTGTTTTTATTCCATGTGGATTTTTTTTCCTTGTCATTCTTTATTGACCCTGTCATTTATTACATTTGGAGAAAATTAGGATAATAGTTTTTCTTTATTGCATTGGCTGTATAACATGCTAAATTCAGCTGGGGACTTGCAAAAAATTATATCCGTGACATTGAGGCCTATTTCATTCATCGGCTTCGTTTCATTTGGGTGCCTCTTTTCAAACGCAAACCTGAAATTCCGAGACCATAATATTTTCAGTCACCAGTTGAATGTTATCTGCCTAATATTTGAAACACAGCAAACATTCCTGTATACATTTTGCAGTGTTGGCTGAATAAGGATTAAAATGTTCCTTTGAGCATTTCTAAAAATGAGTGGATGAGAAACACAATACATTTTTATGATGTCTTTCATTGCCTTGGGTTACCTGGCACTTCATGGCCAAATTAAATTATTTTTATATGTACTAATCTAGTAAACCCAGCACCAACTTTTGTCCATGCAAATAGCGATGCAAGCAGGACTAGAATATGTGTTTTTAATCAATATTGGCTGAGATATCCCTGAACTCCTCGTTTCTCCCTAGAAATACTGCCCTGGGATCCATGTATCCACCCAAGGGATCAGTTTAACATTTCATCTGAAGGATAACATCTTCACTAATGCAGCATCCCTCAGTCCTACATGCCGCACACAACAGTATCCATTTTGTGGGCAGACTCTTGGAAGGGTCTCAAATCTATGCCCTTTTTAATTCTGGGAGAACATGTTACCAACATTGCCTTTTGTGCTTGTGGAGAAAGTTTTCAAAAGTGAGCTGTTTTAAATGTGCTGATTAAATGTGGGTTTTATACATAAGGTAGTAATTGGTCTTTTTTTTTTTCTTCTGATGCATCATTTCCACTAGTCTCCATTGATGACTCTCAGAGAACAAGACCAGCTGAGATCAACTCGTACAAACAGTTATGGAAAGATGACGGCAGTGCCCAGAGCAACAACACCCCACAGACAATATTAGCTGCTGGAGTCTCTAAAAGTCGCACTTTGGTACTGCAGTAAAACTGTTTTATAACTGTACTGTTATTGGCCTGGAAATTGTTGGAGCAGTGTCTCTTCGCAAGTGCTATGAATTGGATTTATTTAAAACCTCCCCTTCAGGCAATATTTTTCAGCTGCACATTGCTCTCCTGAATATAAAATAACAATGGTCTGTCTCCTTAGCCATTAAAATATTATGGACCTAATGGAAGAAAAGTGTAGATCGGAGAAGAAGAAGAAAGAGAACCTCCACCGTGTTATAATCAGCATAAATTGAGATATCACATATTTAAAATTCCCAGTTGAAGCTGTCTCATCCATAAGCTCTATCAATGCAAAACGACAGTCATCAATTTTTGTGTGAGATGCTTGTACATTGCAAATACAGCAATATTTTGTCTTAATGGGGATGGTTCTTTTTGCTGTGATTTGTAGATGTCACTGAAAAGGCTGGCATTTAGTGGCCTCTTCTAAATGCTGATTCCTTCCTGAAGTGAATGTGGTGAAACTATTCCCCAGGGTATGGTGTTAGAGATACTCCATTGTTTAAGCTCAGTGATGAAGTAATGGCAATATATTTCCACATGCTGATAGTGTATGATTTGTGCGAGTAGGATTCCATTGTTTGCCCTATCCTCCACCCTCCAGGTGGTAGTGATTGCAGTTTTGGGATGTACTTTTGAAGAAGACTCGGTGGGTTGGTGCAGATGATGACTATTGTGTGCCAATAATGGAGTGAATGGACGGGATGTTCATCTAACAGGTTGCATTATTAGGAGGCAAGTCACTCTGCAGAACACCAAGATGTTGCCACTGTATTTGTGTAGTTTATCAATGTAGTTCTACAATATACATAAAGATGCAGTGTTCTCCATAATGTTTGGGACAAAGGCCCATCATTTATTTATTTGCCTCTGTACTCCACAATTTGAGATTTGTAATAGAAAAAAAAAATCACATGTGGTTAAAGTGCACATTGTCAGATTTTATTAAAAAGCCATTTTTATACATTTTGGTTTCACCATGTCGAAATTACAGCTGTGTTTATATATAGTCCCACCATTTCAGGGCACCATAATGTTATAATAAGGCTTCACAGGTGTTTGTAATTGCTCAGGTGTGTTTAATTGCTTCTTTAATGCAGGTATAAGAGAGCTCTCGGCACCTAGTCTTTCATCCAGTCTTTCCATCACCTTTGGAAACTTTTATTGCTGTTTATCAACATGAGGACCAAAGTTGTGCCAATGAAAGTCAAAGAAGCCATTATGAGACTGAGAAACAAGAATGAAACTGTTAGAGACATCAGCCAAACCTTAGGCTTACCAAAATCAACTGTTTGGAACATCATTAAGAAGAAAGAGAGCACTGGTGAGCTGACTAATTGCAAAGGGACTGGCAGGCCAAGGAAGACCTCCACAGGTGATGACAGAAGAATTCTCTCTATAATAAAGAAAAATCCTCAAACACCTGTCCAACAGAAACACTCTTCAGGAGTCAGGTGTTGATTTGTCAATGGCTACTGCCCACAGAAGACTTCATGAACAGAAATACAGAGGCTACACTTCAAGATGCAAACCACAGTTTGCCAAGAAGTACTTAAAAGAGCAACCACAGTTCTGGAAAAAGATCTTGTGGACAGATGAGATGCAGATTAACTTATATCAGAGTGATGGCAAGAGCAAAGTATGGAGGAGAGAAAGAACTGCCCAAGATCCAAAGCACAACACCTCATCTGTGAAACACGATTGTGGGGGTGTTATGGCCTAGGCATGTATGGCTGCTGAAGGTACTGGCTCACTTATCTTCATTGATGATACAACTGCTTATAGTAGCAGCATAATGAATTCCGAAGTGTATAGACACATCCAATCTGCTCAAGTTCAAACAAATGCCTCAAAACTCATTGGCCGGCGGTTCATTCTACACCAAGACAATGATCGTAAACATACTGCTAAAGCGACAAAGGAGTTTTTCAAAGCTAAAAAATGGTCAATTCTTGAGTGGCCGAGTCAATCACCCGACCTGGACCCAATTGAGCATGCCTTTTATATGCTGAAGAGAAAACTGAAGGGGACTAGCCCCCAAAACAAGCATAAGCTAAAGATGGCTGCAATATCGGCCTGGCAAAGCATCACCAGAGAAGACACCAAGCAACTGGTGATGTCCATGAATCGCAGACTTCAAGCAGTTATAAGGATATGCAACAAAGTACTAAACATTACTTCTTTCATTTACATGACCTTGCTGTGTCCCAAACATTATGGTGCCCTGAAATGGGACTATGTATAAACACTGCTGTAATTTCTACATGGTGAAACCAAAATGTATAAAAATTGCCTTTATTAAAATGTGACAATGTGCACTTTAACAACATGTGATTTTGTTCTATTACAAATCTCAAATTGTGGAGTACAGAGGCAAATAAATAAATGGTGGGTCTTTGTCCCAAACATTATGGAGGGCACTGTTTAACTTTTTTGTAGTTTATTATGGGTTTTTACAGAGTAATATGTTTACATACCTGTTATGCTGTTGTAAGTAAGAATTTCATTGTTCTGTATCGGGACATATGAAAGTAAAACAAAATTAGACGACATTCCTTTTGGAAGGCGATGAGGAATTTCTTTAGTCAGGGTGGTGAATCTGGAATTCATTGCCACAGAAGGCTGTAGAGGCCAAGACAATGGATATTTTTAAGGCAGAGATAGATAGATTCATGATTAGTACGGGTATTGGGGTTATGGGGAGAAAGCAGGAGAATGGGGTTTGGAGGAAGAGGTTAGCCGTGATGGGCCGAATAGCCTAATTCTGCTCGTATAACCTTATTATGAATGAAATTGATGTAATCAGCAGTAAACATTCATTCTTATGATACATTGGAGAGCAAGTCATAGATGAAATAGCCAGATAGTTAGGCCTAGGAAAGAACTGCCATGATTTAACTTTAATGCTTCTGATACAGTAACTTAAAGTTTACATGGCCATTTTGTCAGTCTTTTATTTTTGAGTGTGCCTGATGCTCATGTGTAGTTTTTCATTGTTGATGGTAAAGTGAGAGATTTGAGGTTATGGCTTTACAAAATTATGACAGCCTAGAACTTGGTTGCGACTGATGTTATTTAGTAACTTGGAAAAGGTCAGCTTTTGAATTGCTTAATGTTCCGTGAAACTTTCCATCTCTGCAAAGGAAAAATGGAGAATATCCTCCATGTAACGACAAATTTGTCTCCACAATGTTAGTCTGGATTTTGGTTATAGTGGACAAAATTGTTGTAACTAAGGCTATGGTCCTGTGTAAAGAACTCTCAAGGGTTAACAAATTATATTAGCACAAAACTAGCTTTAAAAACTAATAGAAACAACTAAAAGTGGTAGAAAGCTGCTGAAGGTTCTAGATTAGGATGATGGCAGTAAGCACTAACCAGGCAATTGCTATAAGGTACAAAAGTTCATTTGGTGTCATGTTAGCAGTAGTGTATAGTGTGAAATAAACTAACACTAAATGCAAAAGTCTTGAAACAACATTCTCGACGTGCTCTTAGAACAAAATAGAGAGAAATCAAGTTTTACAACAGAAATCTATACACTGAAAAAATCACCCCCTTAATTGGCTATTGCGGACAACCAGCAATAACGGAGACCATCACCCCACCCCCGGGATGGTCCGTTATAATTAAAGATATCTGTATTGGGTTACTCATAATCTGCAATGCAACCAATTTGACAGCTTCAGCATTCAAAGATCTATTTCACTACTGAATTATTCTAAATGATAAAGATTGATATCCAAACAAAGTGTAAATTCTAAAAAAACTTGCTACCTCTTCCGTGTGATGATGTTTCCAATAGGCTGTTTGTCTCTGTCATCCAGCAAGTCAGTGTATCTTTTACCTATCTCACAAGGCACACTTTTATTGTTTTTTGTGAATGGTACATACCATGAGCTTGTCTTTTCCCCTGTAATTGCTGCGCCATTACATTTGAGGATTTTTTTGTTGTTTTCTCATGAAATTTATTTTGCATATATCCTTTGTCACAGGTAGTGAGATTGTTTTATACAGGCTTTGCTTTTGACTGTTTAAGTAGAGAAATTCCCAACATTTTTGGCACTTGCTCATCAATAATTTTTTTTTTTTAAATCAATTATATTTTTAAATGCTGTTCAGTCACAACCCCATGTCAACTGATTTGCATTTCATCAGTTTTTATTGTACATATCTTGTGTCTCAATGAGGGTCCTTTGAAAACTGAATTGAAACCATAGCTTTGCAATATCTACTGTGTATTTATTGTATTGGTACCTTTTGGTGTTTGGAGGATTTATTTACTTGATATATTTCTGACTGTAACAGGTATTACACCAGACACCAGCCAGTGGACTTTAAATGATATTTACCAGGAATACCAATCATTGTGATGTAATCACTGCAGGTTTAACATCATAATTCTGATTGTTTACCAGGAAATAGCTGTATCATACACAACTTCACAACTTCTTAATTATATTACATAAAGAAATACTGAAATAACTGCTCTCTTATACAGAATGTTTGCACTGGACATCCTTTGACAGAAGTTGTCAGAAGAGTTTCCACAAGAAATAAAAGGCAGAAAATAAATGCTGAACCTGTTTATGTTGAGATTGGTAAGCATTTTAAAGATCAGCATGATTTTTTTTTTCCAGTGCAGTTTATTGTCTATTGTCTATTTGACTATGTCGCTGGATCCCCATCTCTTTCAACTTGATCTGGAGGTAAAAAATGTTGTTGCATTAAATTTCAACAATCTCAAACCTGCTGCCAGTGGCTTTTCCTTAATGCATGTGTATGCTCTGATGGAGAGTTCCTTTGCTATACTGACATGAGTCATAAAGCAAATGTTTCATTAAACATAATCAGTTTACAAATGAATGAACCGGCAACTTGCATAATTGCAGTTTGCTAGAGGACATAATTGCTGTTTGTTTGTTGGCTTGGGGGTACTTTCCTGTTTCTCTTGGGTACAGCAAGGAATCCGTCTTTCCTTATGACCTAGGAGCCATTCAACTCATTGTGTCCATGTTAGCATGGAAAGCAATCCTGTCCCTCCCTTATTTTCCTACAATCTATTATTTTTGCACTCCCAACAACTTTAATTCTGCCCGTTACAGGCTAATGGTGGTCAATTAATCTAGCAACGCGTTGTTTTTTGCATCTTCTGCGGTTGAAGGGGAAGGTACCTGGGGATGAGGGGGTTTGGGTGAGAAGGGATGAGTTAACCAGGGAGTTACTCATCCATTCGTGTCTCCTCGGTACCCCGCAGATCCGCCCTTGCTCCCCCTCCCCCTAGTCGCAACAGGGACAGAGCCCCCCCTAGTCATTACCTTCCACCCCACCAGCCATCGCATACAACACATAATCCTCCGTAATTTCCACCATCTCCAACGAGATCCCACCATTAGCCACATTTTGCTATTTCCACCCCTTTCCGCCTTCCGCAGAGACCGTTCCCTCCTCAACTCCCTGGTTAACTCATCCCTTCCTACCCAAACCACCCCAGGTACCTTCCTCTGCAACCGCAGTAGATGCAACACCTGTCACTATACCATCTCCCTCGACTGTCCAGGGACCCCAACAGCCCTTTCATGTTAGGCAGAGGTACACTTGCTCCTCCTCCAACCTCATCTACTGTATCCGTTGTTCAAGATGTGGGCTTGTAAATCGACGAGACCAAACGCAGACTGGGCGATCGTTTCGCGGAACACCTTCCCTCAGCCCACGTGAACCAACCTGATCTCCCGGTTGCTGGACACTTTAATTCTCCTTCCCATTCCTACACAGACCTTTCTGTCCTCAGCCTCCTCCATTGTCAGAGTGACGCTAAACGCAAATTGGAGGAACAGCATCTCCTATTTCGCTTAGGCAGCTTACAGCCCAGTGGAATTATTGATTTATCTCACTTCAGGTAGCCCCGCATCCCCCCCCTCTCTCTATCCCTCCCCCACCCAAGTCACACTAGCTTCTCATTTGCACCCTACAAACAACTTACAATGGCCTGTTTCCTTTATCATCGTTACCTTTTTGCATATCTTTCATTCATTGTTCTTTATCTCTCCACATAGCCGTCTATATCTCTCGTTTCCCTTATCCCTAACCAGTCTGAAGAAGGGTCAGTGTTTTATTTTGCACGGTGGTTATTCATACTAGTATATAACTTTTTAATGTTAGATTTGAATATGCGTTCAATGCTGGAGTACAACTTAAATTTGATGTATGTTATCATTGGAATGACGAAGGTTATTTAGTCATTCTTTTGTTTAGTATTTATCTTTTGTATTACAGATTCAGATTCTTCTGAGGAATCTTTGTTTAGAGTACATATTAAGGAAAAGTAAGTGAATCTACACGGATCAGGAGTTGTATAAATGTATCCTGACTAGTTTATGGCATTGTTTTGTGGGACTGTGTTAGTGGGCAATCAGCCATAAATTAAAAATTGTTGTGAGAAATAAATTCACAAAATTATCTTATTGAGAATTGATTTTAGAGGCTTGTTGCCTGAATTGAATGCTTGAAATTGATAGTTTTCTATGGGAATTTATATTAGTTTGCAGTTGGGTTTCACTGAGTGTCATCTATTTGCGATTTTGAGGATTAGTTTCAACTTAACGTATAATGGTAGTTTTGAGCATGTAGCCCTTTCAAAAAGTGAAATTTACGAAAATAAAATCCGAGATGGGGGTAATCAAATGACCATTTCTTGGATAGTCAAAAAAATGATCGGTGCAATTAAAATAATTAGAAGTTTTGCATTTTAACAAGGTATACGTATAAAAGATGTTTGTATTTTTGGGTACCACACTTCTATACCAATGTAGTGCCTCTAGTACAGATTGGTCATTCTGGTTCACCTCCAAAGGGTGTGTTTATTTTTATTTATTTTTTAATTCTGTATGGATAAGATGTTCTTTCCAAATCATTCCTCTTTAAAATAGTTATTGCAAAAAATCAATTAAATTATGACTGAAATCCATCGTTATAATTCTGGAGATAGACACAAATAGCTGGAGTACCTCTGCGGGTCAGACAGCATCTCTGCAGAAAAGGAAGGGTTTTAATTCTGGTTTCTTACATAGGTTAACACTGCAGCAAAATACTGTGAATAAGAAAGCCACTCTTCAAGAAGAGAAATCACATCAATGTGACAATGATGAAAAGCATATCGAGGAAAATAAATCCGAAGTATCTAAACCAGTGTTGGAGGAACTGCTTTCATCAGAAATGGGTATGTTATGTCTATATTGACAACACTTCATACTTTTAATTCTTTTTGCACAATGATCTAAGTTTAATAACATGGTGAATCAATAAACAGTTGTGATTTAAGTTTGGGAATTAGATCACTGTGGTTGTTAACTATAAAGACACTTCTTGGTCGTATCCTTGATTGACGTTTACTCATTCCTGAAATAATAATGTTAAAAGGTCCTTCCATTCGCTCCATTTATCTGATGTCTCCTGCAGTTCCCACCTACTTAAAGCCACAGAATGTTCTGAGGAAGGTGATTAACCCTGATTTTTAAATTTTCCCAGGACAAAATGGCTAGAGTAAGAAAGAAACGACATGATCTCCCTGATCTTGATAAGTGATCAAAACCTGTCCAAGGGAGGATATTGGCTCTGATTTACACTAAAGAACCTTTTATTTTGTAAGATGCTGTATGTTCCATCTATAAAAGTTCAGGATCTGTACAGACAAATCAGTTTGCACCTCAGCAGACCTGGGAACTGTGTCCACATGCGGGGTTTTTTTCGGTTGTTGTGAGGGAAAGTTTATTTGCCAGGTGTATGGTTGACGGAGGGTAGCAAAAAGAGGGAGAGAAGAAAGGATTGGAGGAGCTAAGTGGTACCAGAATAAGAACATCTTCCTCCTCTTCTCACGTATGGCGTGCACAGCCTAAAGTTGTAGGACAACTTGTTCTATTTGATTGCGCACGCCGGGTTGATTGCATTCGTCGAAACAGGGCGGACCACGTGAAGGTTGCAATCTCCCACCCCAGAATAAGAACATGAAAATTTTAGATGGGATCAGACAAAATTCAAAATGAGCCAAGCTGAGTTTTGGGTTTACTCTGTGTGTTCATTAAGTCGAGTGTACAAAGCATTGTTGGTGAGCTGCATGCACACTTATCCTTATCGGATGATAATGAGGTTGAGCGTATTAGTAAAAGACTTCAAGAAGATAAGCTGAATGAATCAAAATTTTCAAAAACTGCCGAATTGGAAATGCAAACCAACAACAGGAAATGCTGGAAACATTCGGCAGGTCAGACAGCAACTGAGGAAGAAAAAAAGTTATAATATTTCCTTATAAGAGTATAAGATTTATTGCTGAGAAATGCAAAGTGCTACGAAGAATGAGAAGCCAGAGGCACAATTCTAACAGAAGTGCCAGTTAAGAAAGTGATATTTTCTTTTAGAACTAAATAACATTGAGGTTTCTTGCTTTCCAAAATAAAGGAATAGAATACAGAAGAATTAGTTTTACCTATGGACATGTATATGCCTCCCATTTATTTTGCCCAAGTACCCATTTATTTTTCAATTTTTTTGTGAGCCACTAACTATACCCTTCTGCTAGTTCTAAGATCGCCAGAGTTTGCTCCCTTCCTGCATCTGTTTGGTGAAAATAGTTTCTGCTATTGAACATGCTCTTGATTTAAGTTGATTGGGCAAATTGATTAAAGTTTAAGAAAGAGAAGATAAATTGTCTTCAGAATTTACTGGCGGCTGCACTGGTGTCATTGTAATGTACATAACTACCTCTTTCTAATGTTTCTTTGATAGCCACATTCTGATCAATATTGTACAAAAGTACCTGGGATCATTGAGCCATGCAGAATTGATTGATGTTATGTAGATTTTGTTTAATTAACTTCAAGGGCCTGGGTGATAATTTACAAACTTAATCATTTTTTAGGATTTGTTAAGGACATTAATCAGTTCCTTTTTGAAATGATGACCAATTACTTGGGCTTATTCTTGTAGAAAGCATGTTACAAGGCCAATTGCTCAGGTTTTCTAATTTTAAATTTTGGAATTGGTCTGAACAATAACATTAATTATGTGTAGGCTCTAATGTTGGATCTAAAACTTCTTTATTATTCTTATTGAATTCTCCCAAATTCTTATGATCCCCAAATGTATAAATCCAGCAAAAACATATTTGGCATAATTTTGATTGCATGTGGCTTTAAACATTTGATTTGGGGGATAAGGCAAGGTAGCAAAATGGATGGTGATAAACTAAATCAGTCAGGAACCTTGGATAAGATAAATTTTGACCTTCAGAGGATCTTTAATGCGCTGCTTAAAGAATTATTAAACAACATGAATCCCCATTTGCATTAAATGTGGCAACAAAACGTGGATTGCGGATTGGTTAATGGAGTAGGGTCATTTTGCAGTTAGGATGCTGTCACTAGATGGGTGCTCCAGTGATCAACGTTGGGGTCACAGTATTTGCCACTCATTTGATTGAAGAGATTATGAGTACTTTATCCATGCTTCTTGTTGTTTGAAAGTTGGGTGGTCAGGCATGTTGTGAGAAAGACCAGTCATCAACGAAAATACACACAAAATGTTGCAGTAACTCGGCGGGTCAGGCAACATCTCTGGAGAAGGGTCTCGACCAGAAACGTTATCTATTCCTTTTCTCCAAAATGCCGCCTGTCCCGCTGAGTTACCCCAGCATTTTGTGTGTATCCCCGTTGATGTCTGATGCTCGTTTTTCGCCGGCACAGAGGGGGTTAACCGACAGCCACTGTTTAAGGCGAGAGGTGCAGCTGACAGTCCCCAGCCCGTCGGGGAACGGGTTCCTCTGGAGTTGGAGCAGAGTTGAGCTGGAGTTAGCGCTTCTTCTCTGCGCTGGCTGTAAGTCTGGGGCCGCCACTGCTCCCGGCCGGTGTCCCGTCATTCCAGGATCACCCCGAACATCTCCAGCCACCCCAGGACAAGGATGGGACACTGGGGAGGGGACGGTCCAGTAGCAATTAAACAGGAGGTACACAAAAATGCTGGAGAAACTCAGCGGGTGCACTGAAGAAGGGTTTCGGCCCGAAACGTTGCCTATTTCCTTCGCTCCATAGATGCTGCTGCACCCGCTGAGTTTCTCCAGCATTTTTGTGTACCTTCGATTTTCCAGCATCTGCAGTTCCTTCTTTAGCAATTAAACAGCGTTTGCAGCACCGGAGACCTGGGTTCAATCCTGACCACGAATGAAACGCAGGTGCCGAGAATGTCTCTCCTCCGGTCCAGTCTCCCACTCGCATCTGCCCCCTCTCTCTCTCGCGGTTACACCCCGCTCTCCCGCTACCTGGCATCTCCGTTCCTCAGATTAAATATGTTTTTACACATAAATTATGAATAAAGATAAGAAATTTTTTCAAACACAAGTAATATTTTCCTATTCCAGTAGCAAACATATTAAGGATTAAACGAACATAATAAATTCTTTAACTTTTTGGATATCTGATAATTGCAGATTAATGAACTGAACTAGAACTGGGACTAAGTAGTGTGTGAACAGCAGAACAAGAAAGGAAGCTATTGAGTTGACAGAATTCTAGATTAATTCACTGGTAGAATAGTTAACAATTTACACAGTTTATACAGCCAGTGCTTCACTCGCTTTTTCATTATCACAAATGACCTTTGACAAATCCCATGATTCCTTGTGTTTTTCGGAATACCGAACTCCCTTATTAAAAAATATACTCACTTGCATCAACAGAGCACGCACGAGAGGTGGAAGTTAATTTTTTTTCAAATATAGATTTTCCATTGACTAACTTGCTGTGCCTTCCTGAAATGTTGCATCACTTAAGTTGTTTAAAAGATTTCTTGAAAACTGGTGAGTTGGCAAGGCATTGCATAGAATAGGACGAAGTTAGCACAAAGCTATGCCAAGGAAAGAACAGACTAAAGAGGGAAGTGGAACAAAAGATTACATAAAGGCTAGGACAACCACGTCATGAGCAGGTGCAACACAGGGGAATCTTGCAAGATGCCTATGATGGATCCCAAAAATTGGGCGAGGATTATGGAGCATGAAAAAACCCACTGGATCATTGAGGTTTATAATAATTGGCAAGGGGGAAGTAGCATGAAACAAAGAAAATTAATTGCTGGAATGTTAAATAGGTTGGATTTTGTGGAGGATGGGATACAAACATCCATCTATCCTGAAGGTAGCAAAAGCAGAGGTGAATGTTTCAGTAGGTTATAAAAATCCCTCTGTCAAGAGATGTTTATTGTAACAAAATGTTTCATCCACAAAAGCACTTGAAATAATAATAATGGATTTCAGTGTTACAGGTATTGACTGATTAAATTTGTGTGGCTGAACTCAAATAGCTAGACTAAAGGATTTCTGTTCATGGTAGGTTTCAAGACATTCTATTTATTATACAGTGCCCTCCATAATGTTTGGGACAAAGACCCATCATTTATTTATTTGCCTCTGTACTCCACAATTTGAGATTTGTAGTAGAAAAAAATCACATGTGGTTAAAGTGCACATTGTCAGATTTTAATAAAGGCCATTTTTATACATTTTGGTTTCACCATGTAGGAATTACAGCAGTGTTTATACAGTCCCCACATTTCAGGGCACCATAATGTTTGGGACACAGCAATGTCATGTAAATGAAAGTAGTCATGTTTAGTATTTTGTTGCATATCCTTTGCATGCAATGACTGCTTGAAGTCTGCGATTCACGGACATCACCAGTTGCTGGGTGCCTTCTCTGGTGATGCTCTGCCAGGCCTGTATTGCAGCCATCTTTAGCTCATGCTTGTTTTGGGGGCTAGTCCCCTTCAGTTTTCTCTTCAGCGTATAAAAGGCATGCTCAATTGGGTTCAGATCAGGTGATTGACTTGGCCACTCAAGAATTGACCATTTTTTAGCTTTGAAAAACTCCTTTGTTGCGTTAGCAATATGTTTGCAATCATTGTCTTGCTGTAGAATGAACCGCCGGCCAATGAGTTTTGAGGCATTTGTTTGAACTTGAGCAGATAGGATGTGTCTATACACTTTGGAATTCATTATGCTACTACCATAAGCAGTTGTATCATCAATGAAAATAAGTGAGCCAGTACTTTCAGCAGCCATACATGCCCAGGCCATAACACCCCACCACCGTGTTTCACAGATGAGGTGGTAGGCTTTGGATCTTGGGCAGTTCCTTCTCTCCTCCATACTTTGCTCTTGCCATCACTCTGATATGTTAATCTTTGTCTCATCTGTCCACAAGACCTTTTTCCAGAACTGTGGTTGCTCTTTTAAGTAGGTAGACAAAAATGCTGGAGAAACTCAGCGGGTGAGGCAGCATTTATGGGACGAAGAAATAGGTGACGTTTCGGGTCGAGACCCTTCTTCAGACTTCGCTCCATAAATGCTGCCTCGCCCGCTGTGTTTCTCCAGCATTTTTGTCTACCTTTGATTTTTCCAGCATCTGCAGTTCTTTCTTAAACATTGCTCTTTTAAGTACTTCTTGGCAAATTGTAACCTGACCATTCTATTTTTGCGGCTACCCAGTGGTTTGCATCTTGCAGTGTAGCCTCAGTACTCCTGTTCATGAAGTCTTCTGCGGACAGTGGTCATTGACAAATCCACACCTGACTCCTGAAGAGTGTTTATGATCTGTCGGACAGGTGTTTTTTTTTCTTTTCTTTATTATAGAGAGAATTCTTCCGTCATCAGCTGGGAGGTCTTCCTTGGCCTGCCAGTCCCTTTGCGATTAGTAAGCTCACCAGTGCTCTCTTCTTAATGATTTTCCAAACATTGATTTTGGTAAGCCTAAGGTTTGGCTGATGTCTCTAACAGTTTTATTCTTGTTTCTCAGTCTCATAATGGCTTCTTTGACTTTCATTGGCACAACTTTGGTCCTCATGTTGATAAACAGCAATAAAAGTTTCCAAAGGTGATGGAAAGACTGGATGAAAGACTAGGTGCTGAGAGCTCTCTTATACCTGCAATAAGGAGGCATTTAAACACACCTGAGCAATTACAAATGCCTGTGAAGCCATGTGTCCCAAACATTATCGTGCCCTGAAATGGAGATTCCATGTTTAAACACAGCTGTAATTTCTACATGGTGAAACCAAAATGTATAAAAAATACCCTTTAATAAAATCTGACAATGTGCACTTTAACCACATGTGATTTTTTTTCTATTACAAATCTCAAATTGTGGAGTACAAAGGCAAATAAATGATGGGTCTTTGTCCCAAACATTATGGAGGGCACTGCAGGTGCCGAGCTCCCAGTTAGCACTAATCCTCCATGTGTGATCGTTTGAAAATGGAGATCTTTATAACTTCTATCATCAAATTAAGATAATGTTTGCCAAGATGAGAACTGGCAGATTACTTTTGAGTTTTGTTTTACTGCTGAAAGAGGAAAATATTGTCTGAGGTTTTGAATTTGATTTAAAGGATAAGCATACACAAGTAAGAGATTAAAAACAAAAATGCCAATCAAAGCTGATCCTTAGTGATTGTGTTTGAAAATGTCTTTAATTTGTAGATGATAATGAAGTGTCAGAAGAGACTGCAAACACTGATGCTGGTGATTATTCCTGTGCGACTGAATCTGAGGCAGGAATAAAACGAATGACGGGCAACAAATCTGAGAGTAGCTTCTGCAGCCCAGAGGCGCCGAGAGAGCTGCTTGGGTCTCCGGTTGACAAAGTCAATGAAAAAATTGTGAAGCATGCTATAAAAATGGTGAACCCGGAAAGTCGCACCGATGGAAAGGAGCTCTTCACTGACAGTCTGGTGCCATTGTCTTCTGAGAACAATGTGCTGAAAAAGGACTTGGAAATGTTAGATAACCAGAACCAAAAAGATTCTAATTGGATAGGTGGAGATAAAATTGATTTTCATTTAAATGGGAATGACTCTAATAATTCATCAGTTCTAAAAGTATCCAAGAGAAAAAGCCAGAGAATTATGAAAAAAGTCAGTGAATGGTTATCCAAAATTAACATTGATGAGGTGGCAAGGCTTGGTGTTGACTCTAATCCATGTGACCAGAACACTGATTCAGATTCTTTAGCAGAAAAAGAGAGCTGTCTTGCCTCTTGTGAGGAAGCTTCCAGTTCAGCTGAGACTGAAAAAGTGGAGTATGACCATCTTGCATCACCTTTAAAAAAGGACAGAGAAGTAACAAAAGCATTGGCAATTGATATTAAAAACAAAGTATTTGGGAAAACCTATAAGAGAGACAAAAGAAAAAGTGCCCCCATAAACTGGACTTTTAGATCTGCAGGCAAAAGTGATGATTTACTGTCCGATAAGGAACCTATCCATGAGATTAGTTCTAATAAAACACCAAAGGGAAAAACGAGAAGCAATGGGCTACATCCTGAAGACTTTATAAAGACGTCAATTAATGATGAAGGTTATCCTGTTGGCGTTTGGAATTCAAACACCAAAATTGATCAGGAACATGTTCTTGTACCACAGGACACTGAAATTGAGGCACATGAAGAGATGATAGAAAAACCATCAGATAGTATACAGGAGGGCAAGCCCATTGCCCCCATTCCAAAAGAAGCTGTTTGTGGTGAGACGGTGGATACGGAACATTTGGAGGAAGTCTGCAAGCAAAATCAGCAACCGCCTGATTTGGAATTGGGCAAGACTGATGCTGAAGGCAAGAAAAACACCAACAAAGTTTTGGGTAAAAAAGGGAAAAAGCTATCGGCAAAACAGGCCAAAAAAAGAACAAAACCTTTGCAGTTGGTCAACCAGCTTGCAAGAGCAAGTCCCAGAAGCAGCCATACCGATATGAATGAAAACAAGATTGACAGTTTTCCCAGTAGTGCAGGAACTGTGAAAACAGAACTAGAAGTAAGGACTACCAGACGAAGCAGCAGGCTGAAGCTTCTGGATGAAAAGATAGTCATGGAAGGCAAAAAGACACCTGAACCGACCAGGTTGCATTCACCACTTGGGACTGGAGTAGATATTGCACCTTCAGTTCAGAATGTGGAAAACATTGATACTGGCATGGTGTGTGCAGAAACTGAAAGCTTAACCATGGAGGATATTATAGCTCAAGACTGCAATGAGCAGTTATCCGATGCTAATTGTTCAAATGAAAACTTGACATCTTGTGGAAAATGTGTGGCGGAGGAACTTGGAGATGGAGCTGCACGTGGATTATCAGGTTACAAGGAGAGGCAATCAAGAGACTGCAATAAGACAGCAGAGACTGGTAA
Organism: Malacoraja senta; assembly: GCA_038087875.1. Taxonomy (NCBI): domain Eukaryota; kingdom Metazoa; phylum Chordata; class Chondrichthyes; order Rajiformes; family Rajidae; genus Malacoraja; species Malacoraja senta. The sequence goes on along the minus strand of CM075986.1, from coordinate 18,719,069 downwards.
TGCTGCACTGCTAGCCGAACATCCACTGTCTCGTGATCATTCCCCTTTCCCAATAGCTTCACAAGATTCCGGCTCGGAGACCAGTGTGTTGTTACTAGCAGCACAGCTAGTTCCTGAGAGAGAACATGGTGCTCAGAATGTCCGTTCCAGTTGTGCAGAAGTGGGAAAGTTGAGCTCAAATGATACAACATTTATGTCTGAAAATAATTCAAGGATAGCAGCTATGAGCAGTGAAGAAAACAGTGGTGAGGAAGTGACTGCAAAGCTGACTGGAGCAAAGGAAATTACTGGAGACAGTGAAGTGGACACTGAGCAGCTTCTAAAATCATTCAAGCGAGCAAAACGGAAATCGTTCATTCTTTTGCCAACCACAAGCTGCCAATCTGTAGGAGATGGGTGCCGAGGATCTCCAACTTCCCAGACACAGCCTGGAAAGTCTAAGGACACAATTAAAAGAGCTGCAATAAATAGAAAGGATGAGAGAAACTTTATTTCACGTCGAAAAACTGGAAAATTGAATTTGGATAAAACAACAACTGGGATCAAAGAAACTCGGGTTTCCAATGAGGTTAAAGCTAAGCAGTGCTCTTCTGAATTAAATAATGGGCTGCAGCAGCTGAGCAGGGCCGATCGAGATTCTGTTGAAATTGTTCCTCCAACAGCATCTTTGCCTCTTCCTCCAGTACTTCCAGAGCATGGCCAGCAGATGGTGCCTCTGTCAAATAGGACAAAGGGGAAGCGAAAGAACAGGTTGCTGAGAAAAAAAGGATCAAAATGTAGTACTTTGGTTACTACAGAGAAAGAAGAATTTGATTCTGATAGATCAAGCCAAGCTGGTGAGCTCCTAAATAGAAACACAAACAACAATTCTCAGCTTAAAGCTGCAAATCTAGTTAAAGATACTGTTGTTGACCAAGAGGTTCAGCAGAATGTTTTAGATCTAGAACTTGAATCCAATGTCCATTCAGCGATTGAATGTTTTTCAGCTGGCGAGATTGAAGAGGTTGTAGAAATTGAAAAAGATATTTACCACGAAAGAGAATCAGATAAATTACTAAAAACAAGAGAATTTTATGAAAATAGTGACTTACATGAAGTGCCTGATAATGTGGAACGTACTACTGAAAGCAAGTTGGTTAAATTAGCTGATGCAGCAAATTACCATTCTCCATGTACGTACTCTGATGCAAACAAAAGCAACACTGCAGGAAATAAAGTTGGTGAGAATTTGCAAATGACTTTTGCAACGTCCGATGAGCTATTTGATTCTGCCAAGCCGAGTTTCCATAAAAATATTGCAAAATATGCAGTGAATAGGCTGGATAGACGGCAAAGCGAGTGTAACGTGAGAGATGATCAGGTACAACTCAAACTATATGAGGAAATTGCAGAACTCAGCAGCAGTTTACAAAACTCTTCCCAAGGTCGGGCGGGAGGCTGCAAGAAACGACCAGTAAAATTATCAACTTCAGAATCTGAAACAAGTGATGATGACTTGCCTTGTTTTCAGCTATTTGGATTCAACAAGTCGAGTTCAAAAACTCAGTCAGTGTCACAAAGTCCCTTAAGTACAACTTGTCTGTCTTTGAAAACCTCCCAAGTGCAAAACACTTCATTGCCAAATCATAACACAGAAATTAGAAAGACAGTTTTCACTGAAGTAAATAAATTGGATGAGAGCAAAGGTAAAGATTGTCCACAAAATATATCCCTTTCCCCAAGCCAAGAATCGGAAGAATCTCCGGACTTGTTTTCTTCTTCTGATGGTTCGTCTCCCAATCCTAGTCCACAGCCAAAAGTGAGCCACAAGACACTTCGCAAACAAAAAAAGGTTTTAAATTTGTCTGCATCTGAAATTCAGGAGGAAAAGATCGAAGAAACTTGGAAAGGTTCGTCTGCTTCATCTCAGCAGCCACAACTTTTAGGTATGGCATTTTGGGAGTCAAATATATTTAAGGTAGTGTTTGAACTGTAGATAAAATAAATTGTAGATGCTGGAATCCTGCGAAAATCACACGCGCTGGAGGAACTAAGTGGATCAGGCAGCATCCTGAGTCTGAAAGAAAATGTCCCAACTGTAAACCACTGTCCATTCTTTTCATGGGTGCTGCCTGACCCAATGAGTTCTTCCAGCTCTTTGTGTTTTGCTTATGGCAATTTTGTGATGAAAAGAACTGCAACGGTCAGAACCAATGATGATGGCAGAAATATGACCAAGAATTTTGGATATATGGCTACATAGTTGCAGCGTTCCCACATGGAATCAGCAATCTGCGAAAAGCCTAGAAAACTGATTACTCTTTTACAATATCAGATTATTAAATGAAATTAAATTCCACAGCTGCCATGATAGGATTTGAACATTTTTTCTGGATTATTTGTCCAGGTGTCCTGCAGTAGCAGTCCAATGGTTTAATCACTGCTCTACCACTGTTGGTTGTTAAAAATACTGGAAATAGTATATCTTTTTAAGTGAAACAATTGTTTTGATGATATTATAAGTTATCTTTGATGCTCATCCAGCTTTGAACCATAACCATCTGCTTGTCAAAGTATTTGTCTTTATTTTGAATTATTTCATAATTTTAAGATAGACCCAATGTGCTGAAGTAGGCGGCATCTCTGGAGAGAAGGAGTGAGTGACATTCTGGATGGAGTCCCTTCAGGCCGAAGAAGGGTTCTTAAGTCTGAAGACGGGTTGCGATCCGAAACGTCACCCATTCCTTCTCCCCAGAGATGTTGCCTGTCCTGCAGAGCTCCAGTACTTTGTGTCTATCTCTGGTTTAAACCGGCATCAGCAGTTCTTTCCTACACATTTCTTCCTACATATTTCAAAATTCTATTGTTTTACAAACTGTTTGATTTTCTGTGGTATTTCTTGTTCTTTCTTTATGTTACCTAGTGTTCCAATCTTTGCTCTCTTTTAAATATATAAACATAGTGTCTTGAAAACTGGCATTTTTCATTCCTTGCTGACATTGGAGATCCATCCCCTCGTGCTGTTCCCCTAATGTGGTTAGAATTTGGAAAGTGGAAAATCCAAACCGCAGATCATTGGATCTTTTGGCAGCCTCTCAAAGACGCTAACAAGCACAATCATGGAACAGCTAGCCAAAATGTTGACTGGGCATCTGCAGCAGTGTTAGTGGGTGGGTGTCCTTGCTCACTGGGACCTTCGATAAATACAATACAATGAATTTTGAAGGTGGGTAAGATGATAGTCAAATAAATATAAATGTTTCCAATTTTGATGGGGGGTTTTAAGGAACTGGTCATGCTAGCTTTTGGATGCTGCATTGTTTTATGCTGTATTAACTAAAAGGACAATACATTTAAGTTGCAAAGAGTGCAGAAGAGGTTCACCAGGATTTTGCCTGTGCTTGCATGATTGAGTTGTCAGGAGATGTTTACAGTGTGGGTCTTTATTCTTTTGTGTGTAAGAGACTGGGGTGGTAAGATCATGATGGGCATGGATAAAGTAAACACTCCGTCTTTATCCCTGGGTAGAAGATTCTAAAAATAGGTGATATGCGCGTAAGGTGAGGGGGAAGAGATTTAAGAGTGACCTTGGGCTACTTTATGTGTGGTAGTCTGTAACTGGAATTCGCCCCCAGAGGAAGCTGTAGAAGCGTACACGATTACAATTTCTAAAAGACATTTGGACAGATATAAGATAGATACAAAATGCTGGAGTAACTCAGCGGAACAGGCAGCATCTCTGGAGAGAAGGAATGGGTGCCGTTTTGGGTCGAGACCCATCCTCTGAAGAAGTATGTCTACTCTGATGAAGTTAGCACCACTTAGGACAGATATATATGGATAGTGAGAATTTAGGGGGCTATGGGCCAAATGCTGGTAAAAGGGACTCGCCCAGTATACCAATTTGGCGTCATGGATAAGATGCAAAGGGCTGGGGTTCCATTGCTGTGTAGCTCTTTGACAACAAGGTATTTAACTGATGCCTTCTCCTTTGGCACGTAGTAGGCATATCAGCATGATGCACCTGATCATATTCACGACGCATCCTTGATTTACTTTTTAATTTCAGAGGTAATTGCCACTAATATTAAAAATGTATGTGATTTGGTGCTCGGGGATTTCCATCAGATAATGAATGAACCGTTCTGAGAAAAGCAGAATGAAACCGGCATCCTTTCTCTCCCAACTTAGTCTAAAGAGAAACTGGGAATAACATCCGAATTATTAGCTGCCTAAACAAGGTTGTGTGACCCTATTTATTGGAGATTACCCTGGAATGTTTTATTCTGGAGGTGAGAAATAAACCAACACAATTGGCAAAAAAAAACTGCAGCTTTTGAAAATCCTGAAATTAATAAAAACGAACTATGGGAAAAATTCAATATGTTAGGGAAGCATCTGAGGAAATGTGAGTTAATGTTCCAGGTCAGCAAGCTTCCATCAGAACATTAAAATGAAGCCGCTGCTTAAATGAATCAAACTTGTAGATCATAGATCACAGAACAGTACAGCATAGGAACAGTTGTTTAAGAAGGAACTGCAGATGACCCGAAACGTTGCCTATTTCCTTCGCTCCATAGACGCTGAGTTTCTCCAGCACTTTTGTCTACCAGCATAGGAACAGGCCTTATTCCCACATTATCTGTGTAGAATGACAAGTTAAGTTAATCTGTGCCTGCACATGGTCCATATCCCCCACCATTCCCTGCATATTCACATGCCTATCTAAGAGCATCTTAAACACCACTATTATATCAGCCTTGGCAGCGGTTCCAGACACCCACCATTCTTTGTGTACAAAAATAACTTGTCCCGCATATCTCCTTTAAGCTTTGCCCCTTTCACATTAAAATGCAGAAGCCCATTCAGTGTTGCCAAATCCCACCTTTGCATTAGTTTCATGACCCTGCAGGTCACGGCTCTGCACATCCAAAACCTTTTCAAATGTGATGAGACTTTCTGTCTCCATCTCCACCCTACTCCAACCCTTAACAGTGAATCCATATCTCTATTACCCTCTGGGTAAATAAATCTTTTCTGGGCACTCCTACATTATTCCAATAATTTGGTCAGCACTGCAGTTACATTAGTCTGTGATTGTCTTATCCCCTACTCCCTATTTAAACAATAATCCAACATTAGCCGTCCTCCAATCCTCTTGATCAGTACACCATCAAGAAAATGGAAACACAGCCACTTCATCTGCAATTTTCCCTGGTGTATGTGTTTTTATCCATTTAAAAAATGCTGCATCTCTTATATTTCTTCTTTGACTATGTTTCTCCTATCATTTCCAGATGTTCACCCTAAATATGCTGTTGGTATCATCCCTCTCTGTGAAGATGGGGGGGGGGGGTAATATGCGTTAAGAGCTTTAACCACTGCCTCGACGCATGCTGATTAACGCGTTGGCTCATGGGCCCTACTCTTAGCCTCACTGCAAAGAACATTAATTTTGGAGAGGAAAGCATATAGGCTGTGGGCCGAGCATCAAAAATGTGTCTAGAATCCAGTTTTTGTGACCCAAGTCACCAAACTACATGAAATTTTCCACAGATTTAGATGAAATATAAGTGAGAAGGATGTCATAGCTCGTCATTGCCAAAAGCTGCACATTAAACTAATTAGAAAATAAGATCGGCAAAGTAAGCACCATCTAGTGGCCAATGCCCATATTACACCATGGGCAGCCTATTTCCGTGTTGCAGTCCATTTAAACTATATAGGGGGGTTGCACGTAAGGTCACCGGGTCATAGGGCTTGACGCACGGAGCCGCTCAATCCATCTGGAAGACATCCGTCACTTCCGGTATATGTTATTAATACAAGAAACGCGTAGTTTCCTACCTGTTAAAAACCGCCAAAATGTTGAATTTTTTCGCTGTAAAAAATTGTGGAAGTCGGGGTAAGTGTGAGAGACATGTACCCAACTTCAGAATTCCAAAAGTGAAGCGAAATGAAGGTAAAGAGAAGCGAGAGCTGAAGGGACAACAACAGCTAAAGTGCTTGGCGAACATTGGCCGTGCAGTTATCGGAATTGAAAATATCGGGATTTATCGCATTTGTTCGCTGCATTTCATTAACGGTAAGGCATTATTTGTTTTGTTTTTTATTTCTTTGGTATCTAAAAAGTCTCAGAAGTGGTAAATCTGGTTGTAAACTTTGCTTCAGAGGCGTTTTATTTTTGTATGTAAAAACCCACGAGAACCAGGGGCGATTATCCCTTCTGAAACTTTTTAGATGCCAAAGGAAACAAGAAAAAACACAAATAATGCCTTAGTTGATGAAATGCAGTGAGCAAACGGCCAATGTTCGCCAAGCACTCTGGCTGTTGTTGTTCCTTTCAGCTCTCGCTTCAATCTACCGTAATTTCTCCTCACTTTTTGAATTCTGAAGTTGGCTAAATGTCTCTCACGCTTATCCCAATTTCCATAATTATTTACAGCGCAAAAATTGACCATTTCGGCGGGTTTTAACGGGCCCGCTACGCTGGAAACAATGGTAAGTGCTTGCCTGCAGTTCATCGCGTGTAATCCATTTGGCGTAGCGCAGCAACAGTACGGGTCATGGGGTCGTGACCCGACTGCCGTGAAACCTCCCTATATAATAATAATAATAATAAATTTTATTTATGGGCGCCTTTCAAAAGTCTCAAGGACACCTTACAAAGTTTAACAAATAGTAGAAACATGTAAGAGCAATGAAATAAATAGTAAAGACATCACGAGTACACAAATTAAAGAGAGAATTCAATCCAAAAACAAAAATCAAAAACACAATATGGAAGAGAGAGCAGCGGCTGCTAAAGCGCGCCAGCGTCGACTCTCCCTTCCGGCAACCATCTTGGACATAAAATAAAATATCATTTACACACAAAAATCATCCCCCCACAATGATTACCACTGTGGGGGAAGGCACAATGTCCAGTCCCCAACCCTAGTTCACCCAAAGTCAGGCCTATTGAGGCCTCCACAGTTTCCCCTACGGAGGCCCGATGTTCCTGGCCGTTTTCACCGGGTGTTGTTGCCCCGGCGTCGGGAGAGTCCTCGCAGCGGCTGGGCCACCTGGAGCGGCAGATTTCCTACCGGAGTCCGTGGCACCTGAAGCCAACAAGGCCGCGCCGATTTGGAGCTCCGAGGCTCCCGATGTTAGGATCGGCGCCGCCGCCCGCGGCTGGCCGCTCCGCAGTCCCGCAGCCCGGAGGTGTTGAGCTCGGCGGTCACAGCTCACCGGAGCTCCAGCGCGTCGATCCAGCGTGGCGACCCAGGCAAGGCATCGCCCGCTCCGCGATAGCGCTCCAGCGCTGTGCCGCCACCGAAGCTGAAGGTGCTGGGCAGTCCCCGCCAGGAAACGCCGCTCCACGCCCGCTGGTAGGCCGCAAGGACGGGTCGACGGGGCAGCCCGGAGAAAAAGCTGCCTCACCGACCAGGTAGGGACCTAGAAATAGTTTCCCCCTTACCCCCCCACATTAAAAGTCAAAATTCCCCATAGACAAAAACAAGAAAAAAAACTAAAAACTAAGTAAAAAAAGTGAATTTAACAGACGGCTGCTGGTTAGCAGCCGTTCCCCAAGATAGCTCCTCCTCCTCGGGATTATACCTATATATATATATATATATATATATATATATATATATATATATATATATATATATATATATATATATATATATATATATATATATGTAGTTCATGAATGAATGAGTGAATGAACGAGTGAGTGAGTGAGTGAATTGTTGTTTTCAATTTATTCTCATCTCATTTTAGAGACAACGAAATGGATTTTCCTTACAGTCAAGTAACATAAAAATAAATAATAAATAAATAAGCTTTTTTTTTTTTTTAAAGCACAAACACAGAAGTCCACACACAACATAATCCCACAGCGGCACCAAAGTTAAGGAAGGTACCATAGTCCACCAGCCTCCCCGCCGATCTTCCCAGATGTTGGTCTATATTTAAGAGGGAGTTAGATGTGGCCCTTGTGGCTAAAGGGATCAGGGGGTATGGAGAAAAGGCAGGTACAGGATACTGAGTTGGATGATCAGCCATGATCATATTGAATAGCGGTGAAGGGCCGAATGGCCTACTCCTGCACCTATTTTCTATGTGCACCTGTAGTCGGGGCCTCCCGAGCACCCGCAGTCGCCGCCACGGGCGGCCCGATGCTCAGGCCCTCTCGCCGGGAACGGTGGAACCCCGACGCCGAACCCCGACGGAGAACATCCTCAGCTGCCTGGACCTCCAGATCATCCGGACTCCGCGATGTTGGTCAGCGCCGCCCGCGTTGGGAGCTCCGCGAACCACAGCTCCGCGCTGTCAGTGCAGCAGGCCCAGCACTCCGGAGCTCCAAACCGCGATCCCCGGTAAGGCATCGCCCGCCCCGCGATGTTTCCAACGTTGCTCTGCTGCTGCCGGAGCGGGGGGGGGGGGGCGAGGACGCGACTCGAATAATAGTCGCATCCTCTCAAGGAAGCGACTGAAGGACGGTATCCCCCTTATCGTACCCTCTTTCCCCACATAAAAACATTTAAAAAACCCACAAAAAACGCTCTTCAAACATAACAAAAAAACAAAAAGATACCGGACTGAAGGCGGAGGCAGCTAGCAACAGGTGAATGTATGAATGAGTGAATGAATGAGTGAATGTATAGCCTCCAAATCTCATTTTTTCACATTATAAAGGTGCAATTAAATTAATTAAAGTGCATACAGATTAATTTTCATAAATTCTGACTTTAGATCTTACCTTTTCAGTTCCAGTTGATTCACAAAATTTGACAGCAGCACCTCAGGCAGGGACATTGCTTTCAAGACTTTATTCCACTTAGCTGCACATTCTTCAGACTTCTTCATGCTTTTCTCACTAAATTCAATTACCCTGCTGCAAGTTTCCACGACATGTATTCCACAGAACTAGAAAAAATCTTCATCGGAATCTCCAGTAAAACAGGCCTCTGTGAAGCCCTCTAAGTGCTCCCTGCCTAGCTAGCCTGAAACAAGGTGCGTGATTGGCCAACAGGCATACAACTCAATGTTAAACGTGCTTTGATTGGACTAAAAATACCTGAAAATCTTCTGTTTTTTCTCTAATTTAATGAAAATGTGCAAGTCTTGTTCATGACGAGTTTCAGGGGTGATTTATATGATTTTTTTACACAATATGTGAAACTTTCATGTAGTTGGGTGACTTGGGTCACGAAACACTGGAATAAAGCTCCTCGGCCCACAGCCTAATAGGTGTGAATATTTCCAGCCTTTTTCTGTTTGGGTGTCAGTTTCGAGATACAGCTATTCAGCACCCCCTCCCCTCCCCAGTCCATCCCATCCCAACCAACGGTCCCGGACACTAGTTCTGTTATCCTTGTTTTGCATCCTATACACTGGGGGCAATTTATGAAGCCAATTGGCCTATAAACCTGCACGTCTTTGGAATGTGGGAAGCACCTGGAGGAAACCAACGCTGTCACGGAGAATGTACAGACAGCACTCGTAGTCAGGATCGAACCCGGGTCTCTGATGCTGTAAGGCAGTAACTCTATTGTTGTGCCACTGTACCACCCTATTGTCTGTCCTAGAGTCAGAAATTTAGATAATAAAATTCCAACTCTGACTTGCAGAAGGAAGAACAGTGCCACATTACGACAGTGATGCCAGCCACACGGGCGATTCCTTCTCTCCAGAGTGCGAGTTTCTCACAACGCAGGTATGATGCTGATTTTTTGTTTGTGATCAAAGTCAAAAGAGCTTTTTTAAATGTAACTGTTTACAAAAGTGAAACAAATATTGCCAATTAATAATGGCTTCAATTATTATAGGTGTTGTTATCATTTGAACTGTGATGCTTTTTAGACTTGTTGACTGCAGGGCAGTTGTGTGAAATATTGGAATAATGGTTTGATTTCATTTTTTCATTTTAGTTAATTTAATGGTTGCTTATCTCCAGCTGCAAAGTTCAACAATTCTTTTGTTAGACAAGAGTTTGCAAAATAAGGTATTTGCTTGCAAAATTATTGACGATCCTAAATACTGCATAGAAAAAACTGCATCGCAGAAATGTTCTGAAATGACTTATTTTGCATCGTAATCACCTAAGCCTAAAAGATGTTTAGATTGGTAGGAATCGATGGAATTTATTGATCTAGCTGTGTTTTTCCCTCTATTTCTGTCTCACAAAAGATGTTCTATAACCAACATTTAAATAATTTAATAATCTGGTTTGATTAATGCACTATCCAACCATTCGGAAATCTGATGATTCAGTACGTGGTTCATCAGGTAATGTTGGTATTATATCCTGCGGCCCAGCTTCCTGCGCTCCCCTCTGATCTGCTCGAGAGTCGAGAGTGTTTTATTGTCATATGTCCCAGATAGAGCAATGACATTCTTAATATGTAAACAATAGTACACTGTAAACAATATAATAAATGAGGGAAAAAAAGTTCAGTGTGTGTATACCCGCACACGTGCATACACAACCATACGTACACGTAAGAAGCAAACAAACAATAATAGCGCAATAATAACAATAATAGTCTCTGTAGTTCAGAGCTTATTTGAGGTTGTGGTGTTTAATAGCCTAATGGCTGTATGGAAGAAGCAGGACCTGGACGTTACAGTTTTCGGGCTCCTGTACGTTCCCGAGAGCAGGGGTGAAATGAGTGTGTGGCCAGGGTGGTGTGGTTCTCTGATGATGCTGGCTGATTTTTTGAGGCAGTGACTCTGGTAAATCCATTCGATGGTGAGTAGACCTGTGATGGACTGGGAAGTGTTCACAACTTTGTGCAGTCTTTGACCCACTCCCTTCAAACTTACCTGGTTTACTGGGAAATCTATTAGAATACGATGTAACATTTAATAAATTAAATTTTAATAATCTATTGGGTTATTCATGTGGATAACATCCAAGTCTGGAAATGTTGCAATGATAGCTTTTAACCTTTGATCCATGCTGACCGGAAGATACTAGGTAGGATTGTGCAGAGCTGTGCCTGTTGCCCAGAATTGTCATTGATGCTTGACCATCCACATCTGGCCACGTATCTCATTAGCTCTTCAGACTGTTGGATCCAGTGGTGTGGACAGAACAGGGCCTGAACCACAGATGGTTAGTTTACAAAATCCACCCTGAATTGGCTCCAAGGCTATAACAAATGGTGCTTTGCAGTGAAATATATTAATGAATTATCACTGACATTTAAACTCTTTTAAAATTTGAAGTAAAGTAGTGGGTGGGGGGGGGGGGGGGCAAATTAATTAAATTTAAAAAACGATTAAACTGAAGAAAAGTGACTATTTAAAAAAAAAACCTGGCATATCTTTTAACTCCTGATGCGCGGATGTGGATTCCTTCATTAAAATCAATGGAGTTTCAAATGATGAAGGATCTGAGAGGCTTCTCTTGACCCCAGCCTAAATCCAGGGAAACTTTAGGACTGAATGATGGGCTTCATCTCTGGAAGCACTGAAACATAGAAACATAGAAATTAGGTGCAGGAGTAGGCCATTCGGCCCTTCGAGCCTGCACCGCCATTCAATATGATCATGGCTGATCATCCAACTCAGTATCCCGTACCTGCCTTCTCTCCATACCCTCTGATCCCTTTAGCCACAAGGGCCACATCTAACTCCCTCTTAAATATAGCCAATGAACTGGCCTCGACTACCCTCTGTGGCAGAGAGTTCCAGAGATTCACCACTCTCTGTGTGAAAAAAGTTCTTCTCATCTCGGTTTTAAAGGATTTCCCCCTTATCCTTAAGCTGTGACCCCTTGTCCTGGACTTCCCCAACATCGGGAGCAATCTTCCTGCATCTAGCCTGTCCAACCCCTTAAGAATTTTGTAAGTTTCTATAAGATCCCCTCTCAATCTCCTAAATTCTATCCAGTCTTTCTTCATAAGACAGTCCTGACATCCCAGGAATCAGTCTGGTGAACCTTCTCTGCACTCCCTCTATGGCAATAATGTCCTTCCTCAGATTTGGAGACCAAAACTGTACGCAATACTCCAGGTGAGGTCTCACCAAGACCCTGTACAACTGCAGTAGAACCTCCCTGCTCCTATACTCAAATCCTTTTGCTATGAAAGCTAACATACCATTCGCTTTCTTCACTGCCTGCTGCACCTGCATGCCTACTTTCAATGACTGGTGTACCATGACACCCAGGTCTCGCTGCATCTCCCCTTTTCCTAGTCGGCCACCATTTAGATAATAGTCTGCTTTCCTGTTTTTGCCACCAAAATGGATAACCTCACATTCATCCACATTATACTGCATCTGCCAAACATTTGCCCACTCACCCAGCCTATCCAAGTCACCTTGCAGTCTCCTAGCATCCTCCTCACAGCTAACACTGCCCCCCAGCTTAGTGTCATCCGCAAACTTGAAGATATTGCCTTCAATTCCCTCATCCAGGTCATTAATATATATTGTAAATAGCTGGGAAGTCCAAGGCTTCACATTGCTCAGCACAAGGGAAAAACTTGGTGAGATTCAGCCAATTAGTTTCCTTGCTGGCTGTGTCTGGTAACTCACTCCAGTCGCTGGTGCTCCTGAATGTTAATGCTGAATGCCAGCAGGCTGTCTGGCTCGAGGTTGTGTTGAACCGTACATTCATCTCTGCAGACATCTGTTAATAATCTGACAAATAAAACACCAACTGATTGCTCCACAAATTGCCCCCCTTTCTGTAACCTGGTGCAGTGGCCCAATTATTGCACCTCCTGTTGAAGTTAATTCAGGACAGGTGGACAGGCGGGGAAGTGGAAAATTAACTGATTTTACTTCTCCCTTGCATATATTTTGCAGTTAAACTAAGAATTAGATTTGCATTGATCTGTTAACAAATTCTGATATATTCTACCAGATAACAATGGTCGTGTGCAAAGCGTACCCTATTATTTAAGTACTTTTGTTTCCAGTTATTCTGTTCTGCATATGTATTTACCTGTATATAAAGTTACAATTGGCAATACTTTCCGATTTGTTACTTTAAAAATCCAAAAGAGAATTCTGGTTAAACTCGTTACAGAGGAGGTTCAAATGTGGGACTTGTTATTGCAAGGTGATTGCAGAGATTGCTTTCCTCTTGTACGAAGTAGGAGTAAAACAAGCAATTTGGTGGTGTTAGATGAAGGGGTAAATGAAGGCTCATTGGAGCCTAAAGCCAAGATCCAGAAGTCTAAGGAGGAGCTTATACAGCAGGGGTCAGCAACCTTTTCTGATTTTGATTTTGATTCAATTTATTGTCATTGCACTTTTCAGTGCAACGAAATGGTTTAGCCTGCAGTCATAACATAGAATAAATAACAAAAACACACACTCAACACAGTTTAACATCCACCACAGTGAGTCCACCAGGCACCTCCTCACTGTGATGGAAGGCAAAAAGTCCCAAAGTCCATGTCTCTTCCCTCCTTGCTCTCCCTCTGCGCTGAGGCGATCCAGGCCTCCGATGTTGTGACCCCGCCGGGTGATGGTAAGTAAGTCCCGCGGCAGAATCCGAACGGGCCGGTTCAAACTCCGCGGCCCAGGGCGGTCGAAGCTGCCGCCCTCCAGTCCAGCTGTTGTTGCGGGAGCTACGAAAAAACAGGTCACCAACCTGTGACCTGCAAGCTCCCGACGATGTCGTCCTCTGGCCCTCGCCGAGCCTCCGAGGCTCCGAAGTCGGGTCGGCAGTCGGGTCGCAACGCCACCACAGCCCCGAAGTCGGCCAGCCCCGCGCTGGCAAGTCCCGGCTGGCTCTGCCTCCCGAGCCCCGAGGTCGGTCCCAGTTGGAGGCCGCCAGCTCCGCGATAGGCCTCAGCGCAGACGGAGACGGGGGATATGGCAAGAAAGGTCGCATCCCCCCCCGAAGGAAGAGCCAAAAAACATGCTTCCCCCCCCCCCCCCCCCCACCACACACATACACAACTAAAATAAACCAAAACAAACCGCAACAACGGGACAAAAGAAAACAAAAAAAGAAAAGACAAACGGACTGCAGGCGAGCCGCAGCTGCAAGGCAGCGCCGCCACTTCTGGAGGCCTGCAGCCCATAACCCAAAATCATCCGGCCCGCAGGCGTATTTTTTCCCCCGTATTTATCCGGCCCGACGACTTCCATCATCTCCGGTACATCGCGAGGCCGCGGCGTCCAGACGCAAGGCGGCCTGCGCTGGCGGCCGCAATGGCGGAGCCGCCGAGCGCTGAGCGGATGTTAATCTTAAATTGTGTTTGAGATTGACAAGAATTAAGTGGAGTGGAGTTGGCCGAGCAATGCCATTCTCGTTGCGACTGCTCCGCGGAACCTGCCATGCCTTCGACCCTGGAACTGTGTGAAGTGGGAAGCGGCTGTAAAAGGCCGCTGGGGATGGTGGGGGGGAGGGGGACGACGAGTTCCTTTCCACAGCGTGTGGGGAGTCTGGCCCGGGTCAGCATGGCCTGGGCTGCACAAAGTAACAAACTTGGCTGGGGCGCCAGGGGAAAAGTTGCGGGGAGGGCAGGAGGAGGGGGTCATGGATCATGCCAGCAACTCATTCACTCACTCAGTTGCTCGGGTGGCTGCGAGCGGCCGCCGGGACCGGACAGCGTAAGCGGCCGCCATCTCAGCGTCTTCTGCCTGCCCGCCTGCCAGCCAGCCACGGTGTCCTTCGGCACAGGCGCAACCGGTGGAGGTGGTGGTTGGCGGGTCGCTACTGGCATTGTGGGACAGGTGGAGATGGAGGCTCCCCGGTCCTCATTGCCTCCTTGAAGGAGTTTCACATCTTCCTTTCTACTGACTAAACCAAACCCTTGATCCTGTCCCACCAGCCTTTTTACAAAATTTTGCAACTCAAAATGGGGGGTGCGTCTTCATCGCCAGGAAATACAGTAACTCAAATTTCACTGGTTAAGTGACAATAAACGCGAAGTTGATCTTGAGGGTCGTTTCACTACCAGTGTCTCAAACTAATTCCTACGTTCAGTAGACATAATATTTCTTATAAATATATAAATATGTCAAAGTTTATTAACTACGGCGATAGATGTGGCCCTCCAACCGCTCACAGAAATGGGACCCGGCCCCTTTGCACAACAAGGTTGCCGACCCCTGTTATACAGTATTCTGGCATTACCTACAGCTTGGCCTTCAATGAATTATCACCCTGACATGGGTATTCTTATTGTCAAGGTGATCCAAGACAGGATGTAGTTGCAAGAGAGTTCACCAGAATATTTCTGCATTGTTGTGCCTGTACTCATTTAGCATTCCTGGAACAGTGCCTCGTGAAATATGTTGAGAATTTCTGTGCTTGTATTCATAGAGGGTTTTCAGGAATTGTTTATAGCGTCAGATGGATCTTTATCCACAAAACTTTAGAAGCTGTCATATAAATAATATAAAATTAAAATGATGAAATTTGCTGCCAGTATCTAAATTATCTCGCACCATTTACAAAATTGCGGAATAGGATGCAAGCAGGGCCAGGGATTGGAGGCAATGTTTTTCCATGCAGCTGATCAGTGGGGTGGAATATAAGAACAGTCATCTGAAGCAACATCCTGTTTCTCATGCTGGTTAAGTGTCTGGTGAAGAGAACAAGATAAATAAGCGTAAACAGAACAGAAACAAGTAATTTAATGCTGTGAAGATTATGGTTTCTGAAGCTGGAGCATTGTGATGTTTGTGGAATGTAACTGGTCAGGGTTCAATAATATAAGCTGTTATGTTTAATATGTGGCCAAGAATTATTGCAACATTGCCTTTTTTGGAGAGTGAAAAAGAAATTTCCCAGGGAAATTTGATCTGCAGCTTGTCACCTTTCTGATGTTGAGTTGGATAGAACCCATGGTTGAGTTAGTATGTGACTGTTTAGGAGTGAGCTTGATGTTGTAAGTAGACATGTCTAACGTTTGTAATGTTTATGTTATCACTTTGTACCTTGAAATAATTCCAATTCTTGGTGAACATTAGAGTTTCTATTATTGCTACGGTAATGAGCTTAAAATATTATTTTGCCGTGAAGAAACATGGTTTGTACAGGGAAAAAAACATTTACAAATACAGTATCTCTGTAATCACAGTGTTTTAATTGTTTTAAAGTTATAATTTTACTTTTATTTGGTGCTCTGCATGTGTTTTAACGCAAGAGTAATACATTTTTCAATTTAACTTTTTTGTTTCACCATCACCCCACCCTTCCGAAGCAAAAGCATGCAATGCAGAATAACATAAAGAAACTTGAGCGTGAAATGGCTGTCCTTGAGGCAGCACTGGTTCAACATGGAAGCCACGATGCTGAACACTTACTCTCATTGAACCATCAAGAAGACTGTCCAAAGAGCCTTCAACACCAAGAGAAAACAAACAGATCATTGATAGAAAAGGGTAAAGTTCTTAAACCATAAATAAAACTCTAAAACGTTGGCAGATGCTGAGAGTTTTTATTAGCGACTGGCTTTTGTTCCTATATTTCTGACATTTATACAAGTTGAATATTAACAGACCAAAGTGGCTTGTGAATTAAATTGGGTAACTCTAAAAATAATCATTCTTGTAGCCTTAATAAAAGAAAGATCTATATAGATTGATTCATCAGAGTCCTTTTAGAAACAATTGTTTGGTGTGGGGAGTTTGTGGTGTGAATTTAACATTTATTATATAATATAGAACAATCAAGTGTCCAGGTTTGAAAATTCATCTTTCCAAGATTCATTTGAAACCAAGGAATGTCTATCTGTATGTCATTATTCTTTGTATAATCTGCTGAATTTACTTTTTTTTTGAATAGGTGCATTCAAGATAAAAGCAGTCGTGCTCATTGTAATGGAAAAGTTAAGCGTAATAGAATGAAGCACCATTCATTATGCTTAGACACTAGTTAAATTGAAGTCATTCTCCACAAAATAGTATTTAAGCCTATAATTAAACATAGTTTAGTCATTGTGCTCTGTAGTTAAACTGCAGGTTCTCAATGCCAATTTCTATTCCGTTTAATGAAGGCTCCAGCTAGCTCAGCAAAACTGAAACTAAGATTAACCAACCAGTTTAAAATTTGAATTTCTTGTGATTTAACCTGACATTATTGTGGGAATTTGGTGTGAAAATAAAATGTGTGCACACGCATATATCAGAATGATTGCAAGAAATCTCTAAGTATCAGTTTTGACACTAAATCACATCCCAGCAATTGCATACTTATCTGAAACAATCACATTTTCTGTATATGCCTGTTCCTTGAAGAGTTAATCTACTGTCTACATTGCAGACAATATTGAGCATGGGAAAGCGGGAGATTTGCCTTCTAAAAGACTAAATTGATACAAGAGCTGTCACTTCATAGGTTAGGTCGCCGACCTAGATTTTTGCAGAATCAGTGTGACAGAGAGGAACTAGGATTCAGTAACATTGGAGCCCTGGCTTTATCAAATAGTAGTGAGGCCCATGATGTTTCCATAGATTGAAACAAAGATATTGAGTGTGATTCGTGGGAATTCAGAAGAATTTTGTGTTGCCTCCTGTGATGTAAAAGATTCTCATGGATTGATAGATTCAATGCTCAAAAGCTAATTCGTGTTGCTGGCAAGTTTATGACATGAAGGCATGTTCTCAGGATTTCGTCTTGGCCATCGTATTGAAACCATGAGAATTTGTATTTACAGAAAGGGTTTAACATCTCTGTTCCAGAGGGCTGTAGATATTCATTCACTGAGTATATTTAAGGTTGATAATGTAGTTTAGGACAGTGAGGATTGGGCATGACATGGACTCTAGGTACCTGGTCTGTCAGAATCTTATTAAATGGCAGACTAGTCTCTAGTCAGGTCTATCCCCAGAATGGCACAATGATAGCAGATCAAAGCTCCTGCACACGTTACTGACACCGCTTATACAGCAGGAAAATGGTCTCTGTACCCCAACAATCAACTTTCATGTGTGTGATCTATTGCCATTGTTCAGCTTGCACTATTTACATCTATGCACAGTGAATTAAGCAAGTTGATCTACTTATTGTATACTTTCTCCCTCTTTGTTATAGAGTGTTGACTACTCACTGGATATGGCTCTATTGCTGCTATTCTCCCTCCAGTACCTTGCCTGAATATTATTTGAGTGTGTGCCTCAGCAAGGGTCTGCATGGTTTACAATCACAAGAGTGTTACAACCAAACAAGCTCCTGTCCTTGCCTGGCAGTCTTTTAGATTCCACTAATGCACAAAGTATCGTCTCCTCATACAAATGGTGTCACCAGTTGCTGAATAATTGAAGATACTTAATACATTTACACTTATGTAATGTCAGTTAAATTGCATCTAGAATCAATTAAATTAAAGCACCAGAAGGTTGTGTATATGGTTTTTGACACTACCATTGTTTTGGAGTAGGTAACCATGGGTTTATGGGGTCTGAGTCCACAAATGTATGATTTAATTATCTTGTTCTTATATTTGCTTACAAAATAAAGTTCCATCCAGTTTCTCCAACTCTTACCTGTAAAGTGACTTCTCTGTGAAGTTACCCCTAACTTTGTCAGTGTATTATTTCTTAAACATTGCCGTTAATTGAAGACTGTTGCTGTAAGATTGCCTCCTGGTGTGCTTGTCTTATGGTTCCACGGTTCTGGTGAGAATCCAAACTCTCTAGCATTCCTCACCTTTCCATTGATGTTGCCACACCTCCCTGCATCACTTTCATCTCCGACAAAGAAAAATCTTGACAAGAAGCTATTGATGTACAAAGGCACCAAGTTCTTGTGGAAGCTGTGAACTAAAGAGCAACCACAAAATGCTGCATGGATGGCAGGGGAAGCACTTGTTTGTTTTTCAGATTTGTCGTTTAATTCGTCATAAACCAATTGCAGCATTTATGGATTGTGTTTCATCAGATATTCAGTTGCAGGACAGGACCAATTTGCGGGTGGATGAGATTAGATTACCTTCACATCCTGTTTGGCGCAGACATAGGGCCAAAGGGCTGGTCCCTGTGCTGTACTCTTCTATGTTTATTTTTTGAAAACAATTTCAAGCAAATCCAAAATTGCAGCATTGTTTAAAGCTATAACAAACGTCAGCACATTGGACTGAGAGATCCCCTTCCATGTTGTAACTTGCACATATAGTCCAAAATATATAACTGCAAACCCATTGTTTCTTATGTTAACAGTTCCTGCTGCCTTTCCCCTGGGGGATGCTGAGATTTTGCAAACCAAATCAAAATGTCTTCCAGCAACTGAGGGCTTAGGACCTCAACCACAGCTAAACACAAGCATAACCTTTACACATGTGAACAAAGAGGAGACTGAATGGTAAGGTTCCAACATCCAAAATTGTAAAATAATTACTGAATTCCTAATTATAGAAACAACATGTGGGTGGTGAATTTGAAATGATTGAAGTGACTATTATTCCCATTTCCCATCATCCCGACTATCTCCACACCACAAACTTGCTGAACTCTACCTTTTTCCAATACTGTGATCAATCATAGTCATACAACACAGAAACTGGCCCTTCAGCCCAACTTGTCCATGCCTACCAAGATACCCCACCTCAACTAGTCCCACCTGCCAGTATTTGGTCCATATTCCTCCCAACCTTTCCTATCGATTTACCTGTCCCAGTGTCTTTAAAATGTTATTGTAAGAACCACCACCTCTGGCAGTTCGTTTCATATACCCACCATCTTATGTGTAAAAAAGAAATTACTCCTCGGGTTCCTATTAAATCTTTCTCCCCTCACCCTAAATCTAATCCCACATGATTTTTACAATCATATCCCATGTAATTAAAAATAGAGTATAATCATTTTCTGTCTTCAATCAGTCTGAAGAACTGTCTAGACCCGAAACGTCATCTGTCCATGTTCTCCAGGGATGCTGCCGCACCTGCTGAGTTACTCCAGCATTGTGTGTCTTTCCTGGGTAAACCAACATCTGCAGTTCCTTTTTTCTACTTATCCATATTCAAACTTAGTATGGTTTCAAATAGACCAAATCATAACCATATGCTTCAGAGATGGTGATTTGGTTTTCAAGTAACAACCGTAAACTTTTTTTTTTGTCGGATACAGACCGATCCTGAAAGTTTGGATGATTATTGTGCGCCACCATATGCTGACAAATTTGTTTTAAAAAATAATTTAAGCATACAGTTTTACAGTGGGTTGGTTGCTGTCTGACCAGGGGTTGATTCAATATTGTTTGAACTATTTACAACAGGTTGCTTCAAATCGTGGTTTGTCGTGTGACATTTTTTAAATGGAATGTTATATTTCAAAATAATAACTAAATTTTCACACAAATACAGTATCATGACAGTTTAATATGTGGGATTGTTATTAATTGGATGATAGCTCTGTTGTCTCCTTGCGATTATCCTTGGTTTTTCTGTTAATGATGCAAGTAACAGCACTTTGTGATATTCTTGTCATACAATTGGCTGTAGTATTGCATATATTTCTTTGAAATATTGGTAAGAATACATTTAGGTTTCTTAAGAGAAAAGCTTGAAGTTCTTTACATATTCACTTTTTGTTCCATGGATATATATAAGAGCATTATCTAGTATTAATTTTGTCTGTACAAACTTGTGGATTCCAGTTACTGTTAACTTTATTTCTTAATTTCTTTTCTTCTACAATAGCCCAAAACCTTTAATGGATTTGGAAATTGGACAAATACCAGAAAACTTTCAAGAAGCAAATGGCTTGCTTCATCAATTCCAATCTAAAGCAGTTTCTAAATCAAGGCAAGAGGAAATGAAAGAGCCTTCAAGTGCAGAAAGAATAAAAGGAAAGAAAGAACAAACCGACTTCGAGAATGAAGGTATTTCTCTGGTAAAAGATATATCACGTGCAAAACTGAACATTCAGCGCAGCTACCACTGATCATTTGGTATAACCTATAAAGGTTCTGCATGGGAATGCAACCAAGTAAACTAATAGTATAATTCTGAAGTATAATTCACAAGAATATCTGTGCTGCAAATTTTCAGTTGGCCTGAATATGTAGGTATTTTGAGCAAAGGACAAACGGGTAAGATGAGGCTGATAAATATCTGCTTTCAGTCTGAATTAGCGGACCCATTCGCTGATTGTCATAATTTGAAGATGCCTACGGTTGTGAAAATGGATACCTGTGGATTTGATACTCAGTGGGATGACCTTCAATCATCCACTTCCACTGAATGTGTGGATTGTGCTGGTGAGCATTGGGTAGGATCTTTCAGGATAGTTCTGACCAGTACTGATTTTTTTTTGAAGGCTAAAGGGTGCCAGTACGTACCATTGATGAACATTCATGTCATGCTGCCGGAAAACAAAATAATGCTCAACTTTTTAGAGGTATTGCTGCATATAGACGACAAAAAGCACTGGGTCTGACAGAGCTCAGGTTTCCTTGACAGACATTGACCCACATAACCTTTCTGCACACCTTCCACCATTCTCTTTGTACTTTTTTTTCTTGGCAATCCTCCTCGAGACCAGGAAATGCACAAGCAATGTTCTCATTACAAAGAAGACTTTTTCATTTGTGATTTCAAAGATTGATAGAGTAGAACAAAGTTTACTGTGTAATATGTAGATTAAATTTCTAGGGAAATAATATTTAGTCTTGGCAAGATCTTCAAGATGAAATGTTTCAGGGAGTCCCCTTATGTTCCAAGTCCAATTCAAGTGCAGTGTGCTCCATCCATTTCTAACAGTAAGTGAATATTGAAATCTGAGCATGGGTAAAGCTAGAAGCCCTTGTTTACTGCTGCTCACTGTTGGGAGCGGTCATGTAATTGCAGTATTTACTAAAATTATGCGATTCTCTTGACCAGCTGAGTTTGAGTCTGAATTCATTTCACCTTTGCATTTCTCAACTTTTCTGCAATATTTCTTTCATTGGTCAACAAAATTAAAGGGCATTTTTTAATGTTACACCATTATTCTGCAAAATCTAATATACTCTTTTAAAAAAAGAGTTCGGACCAATAGTGTAAAATGGTTAACACAAAATGCTGGAGTAACACAGCGGAACAGGCAGCATCTCTGGAGAGAAGGAATGTGTGACGTTCCGTGTCCAGACCCTTCTTTGGAAAATGGTTTACAGTATGTGAATCAATTTTGTCTCTCGGATCTTTTTAGGTGCTGTGCAAACTAAATGGTTTGAATTGTCAATCTTTCATAAACAAAATACAAAAATTGCACTTAAGCATTTATTGCCCAATCTTGCCTTAAGGGCCTGTCCCACAGTACAAGCTAATTCATGAGTTCTCCCGAGTTTCCCCTGATTCGGACTCGGAGAATTACGGTAATAGCAGCTCGTAGGTACTCGGGGCTCTCGTGAACATTTTTCAACATGTTGAAAAATCTTTACGAGTCTTCACGAGCTTACCGCGTTTCCCGAGTACCTGCCGTTAGCGTTACGAGC
>CM075986.1:18662890-18696515 GCA_038087875.1 Malacoraja senta | reverse complement strand
TTTCTGCCTTTTGCCTGTCAACTCCTATGTGCTACTGCATTAAGAACCAGCTCCTCCAATCAGTTCCTGACTTTCTTTTCATAGGTCATTGCGTCCATTCACATGGAAATTTCTGTTTGCCCAATCTTGATATTCCTTCTTGATATTCCAATGTAGCTTAGTGTGATATAATGTAAAGTGAAAAGGCTTTGCATGAGTTATATTTCCATTGATATTAAAATACTGTTGGTTTTCATAAGTTGTCACCTTTTGACTAACATTTGTTTATAATTATTTCTCAGCTGCTGTTAAGCCAGTATGAGATTTGCTGCTATGGTTCCTTTACTGGGATGAGCAGAGGTAAGAGTTTTCGATTACCAATCAAACTTGTGAGAGTAACGGGGGCAAAAACCATTTAAAGCCAAATGTTTGGATCCAAGCAAGTTTGCTCTCGTTCCCAAGAAAGATAACTAGATCATCAGATTTAGAGACTACATAATGTATATATAATCCAGTTCTTTTGCACAAGTTAACTATAAATTAGTATTTCACTCATGGTATAGTAAATATGGACATTGAATTTTGGTGCTGGCAGGTGTCCTTGGGATGATGAATATGTATTTGATCAGTGCAGCAAGACTGGGTTTTTGCGTTTCATCGCATTGTGGCTGTTGCAACGGAAATAAACTGCTGGAGCAGTTTGCTGCTTTTCTGGTTCAGGATAACTAATACATAAATGAACAGGAGAATTAGGAGCAGGAGTCAGCCATCTGGTCCCTCGAGCCTGCTCTGCCATTCATCAAGGTCAGGGCTAATCTCCTACCTCAACTTCATTCCCTTAATATCCAGAAATCTATTGATTTTCCCTTTTGAATGAACTTGGACAGAGCCTCCACAGTGGGTGAAATAATTCCAAAGATTCATCATCCTGTGATTGGAAAAAATGTCTTGTAGTCTGAGACCGTAACACTCTTCCCCCCCCCCCCCCGCCTAGTTCTAGACTCCTCAGATTGGGGAAACAACCTTGCTGTATTCACACTGTCAAGCCTTCTGAGCATTTTGTAAGTTTCTAAATGCTCATCCCTTCATTTCTAAACTCAGAAAAATTACTCCACCGTGCATGTGTCTCTCCTGAGGTTCCAGGAAAATATGTTTTTTTGATGCACGCCTTCTATGGCAGGTCATGTAAGTTAAGGAGACCAAGGCTGTCATGCCCCATGTAAATGCAATCAACATGATTTTTAAAAACTTAATTCCACTTATAAAGCCTTACAAATTGCCTGTTGTACCCGCATGTTAGCTTTCAGTGACCTTTAGACATCACATTTCCCAATTTCTCATCACTTGAAATTACGCTGCTTTTCTATTTTATGCACTGAAGTGAATGACCTTGCATTTTTCCACACATAGTGGATAAAGTTGATCATGTATTTACTATAGCCAGATTTATAATCCAGAGAGGAACTCGATCGGTGGGGGGGGGGGGGGGGGGGAATGGTGAGACAATGTTTCGGGTGAGGGTACTACTTCAGACGGATTAAACATTATCTGTCCCTTCCCTCCGTGGATGCTGCCTGACCCACTGAGTTCCTCCAGCACTTTGGGGGGGGGGGGGGGTTTGGTCAAGATTCCAGCACTTGCAGTCTCTTCTGCCTTAAGTAATCCAGAAAAGTAAACCAGGGGAGTGGGGGGGGATAGAACAATATAGGAATTGAAAAGCATTTGGTTAGCTGCATGTCTGATTTTTGTCCATGGTCATGGAGCCCTTGGATTTATGCAGTGTGCGGGACACTGGCTTGAGCTTATATTTACCCTCTATGCTTCTGATCTGCATTGTGCAATTGTGCAGAACCACCAAACGCTTCATGTTGAGGGGTGAAGGAGGGTGAAACTTAGTGTTTCTATACTGCACAGCCCATTGCAGAATTCATAGCAGCTGCTTCTCACCTTGGCTGTGATGTGAGGCACGTCATCTTTCCACCTTTTGGGTTCAAATATGATGCTGAATGCAGAAGAAAACTTGGCAATGTCAGTGGAGAAGAGAAAAATAAGATGCACTTTTTCATTTTGTAAACATTTTAGACCATGAGTACCTTCCCACTTGTTCAAATAAAGACTTTCATCTACTGTATTAAACCACATTCCTGATAGCCAAAAGCAGTTTAAAAATAAATCAAAGTAGTTGTGCATCTGGCCTTATCGTCACTAAATTCCAGCTGCAACCATGGCAACTACAATTGCCTTTAAGCACTCTGGAATGTCACTGTAAAATAAATTCACTAATGCTACAGAGCTGACCCAAACAAAATCATTTCCACAGCCAACAATTTACTTTTCTCCTTGCATTCGAAGTGAAATGAAATCAACAAATCACCCACTAACACGGAACCCTGGCAAATAGCACAAATTCCACAATGATGCCTGTGCCACTATTTTTTGCTACAGAAACAGCCAAACGTGAAATAGAAATGTTTATGTATAATAGGTACAGGACTTGTCCTGTAAATGAAGCATCACATGTAATGCCATGTAGGAATCTGTCTTTGCTGAGGAAATCTTGGCATTCATCACAAGGCATGGGTGGGCCAACCTACCCAACTGATGTGCAATAGTATTTATGCTCCCTTTGAGCTTGTTTAGTGAATCAGAGGGGAAAACGGTTAAAACTTTGTGGCCGCTTCTGTTGTCTTTGTGAGAGTCTCGCCAGCTGGTTTGCATGCTGTCAAATCTGGCACAAAGGAACTAACCAATACATAGTTTTTGATTTTGTTTTTGTTCATTGGTTAAGGAATGAACACTAAAGAATGAGAACTAGTGACACAAAGGCATTTGACGTGTCCATGTTTGCCAAAAAAACGCTACCAAACAATTTTACTTTTTAAGGCATGTTCTAGAACTCCAGGTCATGTCTCTTCAGGTACATATCCAAGTAATTTCTAAACATGGCAAGATTTCCCCCACTCCCGTAGGCCGGAAGATCCAGGAGCTCAAAGGCATGCACCACCAAACTCGGGAACAGCAACTTGCCCTCTGTCATCAAACTTTTTGGCGGTCCTTCCATAAGCTAGGATTTGCCTCCACCCCACTGCGGCATTGGACTTTGTCTCTGGAACTGGTGCGCTAAATACGAAGAACTATATTCTGCACTCTGTTTCTTTTGCTTTGCCCTATTTATTCTACTTTAGTTTGGCATTATCTGATTTGATTGGATAGCATGCAAATATATCCAAGCCTTTACCTGTACCTCAGTGAGTATACATGACAATAATGACAGTATGTTCCATATTCTTTCCTCTTCCCCCTTTTGATCCTTCCTGCAATTACTTTAAAATCGTGTCCCCTAATTTCTGACCACTCTACTAAGGTAAATGTTGCCTTCTTTAATCTACCTAGGCATGTCATTTTATGCACCCTATACCATTGGTCTCAATAGACAATAGGTGCCAGGAGTAGGCCATTCGGCCCTTCGAGCCAGCACCGCCATTCAATATGATCATGGCTGATCATCCCCAATCAGTACCCCGTTCCTGCCTTCTCCCCATATCCCCTGACTCCGCTATTTTTAAGAGCCCTATCTAGCTCTCTCTTGAAAGCATCCAGAGAACCTGCCTCCACCGCCCTCTGAGGCAGAGACGTCTCCATTGCTCAAGAGAAAACAAGTCCACTCTATTCAACCTTTTGCCTTGCCTGCA
This sequence comes from Malacoraja senta, assembly GCA_038087875.1. Taxonomy (NCBI): domain Eukaryota; kingdom Metazoa; phylum Chordata; class Chondrichthyes; order Rajiformes; family Rajidae; genus Malacoraja; species Malacoraja senta. The sequence goes on along the minus strand of CM075986.1, from coordinate 18,692,844 downwards.
GTTCTAAATATCCTATTTATTCCAGAATATTCTGAACCCCTTCCAATGCCTGATACAGAAAGGATTTGCTCAATTTGCCCCATAACTATCCAGATATGATGTCCTCATTGGAAATTAAATGTTTATTTGCTAAAGTGTTGGAAATAAATGCGCTTAATAGAACATAGCACAGCACAGGACCAGGCCCTTCACCCCACAAAGCCATGCCAACCGATACCAGGCTAAACTAATTTAATTTTCTGTTTTCTTCTAAGTATCTGATTGCTGAACATGACTAAGAGTAAGGGGCAACACAGTGTCGCAGTTGTGGAATTGCTGCCCTGCACTGCCAGAGACCTGGGTTTGATCCTGACTAAGAGTTAATTGGCTTTGGTAAAAATTGTAACTTTTTGTGTTGGATAGTGCCATTGTACGAGGATCACTGGTCGGTGCAGACTCAGTGGGCCGAAAGGCTTGTTTCCTCGTTGTTTCTCTAAACTAAACTACTAGTCCAAACTTTTTATTAACTTCAACTTGAGAGCAAGATGTCTTTCCCGAATTTTCTGATTTATTACACAGCACCCCCTCCACTCCACCAGCATATATTATGTGCACCATACAAGCCACGCTATGCTTTCATATTATATAAGCTTTCTGATATATCTATCCTCCAATAGCAGCTACATCGTTAAATACTCTGATCTGCTAGTCAGCTCGGCTTATCTTAACTTTTCATCCATAATTCCCACGAATATTGAACAGATTTGACAAAGAGAAAGACAATGGATATTCTTGTCAGTGAAACAATGCAAACAAAGTTTAATTTGCAAATTCCGGCACAGTCTATGTTACTTTTGCACAAAAGAGTGGAGCATAATTTGTGTGTTATTAAGTTACATCTTTCTTTAAATGAGTTCTGAAAGTTTCTATAAAATCTTAATAGAATGCTAATGCAATATTATCAATGCAAGGACTTTCTTCAAGCATCATCTTATAAATATCAATTTCATGCATGTTTTCTTTAGTAGCTGTTTTTTGGAGACCTTGCTAGATATAAAAATAATATGTATGAAGGTTTTCTCCATCAATTTCATTACACTCTACAGATTTTTATAAAGAGCAATTCCAAACAAAAGGGTATTAAGTTTAACAGATATGTTTAGGAAGGAACTGCAGATGCTGGTTTAAACTGAAGATAGACACAAAAAGCTAGAGTAACTCAGGCAGCATGAATGGGTGACGTTTCCTGGGTATATTTCCTGGGGAGAATGATTTTTTTCATATTCGCTCCCTCCCAAAGTAGGTATAGCCATCTCAATAGTGATCGATAGGAAGTTGCAATGTTTTCACTGTATTTAAGTGTGCTATGTGTTCATTGGCAAAGTATATGCTTGATCTTCCATCGTGAGCTTTGGAATATCTGCATTTTGTTCGATGGCTGGGGTACAGGCCACAATTAGAGGTTCTGGCCCCTGTTAAAACTTCCAAAGCTTGCAAAGGTAGACCTTATGGGTGTTTCTCTTATTTATCTTCCATGTCTTGGATATATTCTTCCTACATGTCTGCACACGGGAACATATCATTTTGTATGGAGATTACGCACGTGGGTGTTGATCTGAGGCTGTTTAGGTGCCTTCTCAAATATATGTACGAGTGAAGGTAGAATTAAAGATTCAGTGACGCATAGGATGCAATTTTTCCCCCTGTTAACTACAGATGGCTATCTCTGACTTTTGTATTGTACCACTGCTTTTAATGTAGCTTTGATGTAGTTTTATATTGATTTAGCTTTTTAAGTTTATTTTCCTGATTTAAAATCCTACTCTTAAACAAATATAATAGGGTAGAAATTTTATTTATGAATGCAAAATATTGTAAGAGATATATTGGTCTCCGGGAGCTCCGCTTCTGGAGCAAAATGTAAGCGTTGAAAGTCGATGTGGATAGGTTGATGTGTTCCACATTTACAAGCAGAGATGTAAGATGTGCTTGCATCTTGGCACTCCTCACAATCTCACTGTTCAGAAAAGATGCTGATTTTTTTTTTCCCCCAGCCCAATGGACAGTTTCACATTTTGCCACATTATAATCCATTTGCCAGATATTTGCCCATTTCATCCACCCGTTGGTCTCTGTGGCTTCTATGTCTGAACAGCTCACACCATGTGCTCCAGAAGTCCTGTGTGAGACCATTTGCAGGATGAAATCCTTAAAACAATAAGCAGATAGGTATTTGAAAAAATATTGGTTAAATGAAAAAAAATTAGGTTAAATGAAAGCAAGGGCACAGCTGTAATTATCTGCGAAATCACCTTCACTTTGTTGTTCAATTCAATTTATTTGTCTTTTGGACAAATTTGTCATTTGGACCCCTTGAGGTCCAAACGAAATGTCGTTTCTGCAGCCATACAATACAAAACGAAGAAGACCCGAGACACAACACAATTTACACATACATCCATCACAACGCTGTGATGGAAGGCCAAAAAAAACGTATCTCTCCACTGCACTCCCCCCCCCCCCCCCCCCGATGTCAGTCAAAGTCAAAGCCCCCGGCGGGCGATGGTGATTATCCCGCGGCCATTTTTGAATTATTATTTTTTAATTATTATTAATGTATAAATATTCTCTTTTTCTGTGAAAATTAAGGTTATTTTTCCATTTTTGTGCCCCCTGAGCAAAGTCTTTAACGTAGTCAGTAAGATAACCGTCTTTCCCTTTAAAATGAATGAAAGGAAAATAAGTGTGTGTTCACACAATTTCAAGAATGCCATCCAATGGGAGAGATAATCTATAAGAAAACATATATGTGCTAATTCTATACATTGCAATTCAAGCCCGATATTTTCCACTGGGAAATGAGACAATATTTTGTTTGCAAGTAAACCAAGCATAGTTGTGTTCCAGTATGTGAGGATGAATAGCATTGTCCAATGCCTGCATAAAACTGCGTACTCCTTGCATAAAATTTATTCCACAATACCTTTGTGCATAGCTGAGGTTGAGAATCGAACAACTTAATTTTGAATTGAATTGTGCTGCATGTTAAAATTTAGTTTTGATTAAAGTATTAACCGGTGTGTATTGCTTTATTTTACAGATCAGTTGGAATGGATGATAGAACTCTGTGGTGCCTCAATAGTTAAGGAACCTTGTTTATTCACCTATAGTCCTGTAAGTATTAGAAAATGCATCACTCTAAAAGACTTATAAAGTTAAGACAGAAGAAGCTGCAGATGCTGGAATCTTGAGCAAAACCATGTTGAATAAATTTACCAAGTCGAGCAACATTTGTGGAAGGAATGGACTGACGATGTTTCAGGTTGGGATCTTTCCTGAGACTGATTTGGAGGAGGAGCAATGAGAAAAGGCCTCATATAGCTAGTCTGAGGAAGGGTCCTGACCTGAGACCTCATCTGTCCATTCCTTCTACAGATGCTGCCTGCCCCGCTGAGTTCCACCAGCACTGTTATAAAATTGCATTTAGTAATAGAAAAAAACCCTAACAATTTGTTATTAAATGCGATATGAATGCTTCTCCCTAAGACATTTGCCACTTCATCTACTATCAGGACTTGAAGATTTGGTTAATTTTTATCAACATAATGTCACGTTAGTGAAATATTCCTATTCAAATCTTACAAATTGTTAAGCATAATCTTTTCGGTATTCCCACAGGATTGGAGATGATTTTCTTCCACTATAAATTCTGTTCAGGCTAAAGTCACAAATAAAGCCTATGTTTTAGAGCTATACAGCACGAAAACAGGCCCTTGGTTTGCAAGCCAGCCAAGTGGAATATGCCTCATTTTATCATGTCTCCTTTAAGGTACTTGACAGAACCTCATATCTCTTGTCATCCACGGTTTTTACCCCTGCCTGCCTTGCTCTGCACTCCAACAAGAACATGCTGGCCCTGAACATGCTGTCTCAGGTTTAAAAATTTCCCACTTACCAGACATCAACTTCTGAAAATTCTTGCCTAATACCATTAAAATGGTCCTTGCACCAATTTAGGCCACTCCTTTTGGACCACTCCTATTCTTTTCCTTGACTCTTTAAAAACAAATATTATTATGGCCACAGGCCCCCAAATATTATTATTGTCACAAGTCCTCCTCTTTGAACACTTCAGTCACCTGCCCTACCTTATTTCCTAAGAGGCATTTGAGTTTTTCACCTTCTCTTGTACATGTTGAACACACTCACTAAATTCCGTCCCATCCAAGCCCTTGGCACAATGTGCAATCCACAACTGCTGTCACAGATAGATCTTGAAGGGGCAAATCAGTGACTTGGCACAAATTGACTTTGTATCTTGTCTGTATCCACAGGTTGGTTGTGAATTCTGTATAATAAAACTCCAATAATCTTGCACAGTTGGGACTTTGGTAATGGACTGGTGGATTTTTCAGACGTGTGGATATTTCGTATTAATTCCCCGACAATTGGAACTTCTTTATGATGTCACACATTATGATACAGTATTATAATAAATTCACCATAGAACACAGTAATTGTCAGAGGAGCGTGTGAAAGACAGAGGCTTCTCTCTGACTCGGGGAGCTGAGGAAACATTTAAGAACCTAGTTGCTAAACCATCGAGATTTCCAAATGGTCAGATAGTTGAATACTGGATTTTTACTGGATTAATTGCACTTTAAACATGCTACAGATGTCCCTGATATGTACACAATATGAAGAGAAGCCTATTGATGCGTGAGAAATGTATCTTTGGCCAATAGCTGCATGTTGTACTTCTGCACATTCGACTTAGAGTCAATGGAATCAAACATGTGACGAGTACAATCTGTGACTGATTGCAGGTGTAGCCAAAGGCAAGTCCTTCAAAAAGTAACTTGAATATCGCCAAACCCATAAAACTACTGTGTTGTATTTGAGAGTTGCAAGAACCTGCAGATTCTGGAATCTTGATCAAAGTGCTGGAAGAACTCGGCGGGTAAAGTAACATCTGTGGAGGGATTTGGCAGATGACATTCATGTCTGGTCCGTTCTTCAATCCCACCTGAAATGTCATCTGTCCAATCCTTCCACAGTTGTTGCCTGACAAGCTGAGTTCCTCTCGCACTTTGTTTATTGCATTGTATTTAAGTTATTTTCTATAAATTTAAAATCATTACTCTTACAAATTGCTGAGAATGTTTTTGAGAATGACTTTTGTAACCATTGCATCAACTTCAACTTCTTTCTGCTAGAATTGCACGGAAGTGGTGGTAGTGCAGCCTGATGCTAATCCAATTAACACAGACTACAGAGGTGAGTTTAGAGTTAAAACTGAGCTATTTAGGGCACTGGTAGGCTTTTTGCATTGAACTATCAAAGTAAACTGTGTACAACCTATAACTTTAAGATTTGTTTGATATCCATTAATTGGAAAACTTCTGTTCCTCTAATTATTTGTAAATTGAGTCATAGTCATACAGCACAGAAACAAGCCCTTCGGCCCAACTCGACCATGCCCGCCAAGATGCCCCATGTAAGATTGCCCCTTTTGCCCGGGTTTATCCCATATCCCTCTAAACCTTTTCTATGCATCTACCTGTCTGAGAGTCTTTTAAATGCTATTACAGTGCCTGTTGCAAACAAACATGTTTGATGCTCTGATTTTTCTACAGTAACTATAATAGTATCAGGCACTTCAAGGTTTGATATTTTTAGGCACAAAAGTGTTTGCTTTGCAGTTATAGGTTATAGGATGAAGGTTATTTTAATCTGGTTTGGAAGCGATCTCTTTCTGAAGCTGCATGCATGTTTTACTATCTGCTGAACTAAAGTTTGTTATTGATGATTACTCTTCTGAAGATCAATGTTGATTTTGATTTAATGGTTGAAGATTGAATTCCTAATGCTTTAAACAAATTGACTTTGTTACAGCGATACAAAGACAGTACAATAGTATTGTAGTTTCCCGTGAATGGATTTTGGACAGTATTGCTTGCTATGAAAATCATCAATTAAAAGCTTATCTGATCTGCCTTCCACACTGAGTCAGCACCATCTGGATCTTCTGAAGATGTATTTCTTATGATTTGATTTATATATAATGTAAATAGATTTATTTGTTTAGGTATAATGTAAATAACAGATTCAAGCACTGTTAAGTGAGCAAAATTCTGATAAATGCATAGCAAAAGGTTGCATTTTAAATATGATCTTTGGGTTTATTTTGCAAATGCGTAGTGATAAACACGTAGAATAAACACCTTATTCCGTGCTAAATGTTGTCATGAAAATAATTTGATTGTTTTAAAACAAAATTTATGATCTATGGCATGTGCGGAATGTAAGCCTCAATGGTTAGTGCACATTATATGTGATAATATTCAGCCTATGAAATGGAGGAAAATATTGTACAATTGCACAATAAATGCTACACTCTATAAAGTCTCCAATCAATTGCACTGGTATTTTTTATCAGGCACAGTTTCACTGACAAATAAGAAGATTATTTTTAAATGTTGTCTGTATCTTTGTTTTTGAGCACAAACTCAATCCGTTATACTTCCCAGCTTTCTGTGATTTACACTGTAGCTGCAGAATTCTTTCATTCAAGAAAGAATTCTTTCATTGCAATGTCTGCCCATTTTGTGACTGTATTTTTCCTCTGCTGTTCCCACCCCTGACATCCAGGCCAGGAGGAGGAAGGAATGGCCCTCGCTGATGTTCCTGTCAGATTGTTAAAAACTGTTTATTTTAACCTCTTGGAATCTGAATCTATCAACATTTTGTATCCTTAGTGCAGAATCTCATTCCGGATGCGTAATTAGCTTTACCAAAATGATAAATTTAAGACTGCATCAAATTTAACACAATAGATTATTTGTTTCCCCCCATTCCAGTTAAAATAGAAAAAACTATTAATCATTTACAATATTCCTTCCCTGGTATACTGCAGTTATTACTGCATATTTCCATGCATTTCTTCCGAGTTGTTTATTTTTGTGAAACATTGTTATCTTCCCTCACCAATGGCTGTTGAGAGCTGATGTCTGCAGGAATTTGACATAATATGGTGGATGAACATATTCATACAGGTGTGTGATGTAACAGTTCCTGTACACATCCTTGGAATAAATTTACTTGGCTCCACATGATTCTAATTTGATTAACAAACCAAATTTCACTTTATTCATTAAATATGCTGACTAAATTGTGTTCTATGATCTGATTTCTGTATTCCAAATTTTTAACTCTGCATAAATCTGCTCTAATTACCAATCGGTTATCTCTTGGGTCTTAAAAGAGTGATGACCTTGCGCCCTGAGATTTTTTTTTCCCATATGTCAGCAATTTCAAGTCGAGAGTTTGATAATGTGATAAGTCTAAATGAAAGGTTTAGACTCTCTATTCTGTAATTGAGTTCACTTTGCAAAAGTTTGATTGAAATTCTAGTGTAATGAGTTCTTGTGCCACAGTGTATTATCCAAAGGCATTTTGAGGGCATTAGTCGCATTGTGATAATCTGTACCCATTGTAATTAAACCAGCGACAAATTTGACAGAACTATAGAAGAAAATCTTCATTAGACAAACCCCCTTGCTTTGTGTTTAAAATCCTGTCTCCTGTCAGCAGAAATCTTCCACGGAAGGTTTTCATTTGAAAACTTCAGTGAATTGTTCTCGTTCCAAATTGTGCAATTTGTGTAGGAAGGAAAAAATATAAAGACATAGCAAAAAAAAAACAGCAAGAGCAATATCGGAGGAACTGTTTACCAGAACGTGTTGCTGTCTTGAGAAGTGCCCGGGTTCTGAAGAACTCCTCTGAAATGCGGCTAAATTGAGGAATGTTGATGTTCTTATCACAACATTCTTGTCTATGACACCAGTTGCTTTTTCAAATATAATGAGGGGAAAATAAGCTCATTGTACATGTAACAGTTCTTTTGTACTGAGATGCAACATAAATTTATCAACCTTTGTAAAATTTTATGCAATTGATGATTAAAACCAATTAATATCATTCTATCTGAGCAGCCTTTTATATATATTCAATTCAGCCTAATTTGAATAGTGCAAAGCCACACTTAGCAAAGTCTTTCAATTATATTTGTGTTGCTAACCAACTGCAATCAACTGCAGGTAAGTTATACAAGAAATTGAACTTCTTTCTACTTGCTTTCTGTAATATATGTATCCTGTGGGAAGGAAGCTGCCTGAAGTTAATGAATGAGCAACTATATAATTAAAAATGAGGCTATTACCCTGGGGGCAAATTATTAAACTTTACGTTTTCTTAAAAAATAAAGCATACTTAATTGAACATGTGTGCATTCAATAACAGTTGTACAGTAATGTTCTGATGCAAGGTCATTAACCTGAAACATTAAGACTCCTTTGTTCCTCACAAATATTCCCTAATCGGCTGATGAGCATTTCCATGATTTTTTGCATTTTAATTTGATTTCTAGAATCTACAATATTTTGCATGGGTAAAATAGTATCTTGCCGGTTAGTTTCACTGTTTCAGTTGTGGCGTATTCCATCTGTGTTTTCAGCAAAGGGTATGTTACTGATCTTGTTCTGATCTTAAACGTTACTTGGATCACTCGGTGGTGTCTCAATCTTTCTCATAAGCAGCAGTGCGGCTGCGACTCGCCTGCAGCCTGTCTGTCCATCCCTTCTTTGTCTTATCGTTAATGTTAGATGTATGTAATAGTCTGTTTTAGTAGTGTACTAGACTAAGTGGTCACATGGGAGGCCTGGTCCCCCAAAGCAACCCATTCCCCAATACAATATTCCACCATGGTGTGGGGGAGAGGGGAGGGTGTGGGGTGATGAGGAGGGGGGGGGGAGGGACTCCACTCAGCGGCTTCCCTGACTCCACTCTTGCGGCCTCAATCAGCGCGGCTCACAGACTCAGCCCCGCCTCGGCCACTTTATCCACCTAGCCCCGGTGATTGACAGCGGGTGCCGGAAGGGGCGTTACCTTCATGGTGAATGACAGGCGAGAAGACCAATCTGCTGATCTCACGATTTTATAAACCTTCATAACTTCTGTAATATTCCACCGATCAGAACAAAACTTGGTACGCATGGAGCAGAGGAGAACGGTGAGTAAGGTGGTGATATAGGGTACCGTTTTTGTGCAAATTAAAAAACAATGCAAACATAGAGGACAAGATGAGAATTTTAGTAATAGTATAGATTATGTGGGGGGGGACTTTTTTAAATCTCTTCAACGGAGATGCAACTTTTTTTTCCGTGTCATATATCCGTTCGCGCTGCGGCCTAACATTGAGCTGGGCGACCTCCAGCTGGGATTGACCTTGAGGGCTCCGGTCGCAGAGCCTGTGGACTCGCGGAGCTGGCTGACTTTCGCAGGCTGTGGTGGCGCTGCGATTGTGACTGCGACTCCTTTTGGAGGCTTTGGCTGCGGACCCTGTGGTCTAACATCGGAATCTCGCAGGTCCCTGGTTGGCGACCGACTTTGCGGGAGCTCCAGCCGCAGCCGCTTCGTCCGCCCCGTGTCGCAAGGCTTTCGGATGGTCGTTGATTAATGTGCAATATATTTGATTATTAAACTGGAGTACTCTGTAATGGGAGATGAGGTAAATGTACTGGCATGGATTGAGTTCGAAAAATCGTGTTATTTTCAGGTTAGGAGGCTGACAAAATGATGCCAGGATAAATGCTGGCACCCTAGTGATTCACAATCAATGTGGGTGAGGATATGTAATATATCCAAGTTTGCCAATGATATGAAGCTAGGTGGCAGTGTGGGCTGTGAGAAGAATGCCAAAAGGCTTAGTGGGTATGGGCTGGCATTAAAATTGGACAGTGGTGTGGCAGTTCAAAATAAATGAGATTTTTTTTTTTTTTTAACTTCCTTCAACTACTTGGTTGAAAAACAAAGGCAAACGTGTTTTCTGAAATGGTGAGGGAATGCAAGTTGGTGTTAAAGGGTTCGGACTCCTTGTATATGACTCACTGAAAGTTAATGTTCAGTAAGCAATTAAGAAGGCACGGTGTGGATACAAGCAACTGAAGATGTTAGTTTACAATAAAAGCAGCGCTGGAGTAACTGGGTCAAGCGGCATCTCTGGAGAACATGGATAGTTGATGTTTTGGGTTGGGACCCTTCGGACAGGTTGTGATGGGGTAGAAAGCTGAAGAAAGTCTGGCAATTGATAGGTGCATAGAGGTGGGGAGGTGTTGGGGGTTGGATGGCAAATTTTCATTGTCGGAGAAGAAAAGGCAAAATGTGGGAAGGGTAGAAGAGGCACAAAATTGAGAAGCCAGAAGAAGGAATACAGGTGGGCACAATATCCTGGTGTAACTCAGTGGGACAGGCAGCATCTCTGGAGAGAAGGAATGGGTGACATTTAAGGTCGACCCTTCTTCAGACTAGTCGGGGAAAAGGGAAAGGAGAGATAGAACAAATGAATGAAAGATATGCAAAAAAAGTAATGATGATAAAGGAAAAAGACCATTGTTAGCTGTTTGCTAGTGAGAACGGGAACCTGGTGTGATTTGGGTGGGGGAGGGAGTGCAGGGGTTACTTGAATTTAGAGAAATCAATACCATACCACCGGGTTGTAAGCTGTCCAAGCGGAATATGAGATGCTGTTCCTCCAATTTGCTGTTTGCCTCACTCTGACAATGGCTACAACCTAGTACAGAAAAGTCAGTGTGGGAATGGGAAGGGGAATTAAAGTGTTTGGCAACTGGGAGATCAAGGTAAGTCCAGTCGGACTGAGCGAAGGTGTTCAGCGAAACGACTGTCCAGTCTATGTTTGGTCTCGCTGATGTATAAGAGTCCACATCTAGAACACTGGATACAGTTGATAATGGGCCTTGTATATACAGTGTCGATGCTCAGTAACGCATGGGAAATGTAGAAGGTAGGCACAAAATGCTGGAGTAACTCAGCGGGACAGGCAGCATCTCTGGAGAGAAGGAATGGGTGACGTTTCGGGTCGAGACCCTTCAGACTGATGTCAGGGGAGTGGGCGGGACCGAGATAGAATGTAGTCGGAGACAATAAGACTGGTGGAAGAACTGGGAAGTGGAGGGGATGGAGAGATGGAAAGCAAGGGCTATTTGAAGTTAGAGAAGTCAATGTTCATACCAATCTAAGCTATCCAAGCAAAATATGAGGTGCTGTTCTTCCAATTTGCACTGGGCCTCTCTTTGACAATGGAGGAGGCCCAGGACAGAAAGGTCAGATTGGGAATGGGAGTGGGATTTAAGGTGCTGAGCAACCTGGAAATCAGGTAGGTTAAGGCGGACTGAGCGGAGGTGTTCAGCTTGGTCTTGCCGATGTACAGGAGTTGACACCTGGAACAGCGGATACAGTAGATGAGGTTGGAGGAGGTGCATGTGAACCTCTGCCTCACCTGAAAAGACTGTCGGGGTCCTTGGATGGAGTCGAGGGGGAAGGTAAGGGGACAGGTGATGCATCTCCTGCGGTTGCAGGGGAAAGTACCTGGGGAGGGTGTGGTTTTGGTGGGAAAGGACGAGTTGACCAGGGAGTTGCAGAGGGAATGATCACTGGAAAGCAGAAAGGAGTGGAGGTGGGAAGATGTGGCCAGCAGTGGGATCCCATTGGAGGTGGCTGTATGCAACGGCTGATGGGGTGAAAGGTGAGGACAAAGGGGACTCTGTCCTTGTTACGAATGGGGGGAGGGGGAGCAAGAGCGGAGGAGAGCCTCATCTATAATGGAAGAGGGGTACCCCCGTTTCCTAAAAAATGACATCTCCAATGACCTGGTATGAAAAACCTGATCCTGGGCGCAGATGCAGCGTTGACGGATAGCGCTCTGCTTTTAGTTATGTTCGATCTGTTGAGGACCAGACAGGCCTTGTCTCACTGGTAGATGAGAAAACGTAGTTTATTTAATGCAAGGTAAAATTATTTCTTGATGCAGCTTAACAGGTCTGTTAACGCAATAACACTCAGATAAGTATGCAATCATCAATAATACAATCAATTAATAATAGTGATAATGGGTAACCATTATCGTGCAAAACCAAAGCCCCAATCCATTAGAAGATTATAGTTGCTGAGATGCCCAATAAAATCGCTTCAGTGTGATCACCCAAAATAATGGTGATAATTTTGAAATTAATGTTTTATTTAAACTACCTCATGAAAGAGTAAAGAATGGCAATTTTGTGTTTGTCCTTAGATGAAGCTACTTGGTTAATGACACTATCCAGAAATCTATTGCGATGTAAGTAATTGCTCATGATGTAATTGCAGTAACAGGGAAATTATTTTATGGTCAACTGGTTATGGAGTGAAATTACCCCCTGCATGATTAGAATCAGTGTGTGATGAGCATTAATACTGCATTATGGCAATGGTGTCATTAAGTGTGTCGACTCCAGGCATCTGGGGCTTCATTTTGACAATCTTAACATCTGTACAATTCATTAACTTTCCATAGAATTCTGAATAAGTATCTTATTCATGTGTATTCTCCAGTCTGATGCCATCATAGCAAATTTAAAATGCAATTTGCTCCATTTTGCCTGCTTTTTTGTTTAGTTATAGTGTGTCAATTTGTCCCATCAGATGTTCCAAGCTGCTGTTGTTCAATGTCCTGAGGAGATGTTCTTTATTATACAAAGATCAGCATTTGCTTTCCCTGAATCATCTTTTCATTGCATCTGCAGTAGAGAACTCAGAATTCTGCATTCAGTTCGATTACCTCTGATCCTTCTGCCTCATACCTAAATTTCATATATGACAACTAAATATGATCATACAATTAATCAACATTTATAATTGCGTTCTGAATCTTTTCTCGTCAACAGTTGGGTGTTTTATTGTCATATGTCATATGTATTAGCAATAGAACCATGAAGTTCTTGTTGCAGCTTAACAGTCCTTTTAACACAATAAAACACAGGTAAATATTTAATGATCAGTCATACTAGGTAACCAGACGATAATGCAAAACCAATGTCCATAATGCAACTGAAACAATATCTGAAGACCAGATTGTGGTTAGTGTAGGAAGGAACTGCAGATGCTGGTTAACACCGATAATAGACATAAAATGCTGGTGTAACTCAGCGGGACAGGCAGCGTCTCTGGATAGAAGGAATAGGTTCAAGAACAGCTTCTTCCTAGCAAGCATCAAATAATTGAACATTGCACAACACCAAGCACGTGAGATACAAAATGCTGAAGTAACTCAGTGGGACAGGCAGCATCTCTGGATAGAAGGAATGGGTAATGTTAGGGGTCTGAAGAAGGGTCTCAACCTGAAACGTCACCCATTCCTGCTAGTATGGGTGTTGTGGGCCAAACGGACTGGTTTCCAGAGGGCTAGTATGGACATTGTGGACTGAATGGACTCTTTGGCTGGCAGCTCAGTCACTCAGGCCTGGTGTGCTGGCAGCTCAGACACTCAGGACTGGTGGGCTGGCAGCTCAGTCACTCAGGGCTGGTGCATTGGCAGATCAGTCACTCAGGGCTGGTGGGCTGGCAGTTCACTCATGGCTATTCCTTGAAATTCTATTTCAAGCAGAGTGCAGGCCACCAAATTCAATTTCATAGCATTTCAAGTGGAGTGCAGGCCACCAAATTCAATTTCATAGCATTTCAGGCGGAGTGCAGGCCACCAAATTCAATTTCATAGCATTTCAGGCGGAGTGCAGGCCACCAAATTCAATTTCACAGCATTTCAGGCAGGGTGCAGGCCACCAAGTTGCCAAACAACTCATTGCATTGTCATTAAGGGCTAACAAATCATTTATTGCAAGTACATTGCAGACTCACAGTTCAGTTGATTCACAACTTAGAATCACAGTTGTGAACTCTCCCTCGCGATCTTCCAGAGTGACTGACTCGCGTACAGGCATCCGGGGTTTTATAGTCCTGCCCCCCCCCCGGAAGGGGCGTTACCTTCATCGTGGAGATTGACAGGCGAGAGGACCAATCAGCTGATCTCAAGATTTTTTAAACACTCATAACTTTTTTATTTTTCATCGATCGGAAAAATCCTCGGGGCTGCCTCAGCGGAGAACGACTGTGAGTAAGATGGCGAAAAATCGTATGGTAGCATTTTTTCTAAAATCAATATACAGCGCAGACAGAAAGTGGTCAAGATGAGACTTTTAGTATATAGATAGATGTTGCTAGGCTCCCTTTCATCTGTTCCATACTGGATCTCAGCGTATTTTTCAAAACCTGTATTTTTTCTCTTATAATTTGAGGATTTCAACCACCAATAATACTATTTCTCCTTCCACTTAAACATCAAACTTAGTGTACTATGTGAAGCAAGTTTAATCGAGGCAAATGGATGTATTTTCCGTGATTGTAATTGTTGCTCACAGTGGCTTTGGCTAAAAGTCTGATTTACAAAGGCTTTGAATTTTTGTCCACATAATCAGTCTGACGTGAAGAAGTGATCACACTTTTTTGATTATGATTTCCAGCATCTGCCGAGTCTTGCCTTTCAAATTTGACATTTAACTTTTTTCCAAACTACGAGTGCTCTCTGTACGAAGTTTGTACGTCTCCCTGGTGGGTTTTCTCCAGGTATTCAGATTTCCGCCCCACATTCCAAAGACGTGCAGGTTTGTAGGTTAATTGGCTTCTGTAAATTGTCCCGAGTGGGCAGTCACGATGGCGCAGTGGTAAAGTTGCTGCCTTACAGCAAAATGCAACGCTGGAGACCCGGGTTCGATCCCGACTACGGGCGCTGTCTGAACGGAATTAGTACGTTCTCCCCGTGACCTGCGTGGGTTTTCTCCGAGATCTTCAGTTTCCTCCTACATTCCAAAGACATACAGGTTTGTAGGTTAATTGGTTGATAAATAGTCCCTGGTGAACTCTTCGGAAGATACAAGGTACAAGATAGAACTAGTGTATATGGGTGATCGCTGGTCGGCATGGACTCAGTGGGCCGAAGGGCTTGTTTCCATACTGTTTCTCTAAACTAAACCCACAAACATACTAGCTTCACCATGGACATATTTGAACATCAGAAACTCTTGCCAGTTAATATTGGGAGTTCACAAGCATGTGTGTGAAAATTAATTGGTTTTGACGATTTCTTTGGATCACAGCTGATCCTTCCAGTCTGAGCTCTACAGATTCCATTTGGTAAATGCTCTCAATCCATTTAGTACACTCTTATTTCATCTATCATTTATCAAGTTTAATTACAGCATTCACTTTGAGAAGGTCAGTCTTTCTAGGATATAGATATTTTTTTAAAACTAAGAAGCTTCTATGTGTGGAGTGTTGCAAAGCATAGTATTCTATTTCATAATTGTTCAATAATTTGTGTTTCAGACCTGTCCTGTTACCTGTTCGCGAAATTGAGCATAGGTGTTGATTCTTGTCTGGTGTCAGTATAATTTTATAGCTTGTTTCAGGCCAGAATCTTGGCTGGAAATTACAAGAAATTGTTGCCAGTTTGAGTTTTCCTTTGATGAGTTGATTGGAGTGGGAAGGCATACGGAGCTGTGAGCAGTGTAGCAGCTGTTTTTTAGTCCTCGTCCTAATTTCACTGATAAACTAGAATTATGCAAATATAATTAATTGACTGTCTGACGTCTGCAGCCGAGACTATACGGATTTTTCTGGCAAATGCTCAAGACCATTTTATTCAATGTTGATACTTTATTTTAAATACAATAAAAGGAAATGGGATGTTTCCTCGTTCCAGATGTTTGGCTCTGCACTTTGATCACAAGCTGCTAGAAATGTGGTGTGTCATACTTTATAATGTTCCATTGTCGTGTGTGTGTGTGTGTGTGTGTGTGTGTATAATGCTTGATTATAATCTGATTTCCATACATGAACACACTAAGATCATTCGTGTGCTGCACCTGTTCATCAGAGCCTGGCTCCTCCGTGGAATGTAATTAGGAATGTAATTTAGCCGAACCTTATTCATAGCTAATCCAATTTAAAGCATAAATATTGCATTCAAGTGCAAGTTAAAAGACTCACTACAGTATGCACCAGATTGCACAATTTCAAGCTGAAAAAAGTCTCCTCAGTGGGACAAGCCCTTAAAGATAGTTAAAGGCGAAGTGAGTACAGGAAAAGTATTTTTCTGATGCCATTTAAACTTCTCTTGGAATTCAATCACTTCAATGTAAAAGTAATTGGGAATGGGGAGCATTGGAACAAAAAATTTGCCCTCGGTACATATTAACTGTAATATAATAATGTATGCATGTTGGTAGGTGCAAAGATCTTTTTTTATCATTGTTGTGTTATGAATACCACAGAAAATATTATGTACTCTCAAGGTCACATTAAATAGAATATTATTGCTTAAATATATATTGTTATTGGACTTTGCATTTCGGAAAAGTCCCAGCTGAGAGGAAGACAGCAAAATACTGAAAATATTGGGGGTGAAAATGACTTCAGGACAGTTTGTTAGGAAAATGAAGGAAATGGTAACATAATACTTATACAGCTGAGTGAGTATACATTTATGGTTGAGAAATTGTGTTCAACCAATGATGACTTCTTTGACAAAGTAACTAGCATGTTAGATAACAAGGAAGCCAATGGATGTAGCAAATTTTGTTATACAAAATTCGGTCCGTGAAGTGCCCCATAAAAGATTACCGCATTAGATAAGCACCTGTGGACTTGAACATAATAGGTTAAGTCCAGGGGGTCCGATATGGGGATTTTATGCGTGGGCCAGGTATATTGTCAGTGCGGAGGGGCTAGGAGCAAGGCCAAGTGTGCATCCAGAGTCAAGGTCTGGAATAGTACTAGGTGTGCAATCAGCACTGGGAACCTAAGCAGGTAAGCAGCTATGATCTGGGTAGTATAAGGGGCCAGATGTAAGGCTGGACTCGGGGTCAGGAATGAGAGAAGGTATGCAACTGGAGTCAGGGTCAGGAGTAGTACCAGGTGTGCAGTGAGACCCAGGTTGGTCAACATGGGCCAAGTGCTTGATTATAATCTGATTTCCATACATGAATACACTAAGATCATTCGTGTGCTGCACCTGTTGATCAGAGCCTGGCTCTTCTGTGGAATGTAATTAGGAATGTAATTTAGCCGAACCTTATTCATAGCTAATCCAATTTAAAGCATAAAGCATTCAAGTGTAAGTTTAAAGACTCACTACAGTATGCACCAGATTGCACAATTTCAAGCTGAAAAATGCAAAAGCTCCGTACCATGGAAGGGCACCCCTCTCCCACACCCTTCTCCTCTCCCCCCCCCCCCCCCTTAGTCCCTCAGCTTGGTCTCTCGCAATTTCTCACTCCCAGCTCTCACCCAATGTTGGCAGCCCTGCTGTACTGTACAGAATAAAATACGTCTCGTGCACACAACTTGTATTCCACTTGGTTTTTGGCTGGACTCCTGTGAGTCCCTGCTCCAGAAACATGATTATCAACACATTAAATAGATGTTTTAATGTGGACTGAGTGAATTTGCCATACATCAAAGGTAATGATGAAAATGTTTGTTTTTCCCTACAAATTCTAAAATATTTTTTATGGTATTTTGCTTCTGAATACATTTGGACTTTAAGTTTCCAACTAATCTGGATCAGATCCCAAGCCCCTCAGAACACCTGCCTTGAAATGGGAATAATTCACTCAACCAACACTTCAAATGCGTGAAATAAGGAAGTCGTGATTTTGGATACCTGTGCTAAAAGCTCCTGTTAGTTCAGTCACAAAACAACAGAAGGCCCTTAAATTTGTCCTGCATTTTGAAAGTATTTGAGTGGCTCTGATTTAAACTTCACTGTGTCTCCAACTCCACCCCTGAAGATCTAATATCCTCCCCCCCCCTCCATTAAAAAAACATAAAAAGCATGCTCATAGTTTTCAAAAGCAGTAATCGCCCCCCGATCTTGCACACCAAATATCATCACCATGGCATCACATGCAAATTTTGTCATTTACAACTAGCTGACGTTACAACAATTAAACATTTTTTTTTAAATTAAGTTGAATTTTGTGAAACACAATCAAGGATTGATTTGTAACCAGAATTCAATGAATATATAATTAGTTCAAAATGCTGCTGTCACTGATTTTCCCTGCAACGGTTTTATTTTCTTATCATACATATGTCGTGTATTAAGATGGCAGGTCTCTAGAGACCTCCAGGCAATCAGTGCCTCGCTGGGCCTGGACCTGATGATAATTATACTTCTTTTCACATCACTTAATATTGTAACCCAGCATTATATTGTCAAAGAGAACCCAACCTATCTTTAACAGCATGTTTTGATGGATAAGTAATTTGAAGTGTCTCGTACATTAAGAGATCCAGTGGATTTTTCTTATCAGTTACTTTGCCACTAAGGGTTGACATAATTGAGGTTTACATCAAAAAGGGGTGGGATAACTGTTCTCACTGATAGACTAAGATTGGAATTTCATGAAACACGTCAGTCATTTTTCACTGCTACTGAAATCTTGTGTTGATTCTGATGTGATGCTCATTCAGAGATGGCTGTAAGCATTTTCATCTGATTGATGTGACTTGAAAATAATAATGTGGGTAGGCACAGGAACATGTTGTACTCTAAGTGGCAGGCATGGACTCTCAATATTTAAAAAGTTGTTCGAACCAATCATAAGTAATTATAAATCTTAATTGGACTATTCTTCGAGTAAACCAATAAGTTTGGATAAATAAATAGTGGTCTCACAATAATATTCCAGCTGACTTGCATTACAGGCAATGCCTTTTTCACCTCGGTCATTCCCTCTTCTCTCCTCTCCCATGGGGCAGAAGGTGCAGACGCTTGCAAGCACAAACTACCTGTCTCAGGAACAGTTTCTTTCTCACTGTTATCAGACTACTCCTCCAAAAAGGTTAACGGGCAGTCCAGATCTTCCAACCTACCACATTGTGGACCTTGGATATTTTCACTCTGACTGTAATTCTGTAATACTATGTTTTTGGCTCTGATATTTTTCTCTTTGCACTGCCTGTTATACTTGTGTATGGTCCTGTATTGTTTGTTCTGGATAGGATGCAGACAAACTTTTGACTTCACCTCTGCACGTGACAATATACCTACCAGTAATAATACCTATTGGAGCATCGACGGTGCAGTGGGTTTTGCAACAACCAATTTCTGCAGATAAATTGTTAATGTGTTAACACTTAGCCAATGTGATTCAGTATTTCGGATGCATTCCACAATATCTCACGTGTGTCTCCAGAGTTTGGTTTAATTTAGAGGTACAGAGCGGAAACAGGCCTTTCGGCCCACCGGGTCCGCGCCCACCAGCGATCCCCGCATATTAACACTATCCTACACACACTATGGACAATTTTTACATTTAACAAGACAATTAACCTACATACCTGTACGTGTTTGGCACGTCTACGCCAGCTGCGCCAGCGTGCCACACAACTTGGGACCTTTCATTTCCAGTTGAGTTGGCAGACAGGCTTGGGATCTCAGTTAAAGCATGACTTCACATGTGATAGTTGGTTACCATTGTTTGCTTATGTCCTGCTGTGCGATTGAGATAGATCTAGGGGTCAGTCACACACTGGTAAAAGGGAAGTTCGATCATTCTGTGTGGAAGATAGACACAAAAAGAAGGGCCTCGACCTGAAACGTCTCCTATTCCTTTTCTCCAGGGATGCTGCCTGACCCACTGAGTTACGCCAACATATTGTGTCTATCTTCAGTTTAAACCAGCATCTGCAGTTCCTTCCTGCACATTCTGTGTGGAAGTTTGAGTGTGTTTGTGGCTGGCCTTTTGGATTTAATTATTTAATTTTGAGGCTATTTTTGTTCTCCAAGTCAATGCTGTCCAGTTCAGCAAGGCCAATATTAACCCTCCTCCAGCAAGCATCTGTCACAAAGTCCCCCACAAGCTGGATACCACGGGGTTAACATGCCCATCAGGGCTTCAGTGGTTACAGGGACTGTTCTTCTGGTTCCACTACTTTCACTTCCCGTTGACTTAGAAGCAGAATAAAGAGAGAGGGGACATAAGGTTCAGTGCCTCAGTTTGTTCAGACCTTCTCTAGGCTTGGGGTAGATCACAGCAGCGTCAAGTCAAGTCAAGTCACATTTATTTATATAGCACATTTAAAAAACAACTCTCGTTGGCCAAAGTGCTTTACATTTGTTATAAGAATGGTATAAACAAACAAACTACATACATATATACATATAGCCCTCGCTCAGAGGACGTCAAGAAAGGCTTGGGAGTATAGACATGGACCTGTACAGCACCGAACAGGTTCTTCATCCCAACTTATCCATGCTAAACAAGTTGCATGACAGAGCTAGTCCTCTCAGTTTTGACTCCCCTATCCTGGGGAAAAGATTGTGGCTATTCATCTTATCTATGCCCCTTACGATTTTATACACCTCTCTCAGATCATTCTTCGGCCTCTGGTGAAATATGACCCAGTGTCTCCATATAACTCAAAACTGTCACACATAGTAGCCTTAAATCTTCCCTGTACCCCTTCCAGTTTAATGACAACTTTTCCATAGCAACATGACCAGAATCTTGGGTAGCTTGCAACCTAGCCGGATGAAAGTTGATTTCTCTCATTTCAAGTAAATCCCGTATTTTTTCTCCCTCTCCCTCTCCCTCTCCCTCTCCCTCTCCCTCTCCCTCTCCCTCACCCCCTCCCCCTCCTCCCTCACCCCCTCCCCCCTCCCCCCTCTCCCCTCTCCCCCATATTCCACTGATCAAATCCTTGTAGCCCTCTTGTTATCACACTTTCCCCAGCCAACAATGTCCCATTATGGGCTCCACCCTTCCTGAGGTCATCTGTTGCCTTCCCTGATTTGTTCTGGCCTTTTCTCACCTCCAGCTTATGCCCCCACCACCACCCACCACGCTCCGCCTCGACCTTCAGCCTGAAGAAGGATTCCGACCCGGATCGTCACCTATTCTTTTTCTCCACAGATGCTGCCTGACCCGCTGAGTTACTCCAGCATTTCTTGTCTATATTCACAGTACTCCAAATGTGGCCATCGACCTGTACAGCTGTAACATGACATCCCAACTTGATCAGAGGAAAGTCGGAAGGACTTTACCTTATCTTACCTTTCCATTGTTCAGCCTCCTCGCTGAAGCCTCTCAAGACAAAGCCTCGGCACTGACCATTCCAATGCAGCCCTTGGAACTCAACCAATAGCCGCTCCCAACACAACCACTCCAAAATGGCTCCAACAGGTGTTAAGGGGAAGCCAGGTTGTTGGCTCAGAGGCTCTGTGAAAATCAAAGGTTGTCTCACCTAGGCTTACGATAACACCTCCCTTAATTTCCATCTACAGAGCTGTGTCGGCATGGATTTGAGAGCGGCTGAGAATGCGTGAACATGAGGGGGAAACTAACAAAATAGTGATCTTTTAAAAATGAGAATGTCACAAGTGGAAGTGAGACATTTTCTCAATTTAATATTTAACATTTAAAAATGTCAAAGTGAGAGTTGATATTGGATTATGTTAGATTCAGCTGACCGCATCTCTTCCCTTGCCATTTTTGGTGTGGCAAATATCAATAGCACATGGGACTCGGTACTAATTTCCTGTGAGCTAGGTCGTCTGTGTAATGTGGTATCAGCACAGGGGGGAAAAACAACTTGTTAGCACAATTCACCACACTAATGGCATGCCTGTGCGTCGGCAAGGGGAGAGGAGAGCTGCCCTTTCGTTCTGTCTGGCTGTGATGTCCTGAAAGGCACAGATATCCAATGATTTTACACATTCCACAGCTTCATCTACTATAGCTCACATCCACACAATATCCAAAACAATAATTTTGCATGCCCAATATAATTAAAGGACTTGACAATTAGATGTTCGAATGGGTGGCTTAAATCCTTCTCCTTAAAGCATCTCTGCAAACAGCCCCAGAGTGTTCTGCGATAATTGCCTCCTTTTTAAGAACATTTTTTTTTACCTGTTTCTCCGCTTTATGTCGCAGGCAGCTTCAGACTTGAGCCAGATCTGTCTTGACTCATTTGATATTATATTCGCATCCTTTTGGCAGACCTACGACTGTCATTAATCTTAATCTCTGTTGATTGATTTGAATTAACAGTGTAGCGGAAAGATGTTTGACTCGGTAGCTGTAATTTAGGAAGCAATTTGTCACACTGGATTTGCTCTGCTGTTCCTCCCTCTTTTTTTTTTTTCCCAGGGAGTTCAAGTAGTGCAGGTGTGACTCCGGGATGAATAATAGTTGCTGTATATCAAAGTGGGCGTCAACAGATGTCTGCAGTATAATT
Source organism: Malacoraja senta (assembly GCA_038087875.1). Lineage (NCBI taxonomy): Eukaryota > Metazoa > Chordata > Chondrichthyes > Rajiformes > Rajidae > Malacoraja > Malacoraja senta. Next base: position 18,670,671 of record CM075986.1, on the reverse strand, counting down.
TTTGTAATGTCTTAACATGTTTGTGTCCTACAGACTGTTCAGCGTGATTTGAGGTTGACAGACCAGAGTTACCCTCCTCGCTCCTGAAGCAGAGACAATAAACCTTTAGTTCTCTCCTGAACTTATTTAATTTGCATTTAACCAATAATCCTCAGTGTTCAAAGAGACTTTGATAAAAGAACAAGGTGCAGCTCATGAACTATGTGAAGCTACTTTTTTTTTTTTCTGGGTGGTGTCATCTTTAATAATTCATCAAATGACCTCACAGGATAATCATACTCAAAATTATGTTGCAGCAAAAGCACTTTGGATAAAAGTTGTGTGAATCAGTGGCCTGTTGTATCTCTACAATGTGATTTATTGCAATGTCAATTCTCAGACCACTTTATATCTTAAGGCCTTTCTTTTTTTTATATAGCATAGTTGGGCAGAATTATAAACTTTATTTTGTTGCTGATTCAGTGATATCATTTAAATTAATTGTTTTCCCTTTTTCAGTTCTTGTTACTTTCCCATGCAGCATGGAAACAGGCCATTCAGCCCAATTTGTCCATGCCGACCAAGATGACCTATCTAAGCTCGTCCTATTTGCTCATTTTCGGCCCATATCCCTCTGAATCTTTCTTATCCATGGAGCTGTCCAATTGTCTTTTAAATTTTGTTATTATAGTTGCTTCAACTACTTTGTCTGGCAGTTCATTCCATCTATCCACCACCCTCTGTGGAAAAAAGTTGCCCATTGGGTTCCTATTAAATCTTTCCCCTTTCAACTTAAAACCTATTCCTACCCCCCCCCAAAAAAAACCTAGATGCATTCTCCTCATAACTTTATACACTTCTTTAAAATCACCACTCAGCCTCCTGCAGTCTGAAGAATAAAGTCTTGGCTACTCCAAACTCTCCCTGTACCTCAGGCTCTCCAGTCCTGGCAACATCCCTATAAATCATCTGCACTCTTTACAGTTTAAAGTCGTCTTTCCGATAGCAGGGTGACCAAAACTGAACACAGTACTCTCAGTGTGACCTTGCCAATCTTTTGTACAATTGTAACATATTGTCCCAAATTAAAATCTGTTCACTTTGATTATTAAATAAACAGGCCAACTTGAGGCAGACGATGAATCTGAACAGAAGATATTGACCTTGTTGATATGCAGGGAAACTTCAAGCAGTGTGGCTGTCATGGTTGGGAATGTCAATCTTTCATGATTAAGTGCTCACATTCTAACAGAAGAGCTTATTTCTGTCAAACTTACTGATGACCCTAAATGTTCTTGTGAAAATAGGAAATTATGGATAATAACGTTACTGCAATTATGCTGCTTGCAGTTTGCACAGATTAGCCTGTCTGTCTGGCCCTCTATTTATGCAGGAGAGGAGCTAACTGAATACATAATAACTTGCCTGCTCTTATGATCTCATCTATATGCGAGACACACCTTTTCTTGTTGCTTCCTAAAACTATCTATGCCGCCGTACCTTATAGAAGTGGAGATCCCAGTTTGGAGATTGAATCAAAATTAATTTCAGAATGGGGCTGCAAACTCATTTAAATTGTACAAGATATGAACATGTTTTGTAAATCTGCATTATGCATTCAGTTGAAATTCATTTTCCTATCTCTCACTGAGATGTGCTCTGAATAAGTGAAATGTTTTGTGGAATACAAAATCTCCATCTGGATCCAATTTGTGTGATTAGGTTCATCTATATTTTCCCAACTCATCTCCCATCTCTCTCTCTCTCTCTCTCCTCCCTCACAAGCTGCTGTGATATGCACTTGTGGTTTTGAACTGTTCTCCAGCATTATTCTATTGCCTCATTTCGGCCATTTCTTTGTCACTCTCTTGATTCCTGGTTCTTGCTGCATCCTTCTGACTTCCTGCCTTTTTATCGGTTTCATTCTCTGGAGAGGTTGGATGGTCCATTACATGCCCCCCCCCCCCCCCCCTGCCCTGTTGTTGATATGATACCACTGGGAAATAAATGTAGGGCAGATCTCCACTGGTGTTTCTTGCATGTCTTTACATGAGCTGAAACAAACTCTAGGCAACATAGAAGTGTTTATAGTTAAAAACGACTCTTTTACTCTCACCGTCTAACTTGATCAAGTGGTACAATTTACCCTCTACATGTATAGTACCTCTGATGAAGGCATAGACAAATCAGCCATCACTTTGAATTCTTCCTCTTGCTGCTCAATCTATCGAATGCTCTGGGGACCTGTAACTACAGCATGTAATGGGACTTGATTTATCGTTAGTCACAGACTAGACTATCATTCATTCAGTTTGTGAAATTGTTGCTTCACGTCCTAATCATTGATCTTGCCTCCATTGTCTTGAATGCGGCTCATTCCTAATTTTCGGGTGAATATCCTCCAGTCAGAACATGACAAGTCTAAATTTACACATGATGCATCTGTCCATGTATCTGTCAAGACTTACTGTGCATCACTAGTGTATTCAGGTATAAATATTTATGATTCACACCTCAGTTGCTTATTGGCATATATTATAAAATGCCACGTAGATTACCATGAACTACCTTTAACTGGAACAAGTCAAGGAATTCAAAATGCTGCTACCTGGTGCCTCCCACTCTGTCTCCTCATTCGTGTCTCCCCGGCAATTGACATTGGTTAATCCACCATTGACACTAATATTACAGTACGAGTGAAAATGGGATATCCAGCATTTCATAGCAGGACACAATGTGTAGGAAGGAACTGCAGATGCTAGTTTGTACCAAATATAGACACAAACTGCTGGAGCAATTCGGCAGATCAGGCGGCGTCTCTGGAGAAAAGGAACAGGTGATTTTTCAATTTGGAACCTTGCTTCAGGCTGCATCTAAAGAAGGGATCCCACCCGAAACGTCACCTGTTCCCTTTCTCCAGAGATGCTGCCTGACCTGCCGAGGTGCTCCAGCACTTTGTGTGTATTTATCAGCAGACGTTGGGATCCCTGTGCCACAATGATTGAAAAGCAACACACAACAAAAAAGAATCGCCACTCTGCATAACCACAATGGAACTGGTCTGCCTTCTCGTGTTGGTGACCTTTATTCCTCTGCTTTGCCTGGTCCACTGTTTATCTGCAGCCTTTTCTCCAGTCTCACTTACTCCCTGCACAAATCTCTGTTTCTGCATCTTGTCAATCCCTGATCCGTCAACACCATCATACACTTCTACTCATGATTGGAAACATTCGTAGTCATAAATGGAAACATGTAATGGAGACACAAGGAACTGCAGATGCTGGAATGTTGAGCAAAACACAAAGTGTTGGATAAACTCAACAGATCAGGCAGCATCTGTGGGAGGGAATGGTTAGGTGATGTTTTGTGTTGGGATACGTTGTCAGACCGAAGAAGGGTCTTGACTTGAAACGTCCATTCCTTCCATAGGCAAGAGTGAAGGGAAAAGGATTTATGAGGATGTTGCCAGGATTTGAGGGCCTGAGCTATAAGGGAGAGGTTGGGCACGTTAGGACTTTATTCCTTGGAGCACAGGAGGGTGAGGTGAGGCGGAGGTGTATAAAATTATGAAGGGAATAGATAGGACGGATGCACAGAGACTTTTACCCAGAGTAAGGGATTCAAGAACCAGAGGACATAAGTTTAACGTGAGAGGGGAAAGAATTAATAGGAACTTGAGTGGCTCTTTTTCACTCGGAGGGTGGTGAGTAAATGGAAGGAACTACCGGAGGTGGTAGTTGAGGCAGTTACTATAATAAAATTTAAAAGACATTTGGACAAGTACATGGATTATAAAGGTTTCTAGGGATATGGGCCAAAATGCGGGCATCTGGGACTCGTGTAGATGGGGCATCTTGGGCGATGTGGGCAAGTTGGGGCTGAAGCTGACTATTTCTGCGCTGTATGACTATGAAAGTTGACCTGGTTATCTAATTATTCATCTCAACTGTTGAAAGTGCACTTCAGATCATTGAAATTATTATATACATTGCGGTCAAGTCTAATTCAAATACTTGGGTTCATTCCTATGATAAAACTGTTCTACTGTAGAAACTGCACAATAACCCATCCCTATTGTTTCCAAGAAAGACAAGGTTGCGAGAGGTTGCCAGGCAAGGCTTCCCCAGGGCTGGACAAAGTTCAGAACAGAAGGCTTCAAAGCCCAGTCAAATTGAGTACTCAAAATGAAAAAAAATGAATAGGTGATCAGTTCTGAGACCTCAACATCAAGCAGTAATTCTGATTTTCTTCCCCCATTCATGTTACCTGACTTACTGAGTTTTCCAGCATTTATTTACTGGTGTATTATGGAAGGTTAAACATTCAGCTTTCAAAAACTCCATCTACTTTCCCTTATCCCTCAATCCCTCTTCCTCTTCTCTAATATGTTTTGGTAGGTATTTTCATAACGCTTGCACATGCATAAGATAATGATGGACCATTATTATTTCATTGGTTATCGGTGGTCTGTAGGACTATTCCTAATAGTAATGTCCTAATAGGGAACCAGAGCTTTGCAGCTTTGCGACTTGTCTGTGGTTATTAAGTTGTAATCATTTTAGATCAAGATTTACGAGCAAGCCACCTGCAGAAACCTTGGTCCTCTCAACTTTTCTTCGTGCCACAAATATGCATTCATGTCAAACTTGTTACAGCACCAGCAAATACTGAGTTGAAAGTGTTCTGCAAGTAGACAGAATATTACATGCTCCGCATGAATAACTTAAAATCACAGAGATAATTTCAACTCCGAATCAAAAATGTCAACTGTCTAAGCTGGCAAGAACTCGGAGGTGACTACAATTGCAAGTTAGGTGATGCTTTTGTACCCATGCTGGAATAAGACATGAAAATGCTCACCGCAGATGGATGTGCACAAGACATTATGAACATCTTTGCTGTATCTTGCTGCCTAGCAACATATTAACTCCGGGTAGAAACCTAATACATCTGAGTGCGCCTACAGCATATCTGTTGCTGTTCGTGTGGCTGTAGCATCTTCATGTTATTAGCAGCATTTCTGTCCATTGCTACAATCTAATGCTGGTGCACAGACATGGGTAGTGGATCTAAAGCTGAAGGTATGTGGAAATGTTTGCAACAAAGATTACTGACTGAAATGCATAAATAAAACATTGTAGATTTATTTTCCAACTATTGCGAGTTGCAACTACACTAGAACATTGCAGAAATACTTTTCGTTTCAGCAGCAAGTTTTAAAGTAGAGTGCTTGCTCCTCCTCTCAGCCAGTCTCAAGAAGGGTCCCGATCTGAAACGTCACCTTTAAGTGTTCTCCAGAGATGCTGCTTGCCCTGCCGAGTTACTCCAGCACTTCGTGTGCCTTTTTTTTAAAGACAATTAGCAAATGCACACCGCCCTCTGCAAAAGATTAGCAGAATTAAGAGTTCAGAGGAACAAATTGGAGGTTAATTGGTTGCAACAGCAGCAGTAGAACAAGAAGAACGAAAGCTCCACTTTGTCGCCATTAAGTCATTATAGAACTAGCAATTAGTTCAAATGAAACCAGGGGTAAGAGAAGCTCCACTACAAAAATGGGCTGCTGTGGATATTGGGGGTAGCCTGCGATGTGATGCTCTTACAAGCTTCAGAAGGTTCACATCAACTAAGGAGCTCAGACATCCTCTGTTAAAGCCCTGTCCCACGGTACGAGTTCATTCCAAGAGTTCTCCCGAGTTTGCCCTGATTCGAACTCGGAGATTTACGGTAATGGCCACTCGTCGGTACTCGGGGCTCTCGTGGACATTTTTCATCATGTTGAAAAATCTTCACGAGTCTTTCCGAGCTTACCTGCCGTTAGCGAGTCTTCCCGAGTTAGCGCTAAGAGACGTCCCCGAGCTCCGACGTACCCGCTACGTTCATTCTCCGTGCTTACCACGAGTTTTATTTTTTTTAAACTCGGGGGAGCTCTTGGAATGAACTCGCACCATGGGACAGGGCTATAACTTAGCCATTAAACTGCATTGAATGCAGAGAAGATTTCCGAGGCTGTTGCCAGGACTCGAGGGCCTAAGCTTTGTGGGGGAAGAAGCGGGCAGGCTAGGATTATATTCCTTGGAGTGTAGGAGGCTGAGGAGTGATCATATAGAGGTGTATAAAATCATGAGGGGAATAAATAAGGTGAATGCACAGAGTCTTTTACCAAGGATAGTGAAATCAAACGTCGGAGGATATGGGGGCAAGATTTGATAGGAACTTGAGCAGCAACTTTTTCACACAGAGGGTGGTTTGTATATTGAACAAGCTGCCAGAGGATATACTTGAGGCAGGTATTGTTTAAAATATATTTGGACAGATACATGGACTGGAAAGGTTTAGAGCGATATAGATCACACATGGGCAAATTGGACGAGCTTAGATGGAGAGTTGCCAACTTTCTCACTCCCAAAATAAGGGACAAAAGGTCAAAATACGGGTCAAATTCACGGCGGGAAATAGTTGACCGACTCGGCCGTGGCTGGGTGAATGATGAGCTGGCCCGGGTGCTGGACTGCACACAAAGCCCAGCCGGCGGGCCAGCTGAGGACTTTTGGCCCGGGTGCCGGACTCTGTGTGGGACGGGTGAGGTGGGGCCGGACGCGGGGCTCCGACCTGACAGTCACCTCGATCCGAGTAGTAGCAGTCAAATACGGGACAAGGGCAGTCCCCTATGAGACAAACCAATTTAGCCCAATATATGGGATGTCCCAGCGAATACGGGACAGTCGGCAATCCTACTTAGACGGGGCATCTTGGTCGGCATGGATGGGTTGGGCCAAAGGGCCTGTTTCCGTGCTGTATTTCTCTGACTTCATGAACCCTGCTTCTAAATAACTTATTCGTGATTTTATTGCAGTCAATCTTCCCTAAGAAGGCATATGAACCAGCACTTATTGAAGGACACCCGAGTGGAGGAGAATATTTAGCCTGCACTCTCTTTTGTCTTGTTCAAGAAAGAACTGCAGATGCTGGAAAATCGAAGGTAGACAAAATTGCTGGAGAAACTCAGCGGGTGCGGCAGCATCTATGGAGCGAAGGAAATAGGCAACGTTTCAGGCCGAGACGTTGCCTATTTCCTTCGCTGAGTTTCTCCAGCAATTATGTCTACCCTCTCTTTTGTCTTTTTTTTTTAATGCAGGTCCACCACTGATTTTCCAGCAACTGATGTTCCACCACCTTCTTTAATCCGGACAAAATTATGAGAACACACTTATGTCCCCCACGGAAGACCCCCGAAAATGTGACACCTAGGCCGGATGAGACGGCCAATCTCCAATGTGCTCCCTGCGGCCGAGGCTCTGGAACTCCGGCCTGGCAGATCCGTTCCCATATCCGACTTCTGAGGGCGACTTTGCGGGCCGATTTGTTGGCTCCTCGGCTGCCGAGGCAAACCATTCCGGAACCGTTGGACTCCTACCCTGTGTGGAGTTTGCACGTTCTCCCTGTGACCATGTGGGTTTCTCCCGGGGTGCTGCAGTATTCTCCGGCACACCCCAAAGACGTGCGGGTTTGTAGGCCAATTGGCCTCCGTAAAAATTGCCTCCCGTGCGTCGGGAGTGGATGAGAAAGCGGGATAACATTGAACCAGTGAGAACGGGCGATCGATGGGTCGGTGTGGGAAATCCTGTTTCCACGCTGCATCTCTAAACTAAACCACGAATCGGGTACTTACAGTCTGATCTCAAAATCAAGCAAACCAGAGAAGCTGCCCATTAATTGTTATTCAGTGAGTGGTTGAAGAGACTTTGCGGTAGTTCCGCGTGCTATGGGTCAGATTTGGTGTCACTGCGGTAGTGATTTGACAC
>CM075986.1:18528195-18662690 GCA_038087875.1 Malacoraja senta | reverse complement strand
ACAGCCGAATCCCTCCCTCTGGCACATTGTCCATTATCCTGCGGATCTCAGCTTCACAAGTACAGGGAATTACTGCTTAATCGTGATGATGGCTCTATCACTATCCACTTACACACACTGAATGACAGAGCATCTCTTGGCTGAGAAAGAAAGACATCTTATCATCGTTCCTCTAATCCTTCTCCTAATTAATGTTTCACCATGTGATCTATTGTTTTGACTCGTCTGCTAAAGGAATTAGGCTCTGCCTCTTTATCGCTAGACTCCTATAATAAGTTCATTAGTTCATAAGTCAAAGGAGCAGAACTAGGCCATTCAGCCCATCGAGTCTACTCCGCCATTCAATCATGGCTGTTCTATCTTTTACTCATCACCATTATCCTGCCTCCTCCCAGTAACCGTTACTTACTGATCAAGACACCCTCAAGACCATCTGTTGTATAATGTTATACTTTTCAATTAAATCTCCCCAATGGCTCTTTGCAAATCCAAACAAAAACAGCCTCAGTTTATCCAACCTATCCTTCTCGTCCAACTAACATCTCCCGCACGCCCGCCAGTGGTAACGCAGCTTCCCTATAAAGTCGCAACTGGAACTGCGCACAATACTAAAGCTTGTAGGGGCCTTATTAGCATCGTACACAGATCCAGTATAACCTCCCTGCTCTTGCATTCTGAGTCTCAGCCAATAAAGAAAAGAAAGTGGAGGGGGGAACGGAGGAGAGAAAATGGAAGTGGAAGTGGAAGGTGGAAGAGGAAGTGGAAGTGGAGGTGGAAGAGGAAGTGGAAGTGGAAGTGGAGGTGGAAGTGGAAGTGGAAGAGGAAGTGGAAGTGGAAGTGGAGGTGGAAGTGGAAGAGGAAGAGGAAGAGGAAGTGGAAGTGGTGGAAGAGGAAGAGGAAGTGGAAGAGGAAGTGGAAGTGGAGGTGGAAGTGGAAGAGGAAGTGGAAGTGGAGGTGGAAGTGGAAGGGGAAGGGGAAGGCATGAGATGTTGAATGAAAAAAAAAATGATGACAGTGCAATGCGAAGGAGTTGGAGAGGCAAAAAAGAAAGCAAAACGGATCAGTCTGTCAGAGGTTAAGATAGAAAAGCACAATTATTATCTGACTTTGCCAAAATGAGATGCATGCTAGTTTAATACATTTAAACTGCAAATTCAGGATCAGAATAACTGACAACCATGCCCTAATTTGATTCTGATTGCTCTGTTAAGCACAGGACTCACTATTAAAGACCAGTTTGCCCAATACCTTGTACTTTATAAGAGCACATAATCAGGTAATACATACAAGAAATAAAGTGAGAGTGAGAAGCATGTCATTTGCTGGGTGCAAGGCAGGGAGGAGCGTGGTGGAATACTATTCACTTCCAGTGCATCTCCAACAACACTCATGAAAATTAACGTTACCCAGGATAAAGTACTTTACCTGACTGGCACCACGATCAATGTGCGTTTCTTTGATGTAGGGTTATGTAACATCTGCGGAGGGAATGGACAGCCAGGAATACCATCAGCTGCTGGTTTCCCTCCTGATCACACACTGTCTTCTTTTGGAAATAGATCACTGTTAATTCACAGCCTCTGGGACCCCTTCCAACCCGAAATGTCATCAGGCCATTTCCTCCACAGATGCTGCCTCACCCGCCGAGTCCTTGTCTTTTGCTCATGATTCCTGCATCTGCAATTCCGTCGTGTCCTCATTCTTTGCGTGCTGGGTTACTGTATCTGGAGTGCTTACTACCTGTAGAATGCACGGCAGTAACCCATCCAGCCTGCTGCAAAAGCACATGTCCCTCCGTTGGCCTCCATCAGATCTCCAGGAACGACACGGGCAGTCGGTGCAGAGTTCCATTTAGTTTATTGTCACGTGCAGCGAGATGCGGTGAAAAGCTTTTGTTGCGTGCTATCCAGTCAGCGGAAAGACCATACACGCTTACAATCGAGCCATTTGCAGTGTTTAGATACACGATAAGGGAATACTCACCATCCGCACATTTCCCTCCTCTTACAGTCACAGAGTCATATCGCACAGAAACAGGCCATTGGGCCCAGTTTTCCCATGCCGACCCAGATGGCCCATCTATACTAGCCACACCTGCCCGTGTCTGGCCCATATCCCTCTTAACCTTTTTTAACCAAGTACATGTCCAAATGGCTTTTAAATGTCGTTACAGTACCTGCCTCAACTACCTCCTCTGGCAGCTCGTTCCATACACCCACGCCCTCTGTGTGAAAATGGTGCCCTTCAGGTTCCTATTAAATCTTTCCCATTCTCACCTTAAACCTATGTCCTCTGGTTCTCGATCCCCTTACTCTGGGAAATCACACACTGTCCTGTTATGGAATTAGATCACGGTAATTTCAACACCACAAGGTCGATATTCTGGATCTTCCCCCCGCCCCCCAACTCATTCTCCAGGTATCTTCAGCAGGAGAGCTGCCGCAGTATAAGAAGATACAGCCACTCACCCTCTGAATGGCAGATAAAATGGGCAATAAATGTTGGCCTTCTCAGAGACGTGCTGAACAAATCAATAAATAGAAGAACGTTTGGGGTTTCTAGAGCAATCAAACTTCATCAAGTGCTTGAGCTGTTGTAATATGGTTCATTTGACCATCAGACATCCACTCAATCAATTCTCTGACGACCACGTTGCTTGTGTGCTTACATTATTTAGACTTTAGACTAGAGATACAGTGCGGAAACAGGCCCTTCGGACCACCGAGTCCGCGCCGACTAGTGATCACCCTGTACACTACCACTTTCCTACATACGAGGGACAACTTACAATTTTACCAAAGCCAATTAACCTACATACCTGTATGTCTTTGAAGTGTGGGAGGAAATTGGAAAATCCACAGTCACAGGGAGAACGTACCAACTCCATACGTCAGGATCGAACCCGTGCCTCTGGCGCTGTCAGGCAGCAACTCTACCGCTGTGGCACCGTGCCGCCCACATTTACTGTTGTGAGAATAATGCCAAATAAAGGCTTTGGATTAATTCTAATGGTTTGTTAGATGTACAGTAGAACCCCTATCATATAGATCACAAGCTGATTCCTTTTTAAGGCGCCAGTTCAGAAGTAAAAGAATGTTGCCATGGTGATAATGACTGAACGATACATATCCATCTCTGGATATTTTCTCCAGGTACTTATTTCATCTCTTATCCCTCCTTGAAAGCATTGAAAGTCCTGCTGGGATGTACTGACATGAGTCCTCCAGCCATCAGTACGTCCTGTTTCTCATCAATGAAGAATATTTCAGCTGGGACGTGATCGTGCACACATTGACTCTTGGCAATTCTGTCTGAAGAAGGGTTCCGACCCGAAACATCACATATTCTTTTTCTACAGAGATGCTGCCTGACTCGCGGAGTTACTCCAACGTTTTGTGTCCATCTTTGACTCTGGTCGCTCTGAGTTGCAATCAAGGGCAGAAGATCCTCCTCACGGTGGCCTGCACTCTGCTTGAATTGCTATGAAATTGAATGCGGTGGCCTGCACTCTGCTTGAAATGCTACGAAATTGAATGCGGTGGCCTGCACTCTGCTTGAAATTCTACAAAATTGACGCTCTGTGAAGCTGGTGTTCTGTGTAATCTCCTTGCTCACCCTGATCCTGACAGCACCAACGACCGGTGATAGAGTTTGAGGCAACTCGGTCTGCAGGATCAGCACCTTTCTGCAGCCATTCTGTCATTTGACTAGTTTTAAAGCACATTCAATGCAGTACACCACAGACCATTGCAGTACATCAGGTAGTAAGGGTACAGAACTTGGGCTTTTCAGAGCCAGCGTAGAGTTTACAGGTCATCATTTGTGTTCGAACACTAGGGAATGAATTGACTGATCATTGAAACCCAACTCTATCAGTAGGCCTGCATTGGAAGATGGGAGCCTACTTGAGTGAGGGTTATAGGGCTTCCCCTTGTCTGAACCTGTGATGGGGGTGTCGGAATATGAGATGGGAGGTGGAGAGGGCACAGTGTCTGGGATGGTGCACACCTCAGATGTAGTAGTGGGATAATGGAGCACCAGTGGATGTGTTGTATCTGGGCATTCAGAAGGCTTTCGACAAGGTACCACATAAGACATTAGGATACAAACTTAAATCACACGGTATTGGGGGTTCAGTATTGATGTGGATAGAGAACTGGCTGGCAAACAGGAAGCAAAGTGTAGGAGTAAACGGGTCCTTTTCACAATGGCAGGCAGTGACTAGTGGGGTACCGCAAGGCTCAGTGCTGGGACCCCAGCTATTTACAATTTATATTAATGATCTGGACTAGGGAATTGAAGGCAACATCTCCAAGTTTGCGGATGACACTAAGCTGGGGGGCAGTGTTAGCTGTGAGGAGGATGCTACGAGACTGCAAGGTGACTTGGATAGGCTGGGTGAGTGGGCAAATGTTTGGCAGATGCAGTATAATGTGGATAAATGTGAGATTATCCACTTTGGTGGCAAAAACGGGAAGGCAGACTATTATCTAAATGGTGGCCGATTAGGAAATGGGGAGATGCAGCGAGACCTGGGTGTCATGGTACACCATTCATTGAAAGTAGGCATGCAGGTGCAGCAGGCAGTGAAGAAAGCGAATGGTATGTTGGCCTTCATAGCAAGAGGATTTGAGTATAGGAGCAGGGAGGTTCTACTGCAGTTGTACAGGGTCTTGGTGAGACCACACCTGGAGTATTGCGTACAGTTTTGGTCTCCAAATCTGAGGAAGGACATTATAGCCATAGAGGGAGTGCAGAGAAGGTTCACCAGACTGATTCCTGGGATGTCAGGACTTTCATATGAAGAAAGACTGGATAGACTTGGCTTATACTCGCTAGAATTTAGGAGAATGAGAGGGGATCTTATAGAAACTTACAAAATTCTTATGGGGTTGGACAGGCTAGATGCAGGAAGATTGTTCCCGATGTTGGGGAAGTCCAGGACAAGGGGTCACAGCTTAAGGATAAGGGGGAAATCCTTTAAGACCGAGATGAGGAAAAACTTTTTCACACAGAGAGTGGTGAATCTCTGGAACTCTCTGCCACAGAGGGTAGTTGAGGCCAGTTCATTGGCTATATTTAAGAGGGAGTTAGATGTGGCCCTTGTGGCTAAGGGGATCAGGGTGTATGGAGAGAAGGCAGGTACGGGATACTGAGTTGGATGATCAGCCATGATCATATTGAATGGCGGTGCAGGCTCGAAGGGCCGAATGGCCTACTCCTGCACCTATTTTCTATGTATCTATGTATACTCCCCTCTCAGTCCCATCACTCGGTTATTGGGCATCTAATTCAGACCCACACCTTGAAGTAGCAGGTCCTGTTGAGACATTTTGCCACGCATCATGGAAACAATCCCTTCGGCCCACTGAGTCCACACTACCCAGAGAACCGCTACTTTCAAAATGTCTGCCATGCTGGATAAAGCGAAAGTAAGATGCAGTGGCTTATTCAACTCTTGAATCTATGTGTGGTTTCTATGCCAAAGATCCAGTATTGTTCAATTTATGCGTGTGAGGAAATTCCTTCCATCTGCTCCTGCAATGAACTACCAGGTCATTTGTAGTGCATGTGTTTCCACCCACTCCCCTGTCTTTTAGTTTAGTTTAGTTTAGAGATACAGCGCTGGAAACAGGCCCTTCGGCCCACCGAGTCCGTGCCGACCAGCGATCCTTGCATACTAACACTATCCTACACACACTTGGGACCATTTATTATTTTTTTTACCGAAGCCAATTGACCTACAAACCTGCACGTCTTTGGTGCCTCTGGAACTCTCTTTAACTAAGACTGATAAAGGATAGGGCGAGATTGACAGCATTAAAAAAAGCAGCACATTGTTGAATTTCAGAGCAATTTATCTGTGGGAAGAGTTACAACGACGTTAAATGTAATACTTGCAATCTGATCTAATAATCACACCTCCCTCACATCATTATACAGTGTCCTTTGCCACGCTCTGGTGCTTGTACAATATGTTTTTCTTTGACATTATTCCTGTGGAGGTCTCAAGTACCTGGAGGCAAGTCATCAGCATCATCTGTTGGAGGCAGGGAACTGTTTTAACTCAAGATGATGCATACATATCCCTGCAAAGCGGAGGGATAAAGATGATGTAATTCGTCACGACGTGGTGAATGGAAAACAACGATCTGATCGCAGCGAATTACCAGCTAGGTCACTGGTCCCAAATGGGCCCTGCTCTGAATTTAATTAACTTTCTGTTCAATGCATTTAACTTCGCACCTTGGAAGTCAAATATGTTTGCTCATATCTGGCAGCGGTGTTATACAATGAACAGCCCTTGATTCAAGGCTGATAGAGCTGCTCTTTCTCTTAACGTTCCGCGGTAATACTGGCTGGCAGGGCGTCAGAAACCAGCAAAGAGCCATCCCTGGGGGCCTGTGCAGAGCAGCTGTGATGGTGGGCTGTAAATGAAAGTACATCTGTCATGCTGGGCAGAAGATTGCAACTCTGGCCCAGCACTGGGCCACGAGGACATGTGCTCACCGTGGGATTATCTGCTGCAGGTCAAAGTGTGCGACGCTTTGCCTAACCGGCTTGCCCACCTGGTGTTTCACACAGGTTGCGCCTGCCTTGAGATGGAACAGAACTCAACAACGGTCAGCTGAGATTTAAAGGCTTCCATCAGTTTAGTTTAGAGATACAGCACGCAAACAGGCCCTTCAGCCCACTGGGTCTGTGCCGACCAGCCATCGCCGCACGCCAACACTATCCTACCCACACTAGGGGGCAATTTGCAATTATACAGAGCCAATTAACCTACAAACCTGTACGTCTTTGGAATGTGGGAGGAACGCAGAGATCTTGGAGAAAACCCACGCAGGTCACGGGGAGAAAGTACAAACTCTGTACATTCAAATACTCTTAGTCAGGGTCGAACCCGGGTCTCTGGCGCCATAAGGCAGCATCTCTATTGCTGTGCCACCATCATCATAGCGATGATTTTAGCACTTGTTCTGGATCACATTATCATTAAATAGTGCCTGATGTCCATCAATATGCACTAGCAACAGTATTAGTATCAGCCGCCCCATTCCCTATAAACATATTAGCTGTTTTGAAGGTCATCGAAGAAAGCTTCACAGTAGCAGAAGACTCTCTTCCAATCTTTCCATCATTTCGCTCTATTCTCCAAGGAAAGAGTTTGAAGATCTGAACTGTTGTAAAGGAAAGACCCAACAACTAGTGAAGCCTTTCCCCATGTCTAATTCGACAAGAATGCATCGTAAAATGCCTGGACATTCAATTGCTCCTAAAGCAAATATTCCCTCAAATCAAACATTTCTACTGCACTGTTTGAATTATAGTTCTCTTTCAATCGGTAACATTTCAGTTCGAAGGATGAGGAATTGCAAACCCTCTAGCCTTTTCTAATTGCATTCTTGGAATCAGTCGGTATGCTGGAATCTATTTTATTTTCAATTACTTTTATATCTTCTGAGACGATGAAATTTTAATTGACGAACCACCCATCTAACTCCACACTGACAATGCTTCCTAATCACATCAGCCTGTTAGGGAGTTACCAAACTCCCACACCTTGGACCCAGGCAAGGACACAGGCAGTCACACAAACAGCAGCTGCGGGGCGATGAGGGAGACTGAGGGAATGGAAATGCTGCACATGTGGTAGATAAACCACAGGGACCTTGTCGACTACCTTGGGACAAGATGCACGTGCTACTGAATATGCCACATGGCAATGAATACCACGATAACACTGAGCGCCAGAAACAAGCTGTGGGATATGTAACTGCAGCACACAGAGAGAACTGCAAAGAACCCCCCAGATTAATTATCTTCCCAGAAAAAGCGCACAACTGGTAGAGCTGCTGCCTCCCAGCCCCAGAGATGTGGGTTCGATCCTGACCTCGGGTGCTGTTGGTGGACTTTGCAACATTCTCCCTGCCCCAAGTTTCCTCCCACATCACAGAGATGTGTGGGTTTGTAGGCTAATATGCCTCTGTAAACAGTGTGTAGTGGGATAACTAGTGTGAATGTGTGATCAATGTCGGTGTGGACTCGGTGGGCCAAAGGGCTTGTTTCCATGCCTAATCGCTAAACTAAACTAAACTATCCTTCTCTTTCTCCATGTTTAAAGACCTTTGGCGAATTGTGGCTGTTTATTAAGGAAACTATCTTCTCATTAGCATTGGACTGAATCACAACCCATGGCCCTAATTTCTTGAGAGCTCTCAGCTGAACAACAAAACGCTGGTAAAGCGATTCTGCAGAATAAGGTCGCACATTGTCAGTTGCCCCAGGTGCTCATTTATAAAACATAAACATTTGAAAATACAAATTATACTTTAATTCCCATGCCAGTTAGCAAGTTTGACCTGCCTAAAGGGACAATACTGTTCTCAATTAAGGTCTCTTACGCCACCTTATCAGCACATAAACTCTCTCAAATTTGTGGAAGGGGATGGGAACCAATGTCAGCTTCCTCCCCTAGGTCAACATCCTTGCACTGGAGCCCTACGTACTCTTTGTATTGGCCAGGCCATGTGGTCCTGGACCCAGCACTTTGATACAATCTCAAAGAAAGCTCATCTATGCCACCACTTCCTTAGAAGATTAACGACTGAATACTCTATCAAACCTCAACAGATGTATGGTAGATGGCAAACTGACTGGTTGCAGCACAGCCGGATTTAGTTTAGTTTAGTTTAGTTCATTGTAACGAGTACTGAGGTACAGTGAAAAACTTGTACAAGAATACCACCAGCTGCAGGTTTCCCTCCTCATCACACACTGTCTTCTTTTGGAAATAGATCACCGTTCATTCACAGCCTCTGGGACCCCTTCCGACCCAAAATGTCATCAGGTCATTTCCTCCACAGATGCTGCCTCACCCGCCGAGTTCTTCCAGCACCTTGTGTTTTGCTCATGATTCCTGCATCTGCAATTCCTCGTGTCCTCATTCTTTGCGTGCTGGGTTACTGTGTCTGGAGTGCTTACTATCTGTAGAATGCACGGCAGTAACCCATCCAGCCTGCTGCAAAAGCACATGTCCCTCCGTTGGCCTCCATCACCAAGAACGACACGGGCAGTCGGTGCAGAGTTCCCTTTAGTTTATTGTCACGTGTACCGAGGTACAGTGAAAAACTTTTGTTGCGTGCTAACTAGTCAGCGGAAAGACATACATGATTACAATCGAGACAGTGTACAGATACATGAGTAAGGGAATAATGTTTAATGCATGATGAAATCCAGTAAAGTCCGATTAAAGGTAGGTCGAGGGTCTCTAATGAAGTAGGTAGTAGTTCAGGACTGCTCGCGAGTTGTTAGTGGGTTGATTCAGTTGCCTGATTACAGCTGGAAAGAAACTGTCCCAGAATCTGGAGGTTTGCGTTTTCACACTTCTATACCTCTTGTCAAATGGGAGAGGGGAGAAGAGGGAGTAGCCGGGGTGCAACTCGTCCTTGATTATGTTGGTGGTCTTGCTGAGGCAGCATGGGGTGTAAATGGAGTCAATGGAAGGGAGGTTGGTTTGTGTGATGGTCTGTGCTGCATCCACAACTCTCTGCATTTTCTTGCGGTCCTGGATGGAGATATTCCCCAACCCAGGAATGAGAGGCTGCAGCAAGCAGTAGACATTGCCCGGTCCATCACAGATACTGACCTTACCCTACAATCTAACAGCTCTACAGAAAGAAGATGCTGTCTCAAAAAAGCAAGTAATATCATCAAAGAACCACACTGCCCTGGCCATGTCCTCATCATCAGGAAGAAGGCACAGGACCAATGCGGTTTCAAGAACAGTTTCTGAACAAAGGACTAATCACAGGCATTAACAGAATATTGAGTGGACCAACACACCTATAATTGCCCCCCAATGTAGAAGCCAATCTTCAGCCGCTTCGATTTGCTCCACATAATGGGAAGAAATTGCTGAGAATTCTCTGAACAACAGGGTTATGAGGCCAGAACAGTGGATAGACACAAAAAGCTGGAGTAACTCAGCGGGACAGGCAGCATCTCTGGAGAAAAGGAATGGGTGACGTTTTGGGTCGAGACCTTTCGTTCCTAACAGTGGCATGGAAGAATGGTGCCCCAGAAATAGTTGACTTCAGCCAACCTGATCATTAGGTTAGGCGGCGCGACTCATGTCGCAGCGGCCTCTGCAGTCCGTCTGTCTTTAAAAAAAAAAAATTGTCTTGTTTGAGTGTAGTTATAGTGTTTTGTTGTTGGTTTTTTTAAAAACTGGGTATGTGTGTGGGGGGTGGGTGGGGAAACTTTTAAAATCTTTTCCCTGCACGGGAGACCAGACCTTTCTCTGTCGGGTCTCCGTTGTCGTTGGGGCCTAGCACCGTGGAGAGGCCTCCAACCGGAACGACCTGGGGCTCCAGTCGCGGAGCCTGCGGATTATTCACCATCGTGGAGCTGGCCGAGTTCGGAGCGTGGAGAGCTGCGGTGACGCGCGGCTGCGACCCGACCCCGGAGATTCGGAGGCTCCAGCCGCAGGTCTGGTGGACGGTGACTTCGGGAGCTCGCGGGTCCCTGGTGGGAGACCGCTTTTCGGGGCTCCCGCAACGGCAGCTACTCCCGCCCGAGTTGCGGGGTTGAAGATGACCTGGAGCTGGGTCTAACATCGCCCGGCGCGGCTTTAATGGCCGCGGGACTTGCTAGCGCTACCGGGGGCTCCAACATCAAGACCCGGAGCGCGGCCTTGCATCGCCCGGCGCGGCTTTAATGGCCGCGGGACTTATTTTCCATCGCCCGCCGGGGGCTCTGACTCTGACATCGGGAGGAGAATGGGGAGTGCAGGGGAGAGACAAGACTTTGCCTTCCATCACAGCGAGGAGGAGATTCACTGTGATGGATGTTTGTGTAAATTGTGTTGTGTCTTGGTTCTTTTTACTTCTTTGTATGACTGCAGAAACCAAATTTCGTTTGAACTTCATTTGAGGTTCAAATGACAATAAATGGTATTGTATTGTATTGGTCATGATTCTAGTGCCTACCAGAAAAGATGGAAAGTTGTTCAGGCATGGGTTTTTTAATCTATAACAACGGGACTAGTCTCATTCAATCATTTCAACGACCAACAAAGTGTTGGAAGGAAATATTGACATTATTTCCAAACGTCAGTGCCTCCGCTCACTGACACTCAGCCTGGTTTTAATTGGAACTGTTCACTTCGGTGATCACAGCCTTGGTGCAAACATGGGTAAAGTGCAGAGATTCCAGGTTGAGCCACAAGCGATAACAGGGCAGTTGATGCATGACAAAATGTGTAGGAAGGAACTGCCGATGCTGGTTTACACTGAAGATAGACACAAAACGCTGAAGTAACTCAGTGGGTCAGGCAACATCTCTGGAGAAAAGGAATAGATGACATTTCGGGTCAAGACCCTTCTTCTGACCAGTTACTCCAGCTTTTTGTGTCTATCGTCAGTTCATGCATGAGTCTGTATGTAGAGAGTCCTGGTAGAATTGGACTCAAAAGGAAATCTTTCTGTCAGCTAGTGTCACGCACACAAAAAACTGATTGTGTTTTTTGTATTTCAATAGACTTTGTCTTGGACATTGGTGCAGGAGTTTCTCAGTCAGGTGGTCTGGGCGAAAACATTTTCAACAGTGTCAACAAATTTCCCTCATTCATAAGATCAGAAAGATTGGTGTTCCCTGATGTTTGCAGTGTTCCCTTCTATTCGCAGTTCCTCACAAGTAGTCTGCATAGGCTGAACCTACTGCTGAACAACTCCGGGCTTGTACGATAAGTGTGTATTTACATTCAGAACTCACAGGGGCCAGGGAACAACTACCTCCAACAGGAAAAGTGACGGGGGGAAAGATTGAATAAGAATGTGAGGAGTCACTTTTCCACGCAAAGGGTGCTAGGTGTACGGAACGAGCTGCCAGAGGCGGTAGTTGAGGCAACGTTTAGGAAACATTTGGACAGGTACATGGATAGGATGGGTTTAGAGGGGTATGGGGCAAACGGAGGTAGGTGGGACTAATGTAGGCGGGACATGTTGGCCGGTGTGGGCAAGTTGGGCCGAAGGGACTGTTTCCACACTGTAAGGCGCTATGACTCTAGAAGGTTTAATCACCTCTCCTCGATGTTCCACCAAAACCCACCACACTAATATCATGGGGACACTAATAACAGAAACCTCGCTGGGCTTCCAGTTGATGAAAACTCTGCAACTCTGTCTGCACTAACTGATGGTTTTTAATTCAGTTCCCTCACAGTGTCAGGCGAAGGAATTGGCTACGTTTATTCAGCTCCCTTACACAGCTGAACCAGGACCACGTTGATTAATTCAGCTCCCTCACAGTCAGCATTAGCAAGAATACTTCCCCACACCATAAGAATTCAATGATTATCTTTGTTAATTCAGTTTTTTAGCACGGTTGTACTCAATGATCAGGTTTTGTCAAGCATCTCCCATATGTTACGCTTTCTCAAGCTTTAATTAACATTTTATTTCATTGCAGTCTCAAGCAATGCCTTGATGATTATGTCACATGATCGATGGCATTCCTTTGCATAATTCAGATGTATTACCATGCATTACTTAGATTAGGCCAAACCCTCTTCAAGTGAATGTATTCAGCTCTGACTTGGTCGTAAGCTCCAGAGTTCAATAGTACTTTATTGTCTCATGTCCCGAGGTACAGTGAAATTATTTTGTTGCATACAGTTCAATAATAACTTTAATATACATTAGGCACAACCATAGTTAAGTACAAGTGTAAGATAGTAAATTGCACTGAGACAGTGTACAAGAGTCGCCATGTTTCTGGTGCCATCTTGTACCCTTCAAGTTTAGAATTGTTAAAAATGTTAGTTCATAACTCGGCCATAAAGGCCTGGCGACGGCACTGGGTTGGAGTTGCAGGAGTGGTCCTGGCTAGGTGATGTATTGATGTCCCCCACTGCCTCTCCGCCGCTCCGTACTGCAGCAGGCCACGTCCGTTCCGTGTGCTTGGCCACCTGGTTAGGCACCCGATCTAACTGAGCCCCAGGCTGTTGCAGGGCCTCCAACAGTCTACTCCATCAATACTCCACCGAGCCGGCTGCCTGCCCCTTTTCCGGGGTTAGGTCCGCGCCCGAGTGGTATTAGCAAGGGACTACGCACTGTTCACGGGCGCCCTGGGGGATTTCCGGGACCGCTGGACACCGCAGGGGGTGTACAAACTCTGTACAGATAGCACCCGGAGACCCGGGTTCGATCCTGACTACGGGTGCTGTCTGTACGGAGTTTGTAAGTTCTCCCCGTGATCTGCGTGGGTTTTCTCCGAGATCTTCGGTTTCCTCCCACACTCCAAAGACGTGCAGGTTTGTAGGTTAATTGGCTTGATGTAAATGTAAAGATTGTCCCTAGTGGGTGTAGGATAGTGTTAATGTGCGGGGATCGCTGGTCGGCACGGAGCCTGTGGTCCAAAGGGCCTGTTTCCGCGCTGTATCTCTAAACTGAACTAAATTCATCCTTGACAAGGATTGTAATATAGTTTTTTAATACTATAAAATTTCAGAATATTTGATTACATAATTGGGCGATTTTGTATTGTTTAATTTTGGATATATTATAGCAATAATTGATAATATTTATTTTTGTTAAAAAAAAGCCTCAACTCGGAAACATTGCACATCGACCCACGAATGCCCGTCCATCTACTCAGACGGCCACCGCTCAGCCTCCGTGCCCTGTGGCGCCTCGTGCAGCCAACCTTGGAGCAGCAAGAGCGCCTCCTAGGGTGCGGGAGGTGAGACGCCAGCCCGATCATCGGCATCGTTGTTTCCCTCCATCCGCCGCCGCCGCCATCTTGAAACATATAAGATTGTTAAGGGCTTGGACACGCTAGAGGCAGGAAACATGTTCCCGATGTTGGGGGAGTCCAGAACCAGGGGCCACAGTTTAAGAATAAGGAGTAAGCCATTTAGAACGGAGACGAGGAAACACTTTTTCTCACAGAGAGTGGTGAGTCTGTGGAATTCTCTGCCTCAGAGGGCGGTGGAGGTCGGTTCTCTGGATGCTTTCAAGAGAGAGATAGATAGGGCTCTTAAAAATAGCGGAGTCAGGGGATATGAGGAGAAGGCAGGAACGGGGTACTGATTGGGGATGATCAGCCATGATCACATTGAATGGCGGTGCTGGCTCGAAGGGCCAAATGGCCTACTCCTGCACCTATTGTCTATTGAAACATAAAAAGAGAGAAAAAAATGAAAATTAATTCAAGTGGAGGATTGGTGCATTCTCTGTGAGGTACTAACTGACGCACAGTATAGAATGATTGCTCCTTAGTACAACAAATCTCCAACACATCATTCTCTGCAAGTTGCTAGCGACCAAGGAACGGGTCAAGGGGCCATTCCCAGCATTTCTGTTCTCTCTGATAATCCAAGCATTGTGAGACGTTGGATCTGAGGGCAGCGCGAGTTGTAGCACTGCCGGTAACAATGATTTATTTATTTATTTATTTATTCCGAACAAGTAAAGACATTAAAGACATTGGTATTAACAAAATCGAAATTATCAAAGAATTGAACATTGCAATCAACATTTACAATTGAGAAGAACAAAATCAAGGTTCCAATGTCCAACTCAGAGTCTGTACAAGCTCGAAAAGGAGTGAGAAGAAGAATAACTTATTAAATCTCACCCCTTTTCCTTTGTAGAGTCATAGAGTCACACAACAATTTGTATCCTGACAACTTGAAGAGTAATTGAATGCAAGCCCTATTTATATTCAGCTCCTCTTTTATTGCATCTCCACTCTAATAATAATAATAATAAGAACAACTTTATTTGTATTGCACTTTTCATACAATTGAATGCAACCCAAAGTGCTTTCCACAAAAACTGTCTAAACAAAAATACAATTTAAAACAGTAAGGACACAGGCAGTTAATAAAAAGCACAGATTTATATACAAATATAAAATGTAAAATTGAGAGTGTAAAAGGACAAAACCCCAAAACACTGAGGTCAAATACAGTCCCATATACTATATGAACACACAAGTTGCTGAAGGATATGCTGAGATAAATACAGTACAAGAGAATAAAGGTCATTTTTACAATGTCATCAGAAGAATTAAGTCAGTTAAAAGCTTGATTGAAAAGATAAGTTTTTAGCTGCCATTTAAAAATGTCAACTCTCTTCAATGCTTTTCACTTGAAGGACCATGCAACCCAATTAATGTGCTGTGCAGTGTGGTGTTGATGCCATTTTCCACAGGCAATGTGATGCAGCTGCTAACATTTGCCAACAAAGTATTCGTCACTCAAGCTAACAAAGCATCTGTCTCAATAAGATGGTTCAACTGGACACCATGGTGTGAACGTTCTAAGTTGTGAATCTTTGTTCAAGATTATGCCTGTGGATGGCACAATTCTCTGGCAGCCTGTCTTGTGAAGGCAGGTCCCTTTTGACATGTGCAGATGAATGCAAGGTCTGCGAGAGGATTTTTGAAGCAACAAAAATGCAGATGTTTCATTCTCACTAACTTCCCTTCTTCATCTGAGTCCTCAAAGTAATACACACATCTTCACAATCATGGTTCAATGTCAATGATAATGGAGATAAACGGAAAATGGAGAAAACATTCAGTCATGAAATGCCGGATTATCCAACAAAACCATGGATGAGGAAGAGGCGGAATGGGACATGGTATTGGGGGTATAAACACGCTTTGCAATGAATTTTACCCTGTTCATGCACCAAAACATCATAGCCTGGTTTGGCAACTCGAACAGTCAAAAACACCAAGAACAAAGGAGACGGCAAAAGATTAGTAGACAGTGCATGGTCCATCTCAGTACTGACCTCTCCACCATTGAAGGAATTCAATTCTTACTTGCTGCAGCTTAAGAGGTCCATTAACACAATAAAGGAACAAATAAATATAGCGGAATCAACATCACAATAAATTAATCATTAGTATTAATAGGTGACCATAATGCAAAACCAAAGTCTGTAGTGCAAACAAAGACACTTTCCATGAAGGATTATAGTTGCTGAGATTAGAGGTTAATGTGGTGCAGTGTTGAAGCGGGTCAGTGGTGCTGGAATAGTCACTTCCCTTGTGCCAGGTTATTTGTAACGCATGGTGTCCCCACGCAATAGAAATACTGGAGGTTTTTAGAGTCATAGAGTGATACATTGTGGAAACCGGCCCTTCGGCCCAACTTGCCCACACCTACCAACATGTCCCAGCTACACTAGTCTAACCTGCCCGCATATCCCTCCAAACCTGTCCCACCCATGTACCTGTCTAACTGTTTCTTAAATTTTGGGATAGTCCCTGCCTCAACTACCTCCTCTGGCAGCTTGTTCCATACACCCGCCACCTTTTGCGTGAAAAACGTTGCCCTTCATATTCCAATTATTTTTCTGATTAATTCTTTTCCCCTTCATCTTAAAAGTGGTATGCAACTTCTTAATCTCTGCCATGTAAAGTACTTCCCGCTGCAACAAATCAATGCACGGTCACAGTGACCCCCAAACGATGTAGAACGACACCTTTAATCATTTTCTGAAGAGGTAAAGCTGCCACTGACCAGTGGCTAAGTCCATCCTGTACATACACCAAGACTCACAGTAATGAGCATCTGAGTTTCATTTACTGAAATATAGTGTCCAGAATATGAGGAGTCACTTGGCAACAAGGACAAGTACTAAATCATGTGGACCTTGTTTCCAATTCCTGTGCTCTGTGAAATGCCTTACACATTCATCACACACTTAAGCACAGTAAAGTCACGAGGATATCTATTGGATTGGATACAAAGACCTGCAGATGCTGGAATCTTGAGCTGAACACAAAGTGCCAGAGGAACTCACTGGGTCAGGCAGCATACATGAGAGAATAGACAGGCGACGTTTCGGGACACAATCCTTTTTCACTCTGATTGTAGTGGTGGGAAGAGGGAAAGTGGCAATGGCATCCATGAACAACATTCATCATGCTTTTTATCATTTAATCTCCTAATCCCTCCATCCTATTGCTGTATATCCTGTCACAGTTGTTCCCTTTTGTTCTCTCTTCCTCTCCTCCCTCTCTTTGCAACTTATAACCATTTCACCTCTGCCTTTCACCAGTCCTCATGAGCAGTAATCGGCGTTAAGCATTAATTCCGTTTCCTTCCCATCCGATGCTATCGACCTCCCGCGCCGTATTTGCAGTTTTATTTCAGGTTTCCAGCATCAGCATGATTTTGCTTTGAATTACTTCCACGATTTATATCTTTTAACCAACTGGCCTCTCGATTACCTTCCAGAAGGGCAGACGTTGCAGGATCACAGTGAGATATGCGCAGCAATTTTCAGATCCTCTGTGGACTCTTTTGTCAGTAGATAAAAACGACTGCCAAACAGATGCCCCAGCGGTTCATTTTAATGATCAAGAACAACTTGTTATACAGAGGAGATCTTCCACGTTCCCTGAAGCCTATTCTGACTGTGACCCCAGTCATGCAAAGCTTAGGTACTGTATGTCACTCTGAGAGCATGTTTGCTGTTCTCTGAGATTAACTCAAGTTTAGAAGTGTTTTCAGACTGCAAGTTTGATTTGCTTCAGGCCATTTTGAAAATTGTATCTGGTTGCATGCTTGAATACAAAGAAATTTCCCGTGATCTGGAGACATTTCAAAAACAAATATTTCATATTTGCAGCATATTTTTTGATTTATGATGGAGCCTATTAAAAATGTAAAATTAAATACATTCTTCCAGAAGCCAAATCTGTTGAGATGGAACAATTCTCTTGCCTCTCCTGCTGTGCCCTCAGATCTACCAAGAAATTCAGCAAGCTGGTAATTATTTTTTTAGGGCAATACATCGTTCAGGGCTGCACAGTAGATGAATGTTTAAATTGGTATTTAGATAGCCTTCGGCTTTCTGATCAGGCTGTTGTTGAAAACGTAGGTTTGCACTGAGGGGCGATAGCCAGTCTTGCCCTCATTTAAAGGCAACTTTTTCCCCCCTCAGTCAGTGCCCAAGAGCAACTCCACTCTTACTCAATGGGCAAAATGCAAAGCAAAACACAGCAGATGTAATGAAAGCAGAAACTACATAAATATTCAATCATCAGGTCAAACGACACCTGTGGGGAGAGAAATTGGGCCTATAAATTGTTTTAGTTTAATTTAATTTAGTTTAGTTTAGAGATACAGCGTAGAAACAGAGCCTTCGTCCCACCGAGTCCACACCGACCAGCAATCCCCGCACACCAACGCTATCCTACGCACACTAGGGACAATTTACAATCATACCAAGCCAATTGGCCTACGAACCCTGTATGTCTTTGGAGTGTGGGAGGAAACCGGAGATCCTGGAGGAAACCCACGCAGGCCACGGGGAGAACGTTCAAACGCCGTACAGACAAGCACCAGTTGTCAGGATCGAACCCGGTCTGTGACGCCGTAAGGCAGCAACTCTACCGCTGCGCCACCATGCCGCCCAAATTGTTTTGTGCCTCAAAATTTGCATTGAACTGATCAGTTGGAGGAGAAACAACACATAGAAGATAGAATAGTATAGAGCACGAATGGACAAAACGTGGCATTTAAGAGGCTTTGAGATGGGCATATGGATATGCATGGAATTATGCGCCCATCTCAACGCCTCTTAAATGCCATGTTTTGTCTGTGGGCTCCCTACGGCAGTTCCATCATGCATGAAGCCCAAGGAGTGTGTGCAATAGATTGTGCCTCATACGTACAAACATCTTTCCACTGCCAGCAGAGTGAAACACTGGTGAGAGGGGGTGAGGGGTGCAATTGAACGAGCCTGTAGGGTGGAAGGGGGAGATGGTGTAAGATATTTAGACCTCTGGGGAGGGGTAGGACAAGGTTGGGAATTGAACCATTGAGGGTTGATTTGGGGCATCAAGAGATACGTTACAATTGTCTATAGGATGAGGGTGATGTGTTGTGGCGGGGTCTAAATTTGGCAAGCCTAAATAGGAAGGGAATATTCCTTCAGTGACGGGATAAATACAAGAAAAAGCAGAAAGTAGTTAGGGAAAGCGTACTTTATATTTTAAGAGTGGCACAACAGCACAACTGGTAGGGCTGCAGCCTCACAGAGCCAGAAAACAGGGTTCGATCTTGATCCCGGGTGTTTGGAGTTTGCAGGTTCTCACTGTGACTGCGTGGGTTTCCTCAGGGTGCTTCGGTTTCCTTCCACATCCCAAAGACATGTGGGTTTTTAATTTCATTGACCTTTGTAAAATTGCCCCTAGTGCATAGGAAGTGGATACCTAAGTGGGTAACATTTGTAAAAAATATATCACTTGGAGGAAAAGTGAATTCTTCCTCTGTCATCCTCCCCTCTTTAAAGAGAAATGTATTCTATCTTGGATCTGCCTTTCATTTCTATCCTGTTCAATCCACCTGCAAGTGATGATAGGTGGGCACAGCAGTAGAGTTGCTACCTTACAGCGCCAGAGACCCGGGTTCGATCCTGACTACGGGTGCTGTCTGTACAGAGTTTGTACGTTCTCCCCATGATCTTCAGTTTTCTCCGAGATCTTCAGCTTCCTCCCACACTCCAAAGACGTTCGGGTTTGTAGGTTAATTGGCTTGGTATAAAATATAAGATTGTCCCTAGTATGTGTGCCTAGTTATTGTGTGGGGATCGCTGGTTGGCGGGGACCCAATGAGCCGAAGGGCCCGTTTCCGCGCTCTAAACTCTAAACTAAACTAAACAGGTAGGAAAGGAGAAAAGGAAAAAGCCTGCAATTAGAGGTCAATTAGTTTTAAATTATTACTGGAGTAGTTTTTAGAAACAATAACTGAAGAAGAAATTAATTGCCACTTAACAAATAAAGATTTATCAACGGATTACTGAAGGGCAAATTGTGGTTGATTAATGTTGCACTTTATATTGAGATAGCAGAGAACAAGGTTAAGATGCAGCATGGTTGATGCTGTTTATGTGGGCATTGAAAAGGGGTTTGAAAAAGTTCCACAAACTTGGCTTGTGAGAAAAACTGAAGGCCAGGAGATAAATGGGGGGGGGGGGGGGTTTGTTTGACCCACTGAGTTAAGGGCCTGTCCCACGAGCATGCGGCAAGCGCGATCTAACGTGGTCGTTTGAGCCGTACGGCCTCGCGGGGCCGGTCCCACTTCGAGCGCCGGAGCCGTATGGAGTTGTGCGGAGCTGGTCCCGACATCGCGCGGGGCTCCGAAAAACTGACACTGTTCAAAAATTCCACGCGGCAACAGCCTGCCGGCCCTCAGCAACCTCGACGCCGTATGCGTCTTGACGCCATACGCAGCGCCTTGACACCGTACGCAGCGTCTTGACGCCATACGTCACACGCGAACTTCCCGTGGACTTCGCTCGAACTTCACGTCACTCACTCGACCTGCGCGCGGCCCCCGCTTCCGGTTTGGTTGCGCTCGCCGCATGCAGTCGCATGCTGGTGGGACAGGCCCTGTACGGGGATCACTCGACCTCCACGCGGCCCCCGCTTCCGGTTTGGTCGCGCTTGCCGCATGCAGTCGCATGCTCGTGGGACAGGCCCTTTACTCCAAAACTTTGTGTCTTTTTGATAAACCAGCAAGTGAATTGGCTAACGAAAAGATTTGTGTAGAATTTCTGATGCATTCATTCTCGAGGCCATTAAACAAATGCAATAATTTGCATGTGGATATTCAGGATAAAAGTTGCAAGAGCAAGTTTCATATTCTGTACCAGATGTACCCAATGTCGGCAAAACAAAGGCGCTGGTCATTAACTTCAGGAAGCAGGGTGGAGCACACGCCTCAGGCTGTATCCATGGTGATGAGCAGGAGAGGGTCAAGTGATTCACGTTCCTGGGTGTAAATGTCACCAACAACTTGTCACAATGTCATAAGGGATAGGAGCAGAATTAGGCCATTCGGGCAAATCAAGTCTACTCCGCCATTCAATCATGGCTGACCTATCTCTCCCTCCTAACCCCATTCTCCTGCCTTCTCCCCATAACCCCGGACGCCCGCACTAATCAAGAATCTATCTATCTTTGTCTTTAAAATATCCATTGACGTCCTCCACGGCCTTCTGTGGCAAAGTATTCCACCACATTGTCCAACCACATTGAAGCTACGATCGGAAAGCACATCAATTCTACTTTCTCAGAAGACCGAGAGAATTCGCCATGTCTCCAATTATATTTTACCAACTTTTACAGATGTACATCGAAAACATCCTATGCATCGCAGCTTGGTATAGCACCTGCTCTATGGAGACCACATGAATTTCCAGAGTGTTGTGAATACTGCCCAGTCCATCACACAGACCAGCCTTCTCCATTGACTCCATCAACAATTCGCAATACCTCAGGAAGGCAGTCAACATAATCAAGCTTGTTTCCCTCTCCAGTCCTACTCTCTTCTCCCCTCTTTCATTGGATGGGAGATACAAAACTTTGAAACCAATTACCACCAGACCCAAGCACGGTTTCTTACCCACTGTTATTGAACTCTTGTGCTCTCAAATGCTATGATGACTTCTTAATCCCCCAACCTGCCTTGTTGCAGCCATTGCACTTTTTTTACCTGCACTTTCTCTGTAGCTGTAACACGGTGCACTGCATTCTTGATTAGTAAGGGTGTCAGGGGTTATGGGGAGAAGGCTGGAGAATGGGGTTGAGACGGAAAGATAGATCATCCATGACTGAATGGCGGAGTAGGCCTGATGGACTGAATGGCCCAATTCTGCTCCTAGAACTTACTAACTTATGAACGTATTCCGTTTTGCTTCTCTCGTTTGCACTACCTTAATGTATGTATGATATGATCTGGCTGGATGGAACACAAAACAAAGTTTGTCACTGTGTCTCGATAACGCGTGACAATAATAATGAACCTAATAAAAAAACACTTCCTCCCTTTCCATTACCCTCCATTCCTTCATACTGTTAAAATTGCTCCAGTTCTGATGGAAGGTCACTAATGTTAATTGCCAATTCCGTATCTCCTGCTACACATGCTCTCTCACCTGCAAAGCACTTGCATTATTTTCTGTCTTTACATTACCAGCACCCCAGAGCTGCACAGCAAGGGGTCAGACAAGCATCACCGATCTTCCGACGATTAGTGGCTGCTCCCTCCTAACTAAAGGTATGAGCTTTCAAAAAGTGCAATGAATCCTGCTGTTAACGCAGACAACTCCCAGAATAGTGCGTTTTAATTTGATGTTCTGAGTGAGAACAGTTTCAGATTACCAATCGATAGGCCTTTAAAAATTGTACTCTTCAAGTTATTTTTAATATCTTTTTTTATTTATCATTTATTTATTCATTTTTGATTAACCTGAGTTTTCAAACGGATTATTCGATGTTTTCTCTGTTGGATATTTCCTCACTTCTTCTGGCGTTGATTTGCTAATTAATGATAATATTAAACTGATGGATGTTTCGTTTTCGAGGTATTAAAATTAGACACTTGTTGCTCCGTTCACAGGTGACAGTCACTCATGCCGTGATGCTGAATAGCTGTGGGACATCGCTGGAATGGAAGGGCGTGCTGAGGGAACAGAGACAGGGTACCTAAAGTGCTCTCGTGGTGGTGCTCATTCATGAAATCACCAGCACATGAAGCCAAAATAATCCTGACAAGATCAATTTCAGGAGAAAACTAGGGGGACAATGTTTTGACTTGATGCTTCTGACATTATTGTCAGTGTTTACCTAACACCAGTTTATATCAGCTCATTAAGTGAATAACATTAAAGCATTAAGCAGGCATTTATCAAATTTCCTTGCTGCATTAACTGAGGTGCTAATTGATTGAGAATAAAGTTAGATAAACACTTCTGTGGCAGGCAGCAGACCAACTCAGCTCAAAGAGGATCTCTCTGTAGTTTTAAGCAGGGCTGACAATGTTGTGGCCAGTTGCAACTGGTTATAATAATGACAGAAAATGCCGGAAAACCCAGCTTGTCAGAGCAAATGTTTCAGATCCAGGACTTGTCTCAGAAGAGATGAGCGATTATAAATTTGAAATGTTGTCTCTGCTCCTCTCTCTGCAGATGCTGCCTGACCTGTTTTAGTTGAGTTTAGTTTAGTTTAGAGATACAGCGCGAAAACAGGCCCTTCGGCCCACCGAGCCCGCGCTGACCAGCGGTCCCCACACATTAACACTAGGGACAATGTACACTTATACCAAGCCAATCAACCGACAAACCTGTACGTCATTAGACTGTGGGAAGAAACCGAAGATCTTGGAGAAAACCCACGCAATCACGGCGAACACGTACAAACTCCGTGCAGACAGCGCCCGTAGTCAGGATCGAACCCAGTTTACTGGCGCAGTAAGGCAGCAACTCTACCGCTGCACCACCATAATGCTGAGCGTTTCTACTATTTTCTGCTTTTATTTCAGATTCCTAGCGTCATTTTCTTTTTTCTTTTAGATTGATTCTAGCTTGGTCAGACAGCATTTTTCACTAGAAATCCTCAATAAATAACTATTGATATGAAAACACTGAGACTGTAGATGCAGGAATCTTGATTCTGAAGAAGGTTCCCTGCCGAAAACGCTCTGTCCGTTCCATTTGTAGATACTGTCTGATCTGTTAAGATCCTGCCATACTGTGTTCTAAAATCTTTTTTTTTTACAGAGAGGTATTTCCTTTTTGGGTGAAAGATCATCAAACGTGAAACATTAGGTCAATCTCTTGCTCAGCGTTTCAGCATTTCCTCTGTCATTTGTTATTTCCAAATCCCCTTTCTTCCTTGATACCTGTAATGTCATCTAAGGGGAGAGAGGAATCAGCAATGTACAATCTATCTGCAATTCTATTCCTCACCTTAAAAGACATTTGGAAAGGGAGGAAAGGTTTAGAGGGATACGGGCCAAACGTGGGCAGGTGAGACCTGTGTAGATGAGGCACCTTGGTCAGCATTGGCAAGCTGGACCTTAGGCACGTTTCTGTGCTGTATGACTCTGTAACTCTATGACTGAGATGATCTGAGGGTTTCCTGCTCCAGACCCTATCCATCAGCACATGCCTTTGCTTGGCGGAACTCATTCTCACCTCACAACATCTTCTCCTACAACTCCACTCACTTTCTCCAGCTCAAGGGGTTGTATGTGACATATGATGAAAGAATGGAAAGAATGGGTCGACTGTGCTTATATTCACTGGAATTTAGAAGGATGAGAGGCAATCTTATAGAAACATATACAATTCTTAAGGGATTGGACAGGCTATATGCAGGAACAAAATTCCTGATGTTGGGGGAGTCCAGAACCAGGTGTCACAGTTTAAGAAAAAGGTGTAGGACATTTAGGACTGAGATGAGGAAAAACTTTTTCACCCAGAGAGTTGTAAATCTGTGGAATTCTCTGCCACAGAAGGCAGTGGAGGCCAATTCACTGGATGTTTTCAAGAGAGAGTTAGAGGTTAAAGGAATCATGGGATATGGGGAGAAAGCAGGAACGGGGTACTGATTTTGGATGATCAGCCATGATCATATTGAATGGCGGTGCTGGCTCAAAGGGCCAAATGGCCTACACCTGCACCTATTTTCTACGTTCCTATGCGTGGAAACTCACTCCAGCCCAAGCACTATCTGTCTCTACGGGGGTTAATGGAACAGTTTTATTCTTGTAAACTGAATCTAAACCACAATTTAGAGAACAAAGATTGCAAAGTAACAATAATCAAAACAGCAAAATGGTTTGGCAGCTTTTATTTTTGGGTTATAAATAAAATAGGCTGCAATATAGCATTGTTGTATGCGGGGAGGCCAAAATGAAGCTTTAAGTTCAGAGTCATAGAGCACGGAAACAGGCCCTTCAGCCCAACTTGTCTATGCCAATCAATTCATTATACTGGGGTAATCTAACTTGCTTGCATTTGGCCCATTGCCCTCTAAACCCTTTCTACCCATATGTCAAATGGTGTAGTTTAGTTTTGTTTAGTTTAGTTTAAAGATACAATGCAGAAACATAGAACAGAGAACATAGAAAATAGGTGCAGGAGGAGGCCAATCGGCCCTTCGAGCCAGCACCGCCATTCAATCTGATCATGGCTGATCATCCACAATCAGTACCCCGTTCCTGCCTTCTCCCCGTACCGCTTGATTCCGCTAGCCCTGGGAGGTCTATCTAACTCTCTTGAATGCATCGAGTGAATCGGCCTCCACTGCCTTCCGAGGCAGAGTATTCCACAAATTCACAACTCTCTCTGTGAAAAAGTGTTTCCTCGTCTCTGTTCTAAATGGCCTACCTCTTATTCTTAAACTGTGGCCCCTGGTTCTGGACTCCCACAACATTGGAAACATGTTTCCTGCCTCTAGCGTGTCCAATCCCTTAATAATTGTAGATGTTTCTATAAGATCCCCACTCATTCTTCTAAATTCCAGTGAATGCAGGCCCAGTCGCTCCATTCTTTCATCATATGACAGTCCCGCCATCCCGGGAATTAACCTCGTGAACCTACGCTGCACACCCTCAATAGCAAGTATGTCCTTCCTCAAATTAGGAGACCAAAACTGCACACAATACTCCAGGTGTGTTCTTACAATACTCCATGTGTAGTCGCACCGACCGGTGATCCTCGCATATTAACACTTTCCTAAACACACTCGGGATATTTTTACATTTATAACTAAGCCAATTGACTTATCAACCTATACGTCTTTGGAGAGCAGAAGGAAATCGGAGATCTCGGAGAAAACCCACGCAGGTCACAGGGAGAATGTACAAACCCCGGACAGAAAAGCACCCATAGGTGCTTGTCAGGATCAAACCCGGGTCTCTGGCACTGTAGTAATAATAATAATAATAATAATAATACATTTTATTTATATAGCGCTTTTCAAGGACTCAAAGTCGCTTTACATGGAGAGTCAAAAAAACAAAACAAAATAGAGCAGTAAGACAGAGATGCAAAGGGGAGGGGGACATGGGACTAAGGGTATGCAGAGGTGAAGAGATGGGTCTTGAGGCGGGACTGGAAGATGGTGAGGGACTCAGAATTTCAGATCAGTTGTGGGAGGGAATTCCAGAGCCTGGGAGCTGCCCTGGAGAAGGCTCTGCCTCCAAAAGTGCAGAGGTTTGATTTCGGAGTGGAGAGGAGACCGGCTGATGTGGATCTGAGGGACCGTGAGGGTTGGTAGGGGGAGAGGAGGTCAGTGAGATAAGGGGGGGCCAAGTGGTTGAGGGCTTTGTAGGTGAGGACCAGGATTTTGTAGATGATCCGGTGGGAAATGGGAAGCCAGTGAAGTTCTTTGAGAACTGCGGTGATGTGGTGCCAGGATTTGGTGTGGGTAATGAGTCGGGCGGCAACGTTCTGGACCAGTTGCAGTTCTGGACCGGGTGCAGCTCTACCGCTGCACCACCATGCCGCCCTTGTAATTATAGCCACTTCCTCTGGCAACCGTTATAACTTCCACTATAACTTCCTCTGGCAACCGTTTCCAGATATGGACTACCCTCTCAGTGACCCTTGAGGTCCCTCGTAAATCTCTCCCCCCTCCCAATACACGGCGTGGGGTGCATCTGAACACGAGTTCTAACAATGAGATACTCAATTAAAGTGTGAAATCACCATTAACACCAGAAATTTCAAATCTCCTTCAATTTCGAAAGGTCAATGCCCTTGTTCTGTAAAGAAAAGTCAATGATGTTGTTGATTATGCATTTAACCGAATAATTATCCATGGCATGATGAACAGTACATTGTTGGCTTCAATTAGCTATTTAATACTGAAAAGCGAAATGAACCTCACAAGCTAATTTTTTCCACCTTGGAATGTTGATTTCTATTTCCGCAGCAGAGTTCCACTTAAGCGATTAGCCGTTGGATGGTTTTTACTATTAAGTCAACCGAAGTAGCAGTCAGAATTATTTTTCTAGGTACCTGTTGCACCTATTTACCCACTTCGAAGTGAGAAATTGATTTTCTCCTTAAGCCCATAGGACATGCAATTCAGAGCTGACATCGTCAATCAGGCAATCTCACAGGGAAAAAGAATGGAGTTCACCCAGCTGAATTCTGCTCTCATCTATGGGGCGATAAATAATTTTTGGCATTGTTCGCAGACGAATACTTACACATATGAACTCGTCAAGTAGCTACTGGTTTACCGGTTAGAAGTGCTCTTGATTCCAAGTTTAAAAAAAACACTTGCGGTTGCGATGCCATCCTTCATGTTTTCATTACGGCCTAAAGTGTTCCGCGATCAATAAATTATTTATGAAGCGCACAGTCAGTATTAGTATGTTATGATGCTGGCAATGTGGTCACAAGCACGGCAAACGAACCGCAATGAGATAAATGGGCAGACCTTGCGGTGAGATATATATTCTTGTTCACTGCTGCTCAGTGCTCTGAATGGTGGCCTCTGCACCGTGCCTGCCTTTGGACTTCATTCCTCTGATGGCAATGGAATGAATTTCAATGCCCAAAACAGCGCACCAATTATCGACTGATTTCCACACACATTCATTTATACTTGGGTTATTTGAGGATTTGGGGTTAAAGTTCTGTTCCATAATTAACAGCCAACTCTATGATCCAGATGAAAGTCATTGACCAGATACATGAACGGTCTG
Source organism: Malacoraja senta (assembly GCA_038087875.1). Classification (NCBI taxonomy): domain Eukaryota; kingdom Metazoa; phylum Chordata; class Chondrichthyes; order Rajiformes; family Rajidae; genus Malacoraja; species Malacoraja senta. The sequence continues at coordinate 18,635,155 of CM075986.1, read as the reverse complement.
AAGAAGGGTTTCGGCCCGAAACGTTACCTATTTCCTTCGCTCCATAGATGCTGCTGCACCCGCTGAGTTTCTCCAGCATTTTTGTGTACCTTAGATTTTCCAGCATCTGCAGTTCCTTCTTTAACACATGAACTGTTGTTAAGTTCGACACAGATGCTGCTGGACCTCGTGAGTATTTCAAGCATTTAGGGGCGGCACCGTGGTGCAGCGGTAGAATTGCTGCCTTACAGCGATTGCAGCCTCGGAGACCTGGGTTCGACCCTGACTACTGCCGCTGTCTGTACGGTGTTTGTACATTCCCCCCGTGACCATGTGGGTTTTTCCCCCCGAGATCTTCGTTTTCCTCCCACACTCCAAAGACGAACTGGTTTGTACGTCAATTGGCTTGGTACAAGTGTAAATTGTCCCTAGTGTGTGTAGGATAGTGTTAACGTGCAGGCTCGGTGGGCCGAAGGGCCTGTTGCCACGCTGTATCTCTAAACTATACTAAACTAAATGAATAAACTAAAATGTTCTCCTTTAACGTCTGAAACATTAGTACAATGCTTAAGGAGTGCTAGATTGTCAGAGGTGCTGTCTTTCAGACGCAGTCAGGGCAACATTGTCCTGTTCAAATAGATTAGTTTAGTTTCTTTCAGGACTACAGCACAGAAACAGCCCCTTTGACCCACCGAGTCAACACTGACCATTAACCACACCAGTTCTATGTTATCCCACTTTCTCATCCACTCCCTAAACACTAGGGTAAATTTACAGTGGCCAATTAACCTATAAACCCGCACATCTTTGCGATGTGGGAGGAATCCGGAGCACCCGGAGGAATCCCTCTCGGTCACAGGGCAAACTCCACACAGACAGCATCCAAGGTCGGGATTGAACCCGGGTCTCTGGTGCTTTGAGACAGCAGTTCTACTGTTGCGCCACTGTGCCTCTTGCATAATCTCATGAGATCAGAAAGATCTAGGGATGGTGTGCGAATGGTGTCCCCCTGCTTTCTTGACAATATCTATCCATCAGCCAGCTCTGCAAATCTGATTCTATGATCATTCATCTTATATCCCATTTGGCAGATTGATTGCTCTATTTGCTTAGGAATGACAAGAGCTTAATCATTATCTTTGAAGTGTTTTGTTAAAAATTATGAGATATTTAATGATGCATTGTTTCTATCTACATGAAGGGGCCAAGTTCTGGATTATTAATGGAAGTGTTCTAATTGTCCAAAGTGGCAGGGTGGTGCAGTGGACTAGAAAATAGCCTTTTGTGTAAAATATCTGGATTCCAGTCCCATCAGAGGTTTCAAATGTATTTTATTGTCACGTGTACCAATTAAGGTACAGTGATATTTGGATTACCAGAAATGCCGAAGTTCACGTGGAGAATCTGAAATTGTTTAGCGGGAAGTATGGTGACTTGGATAGGCTGGGTGAGTGGGCAAATGCATGGCAGGTGCAGTATAATGTGGATAAATGTGAGGTTATCCACTTTGGTGGCAAAAACAGGAAAGTAGACTATTATCTGAATGGTGGCCGATTAGGAAAAGGGGAGATGCAACGAGACCTGGGTGTCATGGTACACCAGTCATTGAAAGTAGGCATGCAGGTGCAGCAGGCAGTGAAGAAAGCGAATGGTATGTTAGCATTCATAGCAAAAGGATTTGAGTATAGGAGCAGTGAGGTTCTACTGCAGTTGTACAGGGTCTTGGTGAGACCACACCTGGAGTATTGCATACAGTTTTGGTCTCCAAATCTGAGGAAAGACATTCTTGCCATAGAGGGAGTACAGAGAAGGTTCACCAGACTGATTCCTGGGATGTCAGGACTTTCATATGAAGAAAGACTGGATAGACTCGGCTTGTACTCGCTAGAATTTAGAAGATTGAGGGGGGATCTTATAGAAACTTACAAAATTCTTAAGGGGTTGGACAGGCTAGATGCAGGAAGATTGTTCCCGATGTTGGGGAAGTCCAGAACAAGGGGTCACAGTTTAAGGATAAAGGGGAAATCTTTTAGGACTGAGATGAGAAAAACATTTTTTACACAGAGAATGGTGAATCTCTGGAATTCTCTGCCACAGAATGTAGTTGAGGCCAGTTCATTGGCTATATTGAAGAGGGAGTTAGATGTGGCCCTTGTGGCTAAAGGGATCAGGGGGTATGGAGAGAAGGCAGGTACAGGATACTGAGTTGGATGATCAGCCATGATCATATTGAATGGCGGTGCAGGCTCGAAGGGCCGAATGGCCTCTACTCCTGCACCTATTGTCTATGTATCTATGTTTCTATGTCACGGTTGCAGCCAACGACAAAAGGTCAGTTGGCTGAACAAGAAGAATCTGGGACTGGGAAGAATCCCAGAGTAGACAGGCTGAGAAATGAACACATCGGTGCAGTCACTATTCTCTTAACAGTTTGCCTGTAATTCTTTTGTTTGGTTTAGTTTAGAGATACAGCGCGGAAACAGGCCCTTCGGCCCACCGGGTCCACGCGATCACTCCGTACACTAGCGCTACACGCTAGGGACAACTCTACCGCTGTGCCACTGTGCCGACCCAATCTTCTGTATTGGTTCATTTATACCCACGAAAGCACCTCATCATCCAAATCCAGACTTTTCAACCTTTGGAATTCAATATTGAACTTAACACTAGACACGAGCAATAGGAAATGCTGGTTTATCAAAAAGACACAAAGTTTTGGAGTAAAGAGCCTGTCCCACCAGCATGCGACTGCATGCGACGAGCGCGACCAAACCAGAAGCGGGGGTCGCGCGGAGGTCGAGTGAGTGACGTGAAGTTCGAGCGAAGTCCGCGGGAAGTTCGCGCGTGACGTACGGCGTCAAGACGCTGCGTACGGTGTCAAGACGCTGCATACGGTGTCAAGACGCTGCGTACGGTGTCAAGACGCTGCGTATGGCATCGAGACGCTGCGCACGCCCGTCGAGGCGGTGCGTACGGCGTCGAGGCGGCTGCGGGCCGGCAGGCTGTTGCCGCGCCGGAATTTTTGAACAGTGTCAGTTTTTCAGAGCCCCGCGCGGTGTCGGGACCAGCCCCGCACAATTCCATACGGCTCCGGCGATCGAAGTGGGACCGGCCCCGCGAGGCCGTACGGCTCAATCGACCACGTTAGATCGCGCTTGCCGCATGCAGTCGCATGCTCGTGGGACAGGCCCTTAACTCAGTGGGTCAAACAATAGCTCTGGAGAACATGGATAGGTGATGTTTCGGGTGAGGATCCTTCTACAGAAAGCCAGGCTTTGACCCACTCCACCTCTCTTCCAGCTTTCTTCCCCATACCACACAGTCTGAAGAAGGGTCCTGTCACGAACCATCAAATTATTAATATTATTATTATTATTATTATTATTATTAGTCTTTATTTGAAAATTCTAGGAACAGGTCAGACAGCATCTGTGGAAAGAGAAACATGGTGGACAGACAATGTTTTTGGTCGGGACCCTTCTTCAGACTTCAGATAAAGAGTAGAAACAAGGAACTGCAGATTCTGGTTTATGCAAAAAGACAGAAAGTGCTGAAGTACCTCAATGGATCAGGCAACATCTCTGGAGAACATGGATAGGTGATGTTTCAGGTCGGGATCCTTCTCCAGACCGATTGTAGTTGGGGGGAAGAAACAGGCAGGACAAAACCTGGCAGGTAATAGGTAGTTACAGGTGAAGGGCAGGGTGGGCGTGGGAGGGGGGGGGGGATTGTCAGAAGGTTGGACAAAGGCTCGATGTTAAAAGACAGAAGGTGTGAGACAAAATGATTTGAGTTATAAATTGTGGCATCAAAGGACGGAAAGGAGGGGAGGAGAGGAGAGAAACAGGTGGGGCACAGGGGAGAGAAGCGGGGGGGGGGGGGGGGGGGGGGTTAGTTACCTAATATCGGAGAATTTAATGTCCATATCATTGGGTTGTAAGCTACCCAACACAACAAAGATAATGTTTTGTTGTTAGTATGAATGGTCTTTGAAATTCATTCTGTTTCTCTTTCCACAGATGCTGCCTGACCTGCTGAGTGTTTGCAGTGATTTTTGGTTTTCGAAGTCATTTACTAACTTGTGGAAAAGATCTAACAAGATCTAACATCTCTAACAATAGAACATACCTTTAGTATCTTACTTCAATGTCAGTAGGAAGGAACGGCAGATGCTGGTTTAAACGGAAGATAGACACAAAACGCTGGAGTAACTCAGCGGGACAGGCAGCATCTCTGGAGAGAAGGAATGGGTGACGCTTTGTGTCGAGACCCTTTTTCAGACTGATGTCACGGAAGTGGGCGGGACAAAGATAGAATGTAGTTGGAGACAGTGGGACTAGTGGGAGAACTGGGAAGGGGGAGGGGATGGAGAGGGAAAGCAAGGGCTATCTGAAGTTAGAGAAGTCAATGTTCATACCGCTGGGGTGTAAGCTACCCAAGCGAAATATGAGGTGCTGATCTTCCAATTTGCGCTGGGACTCACTCTGACAATGGAGGAGGCCCAGGACAGAAAGGCCAGCTTGGGAATGGGAGGGGGAGTTGAAGTGCTGAGCCACCGGGAGATCAGGTAGGTTAAGACGGACTGAGCGGAGGTATTCAGCGGAACGATTGCCGAGCCAGCGCTTGGTCTCGCCGATATACAGACGCTGACACCTGGAAAGAATACTACTACTTGCCTGGGCTGAGCTGAAACAGTCTGTAACCATTATGAGCTATAGATGTTACCACAAGGACCAGTAACCTGTCATTTGACCTGAATTCAACCTGAAAGGCTTGGACAGAGTGGATGTGGAGAGGATGTTTCCTAATGGGAGAGTCTAAGACTCGAGGTCATAGCCTCAGAATTAAAGGGTGTTCCTTTAGGAAGGGGATGAGGGGTAATTTCTGTGGAATTATTTGTCACAGAAGGCTGGGGAGGCCGTCAATGGATATTTTTAAGGCAGAGTTGGATAGATTCTTGATTAGATGGGTGTCAGGGGTTATGGGGAGAAGGCAGGAGAATGGGGTTAGGAGGGAGAGATAGATCAGCCATGATTGAATGGCAGAGTCTACTTGATGGGCTGAATGGCCTAATTCTGCTTCTGTCACATATGACCTTATGATTTCAAAAACGTGACGTGCACTGGAAGGTCGCTCCAAGCCTCATCAGTGACTCTCTTATTAGCTACTCCTTTTCTTAACTGAGTTGGGAGTTGTCTCTGATTCATGTTTGTGCAATGGATCATGGCTTGGAGTTAATGCCTCAATGATTCCGACCCAACAAGCCGTGAGATTCCTTGGCAAATGGACTTGTTGCGAACTGCACATGTTTTTACAATGTCACTATCAGTTCGATATACTTGGCTAAATTCTCACCAAACCTGATAAGTGACTCCGCTCTCCATTAAAGCTTTATTTTTCTACATCTGAAACAAGAACATTCAAAAATTCTGTTCAAAACCGAACGCGATATAAAACTGAGACTTCACTGTAAATGGTAAAACCACAAAGGTGTTTAAACTGTATTAAGGAAATGAATGAAGGGGACGAGAATGGTGAAGTCAGCAGTCTGGAATCTAAAGACCTGAATTGTGACGCAAAGACCTGGGTTTGAGTCTGACTACCACCGCTGGGAATTTTAGTTTCAAATGATTTAATGACTCTTAAAAGAACTAGTGTCAGTATCGGTGGCCTTGGCATGACCAGGCTCTTACTAAAGCTCTTCATATTCACCAATGGCCCTCAGGGAAGAAATTCTGCTGCCCAACCCTGTCTTTGAATTTTGAGGTGGCACAGTGGAACACTAAATAGAACTACTGCCTCACAGCGCCAGAGATCCAGGTACAATCCTGATCTCGGCTGCTGTGTGTGTGGAGTTTGCATGTTCTCCTTGTGACCTCATGGGTTTCCTCCAGATGTAGAAACAAGGAATGATAGATAGTTTCTTGATTAGTGCAGGTGTCAGAGGTTATGGGGGGGGGGGGGGGAGAAGTCAGGAGAATGTGATTAGGAGGGAGAGATAGATCAGCCATGATTGAATGGCAGAGTAGACGATGGGCCGAATGGCCTAACTCTACTCCTGCTGCTTATGACCTTATGCAGATGCTGGTTTACACTAAATTGCAGATGCTGGTTTACACTAAAGAACACAGAGTGCTGGAGTAACTCAGCAGGTCAGGCAGCATCTCTGGGAACACGGATTGGTGACGTTTCGGATCGAGATCCTTCATCAGACTCGGGCCTCGACCTGAAACTTCACCAATCCTTCTTCTCCAGGATGCTGTCTGATCTGCTTACTCCAGTTACTCCAGCACCTTGCTTCCTTTTGGTCTCCTTCAAGTGCTCCAGTTTCCTCCCACATCCCAAAGACGTTGCGTGTTTGTACGTAAATTGCCCCTGGCGTGTAGGGAGTGGATATGAAAGTGGGATAAGATAGAACTAGCGTGAACGGTCGATTGATGGTCGGTGGACTTGGTGGGCCAAAGAGCCTGTTTCAATGCCGTATCTTTCAATCAATTCAATCAGACCAAGAAAACATGTTTGATTCTCAATGGCGTCCTCACTCCAGTGGCAGATAGGGCTGGACAATAAATTCCGGCGATATCTGTGATGTCAACATCTGCTGCGGAACGGACTCCTGTGAATTTAAAAGCAAACAGTAGCCACTGCCTCTGTCAAATGAATATCATTTTATTTCCTTTCCTCTGTAGTCTTTCGCGACACTCGTGGCCCGGTTACGGTAAGGTCAGGAAATATGTCCCACCAAGCTATTCGACCTGATTTATGAGCAGAGTGAATTAGGTAACAGACGACATAATGACATTATCCCACTCCCAATTATACCTGCCTGTGCAATTTCTAAAGTTTAATTACAATACCAACTTTTGTTTCAAGCACCACCAGTACAGACTGCCACAGGGCAAACATCTGTCATTGCATAAACATTTGCTGCAGGTTTCAAGCATAATTTTCAGAGCAGTCTATTTGTGGGAGTTCTGCGAACTTGGTCTATCTGAAAATCCCCCAGTGTGCTTGCGACATCCTTTAAATATTAAGAGACAAACCTTTTCTCTTTGCAATATTTGGGCTTAGGAAAAATTGTGTTGCTGTGTGTCACATAGAAATGAGGTCAATGTTATTTCTGATTTAAATACCAGAGTACGTGCGAACATTTCCATGGACGCAAACTGAACATTTAATTTGTTTCAGGAAGTGAAGAGATGACAGCTGATCAACTCTTTTGTGGCATGGGCGTTTTCCCCAGGGCCCTGTTCAAGGAGATTCTGCAAGCATCTTGCGTAACAATGAGTCTGTTAGAGCAAATGAGTGAGACATTTAAACAAAGTGCATGCCATATGAAATACTTCTGACATGTCGTCATCCAATGAAGCCTTGTTAAAAAAAACAACACACAAAATGTTGGAGTAACACAGAGGGTCAGGCAGCATCTCCGGAGATCATGGATAGATGACATTTCGGATCGCAAACCTTCTTCAGATCGACATAAAGTGTTGTAGACTCAGATCTGCAACTTCTGTGTCGTTTGTGTGTGCCTTGTTGTTCTTAGAGCCATGGAATCAGCTCTACAGCGTGGAAACACGCCATTCAGCCCATCTCGCCCATCATGAGCGTTCACTTTATCCATGCCCCTCTTGATCTTGTATCCTTCAATAAGGTCACTGCCTCATATGCTTCAAAGAAAAAAGTCCCAGCCTATCCAACCTCTCCCTATAACTCAAGCCTGCAAGCCCAGTTAATATCCTGGTGAATCTTTTCTGCACCTTTCCAACTTAATAACATCCTTCCTATAGCTGGATGAAATTAACTTTATTCCAAGCACGGCCTCACACATGTTGTACTATACATTTAAACTTAGTGGTAGGTGGTTTAGTTTAGTTTAGAGATACAGCACGGAAACAGGCCCTTCGGCCTACCGATTCCGCACCAACCAGCGATCCCTCGCACACTAACACTATCCTACACACACTAGGGACAATTTACAATTATATCAAGCCAATTAACCTACAAACTTGTACGTCTTTGGTGTGTGGGAGGAAACCGAAGATCTCGGAGAAAAACCACGCGGGGGAGAACGTACAAACTCCGTACAGACAAGCACCGAAGTCGGGATTGAACCCGGGTCTCTGGCGCTATAAGCGTTGTAAGGCAGCAGCGCTACCGTTGCGCCACCGTGCCGCCCACAATGGCGGATATGTGAAATTCATTGCCACAGACGGCTGTGGAGGCCAAGTCAATGGATGTTTTTAAGGCAAATTGACAGATTCTTGATTAGTAAGGGTGTCAGGTGTTATGGGGGCAAAACCAGGAGAATGGGGTTGAGAGGGAAAGACAGATCAGCCATAATTGAATGGCAGGGTAGACTTGATGGACCAAATGGCTTAATTCTGTTCCTATAACTATGAACTTAGTCACACATCCGAAAACTGTCTCAAATCGTCCATGATGACCAAGATGCCCCTTCTAAGTTAATCCCATTTGCCCATATTTGGCCCATATCCCTCTAAACCTTTCTTGTCCATGTACCTGTCCAAGTATCTGCTAAATGTTGGTATTGTACCTGCCTCAACTACCTCAATCTGTCAGGTTGTTCCTCTGCATTTCTTCCATTTATTCCATGATAAAAGCAAGTTTTTAAAATTTATTTCTGATGCTGCAGAAAAGTGAATTTGTTGATTAAGTAGGTCATGCTTATCTAGTTTAATAGTAACTAGACTAGAGAAACATTCTGCTTGCCTTCACATTGAGCCAAACACGACTCCAGTACTGGGAGATTTGGGAAGTATTAGTGAAGAGTTAGCTCAAGTTGTTTTTTTTATACACACATGTTTGTGTTTCTACTCTTTGCTTCAGCTTAGTATAAACTTTTACAGGTGGCCAAGCCCAAGTAGCAAAATGGCTGGATTTAAAGCACGTTTGCATTTATGTAAAGAGATAACTAATCAAACAACAAAGTCGTCCTGACATGAGAAACCTTTGGATTACGCATCTCATTGTGGCCGATTCTGCAACCTAGATCTGTCTCTATGTGTCTGTAGTGATTCGACCAATCTGTGTCCAGAAGGAGGCTCACCATGATGCAGATTCTGGAATCTTGAACAAAAATAGGAAAGTGCTGGAGGAACTCAGTGGGACAGGCAGCATCTGTGGAGGGAATGGACAGGCGATGTTTCAGGTCACCATGACCATTCTTCACACTGATGGAGTAGCATCATCGGTCATGAAAGGATTTGTATCAGAATGAGCATGTGGCAACGTCATCAGTCTGTACAGATTTAATTGAATTCACAAATTCCTGTTTGCTCATTATTCGGCACAATCAGCTCCTTGATGAGAAGAAGTCCCTTTGGTTGATTGCTAATGTATGTTTGTAACTTCAGATAAATACGAAACAAGGTGTTTGTTACATTCGGGCTATTAGGAACATTCCACAATGGCTGCAGCTTCTTACAAATCCTGACATTCAATCATGGTGCAAATACGGACCATCATGGCCATTCCTTCTTCTCACTGCTCCCGTATGGCAGAAGGTACAGAAGCTTGGAAGCACGCACCACCATCCTCAGGAACAGCTTCTTTCCCTCCATTATCAGGGTTCTGAATGGTCCTTCCACAAGCTAGGGTACTGTTCGATTCACCTCTACATCATTGTGGGCATTGGACTTTGTCTATGGAACTGGTGCGTTACAATGCTGGGAACGATAGTCTGCATACTGTATCTTCCCCTTTGATCCATCTATTGTACGAGTTTGAACTGACTGTATCTATATTTGGTATATCTGATCTGTTTCGATAGCATGCAAAACAAAGCTTTTTTTACTTTACATGTTATTGTCCATCTGACCAGAATAAACCTAATCTAACCTAAAATGCCACCCGTCAATTCCCTCCACAGATACTGGCTTACCCACTGAGTTCCTCCAGCACTTTGTGTTTTGCTCCATTAAAAAGAAAAATGACCAGAAAGAAGTGCTGATATCTCCAGTGAAGAGGACAATCCTTTTTGATTATATGCAACACGTCCAGTAACTGATGATGAAAAGAGTAGAGCAAAGCGGACTTTCAGAACACTGGATGAGGAGATAATGGAGACAATTTGTCCACAAACAGTAGCCAAAATCATCTATTACTTAAATGAATCTCAATGAGCCATTGAATGAGTCAGAATCTGCTATTCTACATCTATGTGGCAGAAGGGTGGCAATTAGAGCTGAGAGACATCATTAACAACTGTTGGTAATGGTATTGGTTTATAATTGTCACGTGTAGTGCGATACAGTGAAAAGCTTTTGCTTGCGAGCTATCCAATTAAAATCAGATAATACTATTCTGAAGAAGGATTCCAACCTGAAACGTCACCTATTCCTTATCTCCAGAGATGGTGTCGGGCCTGCTGAGTTACTCCAGCTTTTTGTGTCTATCCTCAGGTAATACATGAAAACAATCAGGTTATACATAACTCTCCCACTCATCCATGCCAACCATGAGCGAGAAACAAAGCACCGCAGATGCTGATTAATGCACAAAAAGACACAAAGTGCTGGAGTAACTCAGCGAGTTGGGCATCATTTCTGGAGAACATGGACAGGTGACATTTCTGGTCGAGACCCTTCTTCAGACTGATTGTAGGGAGAGAGAAGAAAGCTGGAAAAGGGGAGAGGCAGGACAAAACGTGGCAGGCAATCAATCAATCAATTTTATTTGTATAGCACATTTAAAAAACAACTCACGTTAACCAAAGTGCTGTACATCAGTGCAGATACTAATGTGCTACATACAATGGTACACACACCTAACAATACATACATAAACTGTTTACAGCGCCCCCTCAGAGGGCCTAAAAAACGCTAGGGATTAGAAATAGTTTTTAAGCCTCGATTTAAAGGAGTCGATGGTGGGGGAAGTTCTGATGAAGAGAGGGTTGACATAGGCGAGGGGGGTTTTGATAGATGGATGGACAGTTGGAACAAAAGCCCCATCTAGGCTAGTCCCCTATGCCCATGTTTGGCCCATATCCCTCTGAGCCATTCCTATCCATGTAGCCTTCCAAATGTCTTTTAAATTTGAAGCCAACTATTTCATGAGTTGCCACTCCTCCATTGGACTTTTTCATCCTAATAAATGAGGAAGAGTGATATACGAACTATTTCAATTCCTTATTTGAGGTAAGCTGCTCTGGAAACATTGTATATCAGGAATGTTCGAGGCTGCCGCCATTGTGAAATATCCCTGTTGGCCTGAATATAGCAGACATTTGTATAGTATAGCATGAAGTTACAAACATACTTTAGCAATCAACAAAAGGGTATTTTTCTCATCAGAGGGCTGATTGCAATGAATAATGAGCAAGCAAGGATCTGCGAATTCAATTAAATCTGTGCACACTGATTAACCTTCCTGCAGACTCATTTTTGTACAAATCCTTAGTTCATTTTGACATTGGGCAAGATAAACTACAGTGTTTCACCAAACACTGAATTGTTTTTCAGGAAGAAGAATTCTGAGTTGTTCTACTCTTTTCATTTTTTGCAAAAACAATCCAGCAAAAGGACTCTTTAAGAAAAACACAGATTAATCATTTGTGCAGAAATAATAACAGATCAAAATGCTGAGTAGGATTAAGAACAGCCCCAAAGGATGTAGTCTCGACCCGAAAAGTCACCCATCCCTTCGCTCCAGAGATGTTGCCTCTCCCGCTGAGTTACTGCAGCTTTTTGTATCCATCGATAGAGAATAACAACACTGGTTTGTTGGTTGATGAAAACAAAGGCTTCCTTTTTGGCTCAATCTTTATTTGATAGATTAGGATGGCTCCCGGAGTTTGTGTGATCTGTGTTAAGTTTATTGATCTCACTGGCAATGAGGAGACTGTCAAGTGGCCCCGGAACCCTGAATCAGCCGTTATTGTACTGTCGGGGATCAGCAAACTGTAACAAGTGGTGACACAGGAGTCCTGTAATGGGGCCTCCATTTTTTTTAACCACATGCATGATTACATTACATAGAACATAGAATAATACTGCAAAGTCCTTGCTGAACAGGATGCCAAGACCAACCCTTGGCTGCCTGCACATAATCCATATCCCTCCATTCCCTGCACATCCATGCTCCTATCTAAAAGTCTCTTAAATGCCACTATTACATCTGCCCCAACCACCACCCCCAGCAGTGTGTTGCAGATACCCAACACGCTCTGTGTAAAAAACATGCCCCACACATCTCTAAACTTTGCCCCTTTCACCTTGAAGCTCTGCCCTGGAGTATTTGATGTTTCTATTCTGGGGGAAAAAAAGGCTCTGATTGTCTACCCTATCAATGCGTCATAATTTTGGATACTTCTCTCAGGCCTCCCCGCAACCTCCGGTGTTTTAGGGAAAACAATCCAAGTTTGTCCAAAATCTACCCGTACCTAATTATCCCTAATTCAGGCATCATTCTCATAAACCTCATCAGCACCCTCTCCAAAGCCTCCACATCCTTCCTGCAATAGGGTGACCAGAACTGCACGTAATACTCCAAATGTGGCTTAACTAAAGTCCTATAAAGCTGCAGCATGACAGTGAGGAGGTGTTTGGAGATTCACTGTGATGGATGTTTATGTAAATTGTGTTCATTGTGTGTCTTGGTTTTTTTTGTTGTTGAAGATATGACTGCAGGAACGAAATTTCGTTCGAACCATGGCATTGACAATAAATGGCATTCTATTCTATTCTATTCTATTCTATTCTATTCTATTCATGACTTCCTGACTCTCATACTCAATGCCCCGACCATTGGAAGCAAGGATACCGCATGCCTTCTTTGCCACTCTATCTACTTACGTTGCTACTTTTGGGAAGTTTTGGGTTTGGATCCCAAGATCCCTCTGTACATCAATGCTGTGAAAAGCCTTGCCATTAGTTGTATATTTTCCCCTTACCTTTCCCTTGCGTCCGACCTCCCAAAGTGCAACACGTCACGCTTGCTCGCATTAAGCTCCATCTGCCATTTCTCCGTCCATTTCTGTTGGTAATCTAGATCCTGCTGTATTCTTGGACAGCCATATCCTTCCAATTTCTGACCGACTACTTTCATGTAGGAAGGGGACAAACGTGCATAATAGATCTGTTTGTGGATTCCAGCATCTGCAGTTCCTTCCTTGCATCTCCTGCATCTTCCTGTTCTAATTGAAGACATCAACTTGAAACGCTAACTCTCTATCTCTCCCCACCAATGCCACCTGACCTGTTCAATCTTTTCCTGCACCTTCTGTTTTCATTCCGGATTTCCAGTCGATGCCATCCCTTTTGTGTTTTGTTGGATGCTCCTATTCTGCCCCTTAAAGGAAGCTGCCAAGTCATGTCCGATGATACGATCCTATCTGTCCATCAACGGCTGGTTGGTGGCAAAAACAAATTAAAATTCTCCACCCTCACTTCCAATGCCTTTGTGCATTTTCTGGGAATTAGATTTCCTTTCATTCTGAATGCAAACCGCCAGCAGAATGTGAAAGTGATGATGGGATAATGATGAGCTTTGTTGACTGTTTAGAAGGCTATTAGTAACACAAACAAAGAGTGACTATTGATCAGTCTTAAAATTGCAAATGTAATTCCAATTAGTGATTCAACCACCAGGGGATTGAGCGGAGGGAGACTTTATTTGCAAGGACAAGCTTTCTCAAGATATTTTGTGGGTGAATGAAAGGATTGTGCATTCAAGTTTTAAAAGAGCCTTTTTCTCTCCCCCCCACCCCCCCCCCCCCACCCCACCCCCCACACACCAACCAAAGCTCTCATAAAACTATCTTTCGGTCCAGTTGAGGGACCATTCTGATGACACAAGGAACTGCAAATGCTGAAATCTTACATAGAACATAAAGTGCTGGAGGAACACAGCAGCGGGTCAGGTAGCCTCGAAGATAGACACAAAATGCTGGGGTAACTCAGCGGGACAGGCAGCAGCTCTGGATAGAAGGAATGGGTGACGTTTCGAGTCGAGACCCTTCTTTTCTGGGGGGACATGGATATGAGATGTTCCGGGCCGGGACCCTTCTTCATACTATGAGTCTCTGCCTGACCCATTGAGTTACACCACAATTTTGTGTTCTACGCTGAGCAAGCATTATTTCAGTGCTGAGTCAAATATCACGCCAAGGTTTTTGACGTGAGATTTGAGTAGTGGGGTAAGGCTTCCAAGGCTGCCTGCTATCATTTTGATTGAGTCCGAGGGGCTGAGAAGGATGACCTCAGACTTACTCTCGTTTAGTTGGAGGAAGTTCTGGGCCATCCAACACTTTATATCGTCGAGGCAGTGGGTAAGGTTAAACAGATTTGATTGGTTTTTGGGCTTCAGGGGGAGATAGAGTTGTGTATCGTCTGCGTAGCAATGGAAGGAAATGCCGTGCCTTTCAATGACTTGGCCTAAGGGGAGCAAATACAGGGAGAAGAGAATGGGGCCAAGGATGGAACCTTGTGGAACCCCACAGCAGAGATTAGCTGGGGAGGAGAAAGAGTTGCCTATGTTAGTCGAGAAACTCCTACCTTTGAGGTAGGAGATGAACCAGCTCAGGGCAGTGCCATCAATACCAACCCCAATTAGGGTGGTGTGGTCGACAGTATCAAATGCTGCGCTGAGGTCAAGAAGGAGCAGAATTGCACAGTCGCCGGAGTCAACGGTGAGCAGTAGGTCATTGTGTAGGCCATAGAGTAAATGATTCTGCATTTTATCTCCTCTGAGCAACAATCTTACTTGTTAATAAATTGTTATTTGGGCATGTAGATTTTTGATCTTTATAATTCAGAAATTTTTGATTTTATGCATGGTCTTACCTCACTGCGCCAACCAGCAAATCAAATACAAATATAATTAACATCCATTAGTAAGAACTGATCTATTTTTACATTTATATCAGATGATTTAATCTACAATAAATTTGGAAGAGGGAATTTATTTAGATCACAGCAAATGATGTTTCTTGTTTTATACCTCTTAAGTAAAATGCATTTGGCAGGTCCTAGTTTTACATTCAATGAGTATCACAGATGGAACATTGCTCTAAACTACTAATAATTCAGTAATGATTGTTAAGGGTGATATTAAATTTGTTGTTGGGATCTTGTGGTTGAATTCAAAGATGAAATAACCATGAAACCCTTTTCTTTATTCAGTTATGGGCAAAGACTGCTCAGGGAGTAGCTTTTTGCTTCAGAGTAAAGGAGTCTAAGGGGAAATTATATATCAGAAAATTAATAGAGGCCCAGACACAATCACAGTACAGGAAGTATTTCTCTTAGCAAAGTAGTAAATAATAGAGAATGAAGAGTTAAGAATTTGGTGGACGGATTTGAGGGGATTGGAGATATTTTTCACCTGAGGACCGATAGGAATATGGACCTCACCCTCTTGATTTTATGCATCTCTATCACTCCTCAACCTCCTGCAATCCAAAGAATAAAGTCCTAGCCTGCCCAACCTTAGCCTGTCTCAGGGCCTCAAGTCCTGACAACACCCTCACCAATGTTCTCTGTATTCTTTCCAGATTAATGGTATTTTCCTGTAGCAGGGTGACCAACACTGTAAACAATACTCCAAGTATGGCCTGACCAATGTCTTGTACGACTATTTGCACAAGCGGAAAGCTGGAAATTGTTGCATGTAGATCCACGATGGCTTTATTGTGCCTTGTCTGTAGATGGGATCATTCCTTGACTGATGGATGGATTGACTGATTGATTATAGATACAAGGAACTGCGGATGCTGGTTTACCAAGGAAAGACAAAAAATGCTGGAATAACTCAACGGGTCAGGCGGCATCGCTGGAGAACATGGATAGTGACGTCCAACTCAAAACATCACCCGTCTAGGTTTTCCAGGGATGCTGTCTGACCCACTGAGTTACTCCAGAATTAACATAGAAAACATAGAAACATAGAAAATAGGTGCAGGAGGAGGCCATTCGGCACTTCGAGCCAGCACCGCCATTCATTGTAATCATGGCTGATCGTCCCCAATCAATAACCCGTGCCTGCCTTCTCCCCATTTGGTGGCTTTCCCTGACTGAATGTTTGAATGATTGAAATATACGGCATGGAAACATGTCCTTCGACCCACTGTGTTCACGTCAACTATTGGTCACCCATTCACACTAGTTTTACGTTATCCCACAAATGCACCCATTCCCCACACACTGAGGGCAATTTACAGAGGTCAATTAGTCTGCATCGTCTTTGAGATGTGGGAGGAAACCGGAGCACCCGGAGGAACCCATACGGTCACAGGGACAACAATGAAAATCAGCACAGGCAGCACCCATGGTCAGGATCAAAGCCGGGACTCTGGCGCTGAGAGGCAGCATCTCTACCAGCTGCACCACTGTGCTGCAACTTGAGCATATGTTAGGCTTCATTGGAACAATATATAATAGGTCAATGATGGAGATGCCAGAGAGGGAATGAGAGTACCAGGCTACCGGAAGATCAGGGTCATCCATGCAGTATCTTCCCGTTGCAACACCTGACCTTTTAACTCTTCCTTTCCCCATATCCAATGACACAAAGACTCATTGCAGATGGAGCTGAAAGTCACCAATACCCCTTTGATTTAGTGGATTACATTGGGCATTCATGATGTGATCAATTGACAAGACCAAAAGCCAAATCAGTGACACTTTGCAGAACACCTCCATTCACCCCACAGCCGTGACCCTGAGCATCCATTTTAATTCTCCATCCCATTCCAGTTGGAATTCCCTGCCTTTGTCCCAATGAGACTCAATGTAGACTTGAGGAAAAACATCTCTCTTCTGGAGACACAAGAGACTGCAGGTGCTGGGAAGCTGAGCAAAAAACAAGCTGATGGAGGTACACAGCGGGTCAGGCAGCATCTGTGGAGGGAATGGACAGAAGATGGTTTGAGGCAGGACCCTTCTTCAGACCGATGGAGTAGGAGGGAGAAAGCTGGAAAATAGAGGTTGGGATGGGCAGCTGAGGTGGTGATTGGAAGATGGATGAAGTGACAAAGACTGGAGGTGAAACACAAGAAACTGCACATGCTGGAATCTGGAGCAAAAACAAACTGCTGGAGGAACACAGCAGGTCAGGCAGCATCTGTGGAGAGAATGGACAGATTTGGGTGGGGACCCTTCTTCAAGACTGGACATTTCACAACGCTCCCAACTCAACATTGAATCCAACCATCTCAGATAACACCTTTCCAGATTGTGTTAAAAAACTAGTATCGCTAACTCTGTTTCTCTTTCTCCACAGATGCTGCCTGACTGCTGACCAGTTCCAACATTCTCCTTTATTTCACAATTTTGAATTTGCACAATACCACCATTCTGTCATTCTTCAGGGAACGGGGGTTCCCCTCCTCCACCATAGATGAGGCTCACACCAGGGTCCCTGCCATACCCCGCAACACTGCTCTCTCTCCCCATCCCCCCACTCACAACAAGGGCAGAGTCCCCCTAGTCCTCACCTTTCACCCCACCAGCCGTCACATACAACAAGTGATCCTCCGTCAGTTTCGCCACCTCCAACGTGACCCCACCACTCGCCACATCTTCCCATCTCCCCCCCATGTCTGCCTTCCGCAAAGACCGCTCCCTCCGTAACTCCCTTGTCAATTCTTCCCTTCCCTCCCGTACCACCCCCTCCCCGGGTACTTTCCCTTGCAACCGCAAGAGATGCAACACTTGTCCCTTCACCTCCCCCCTCAACTCCATTCAAGGACCTAAGCAGTTGATCCAGGTGCGACAGAGGTTCACCTGCATCTCCTCCAACCTCATCTATTGCATCCGCTGCTCTAGATGCCAGCTGATCTACATCGGTGAGACCAAGCGGAGGCTTGGCGATCGTTTCGCCGAACACCTCCGGTCGGTCCG
Source organism: Malacoraja senta (assembly GCA_038087875.1). Classification (NCBI taxonomy): domain Eukaryota; kingdom Metazoa; phylum Chordata; class Chondrichthyes; order Rajiformes; family Rajidae; genus Malacoraja; species Malacoraja senta. The sequence goes on along the minus strand of CM075986.1, from coordinate 18,617,312 downwards.
CAATAACCAACCTGGCCTCCCGGTGGCTCTGCACTTCAACTCCCCCTCCCAATCCGTATCTGACCTCTCTGTGCTGGGTCTCCTCCATGGCCACAGCGAGCAACACCGGAAATTGGAGGAAATGCACCTCAAATTGGAGGAAATGCACCTTGGGCAGTCTACATCCTGGGGGCTTGAACATTGAATTCTCCCAATTCTGCTAGCCCTTGCTGTCCCCTCCCCTCCATCAGCCCTCTGGTTATCTCCTCCCCTCCCCCAGCCCTTGGGCTCCTCCTCCGCCTTTTTTCCTTTTTTCCTTTCTTCTCCCCACCCCCTATCAGTCTGAAGGAGGGTTTCGGCCCGAAACGTTGCCTATTTCCTTCACTCCATAGATGCTGCTGCACCCGCTGAGTTTCTCCAGCATTTTTGTGTACCACCATTCTGTTTCCTGTCCCTTCCTGTTCATCTCCTTCAATCTACGCCTCCCGACTAAGCTCTGAGGCCAAATCATTGGGTATTTTTAAGGCGGAGATTGACAGATTCTTGATTAGGAAGGGTATCCTGGATTATGAGGAGAAGGCAGGAGAATAGGTTTGAGAGAGAAAGATAAATCAGCCATGATTGAATGGCAGACTGGAATTGATAGGCCGAATGGCCTGACTTATGACCTTATGAATATAACCAACAAGCCTTCACGAACTCCCCTCAGCTGGCAACTCGTCCTTGCCAGTTGTGTCCTTCTGTTTCTCCACACCTCTACTTTCTCTGCAACTGAACAATCAATTACTTTCTATTGTTTGCAGGTTCTGATGAAATGTTTTGACTTTTGAACAGCTTTGAATCTGTTCCCCTTTCCACAGACGCTGCCTGACCTGCTGAGTGTTTGAAGCATTGTTTGCTTCTATTTCAGAGTTCTGAAGAAGGGTTTCGGCCCGAAACGTTGCCTATTTCCTTCGCTCCATAGATGCTGCTGCACCCGCTGAGTTTCTCCAGCATTTTTGTGTACCTTCCACTGTTCTTGCTTTGAAACTCCACCAGTGAGTTGCTGCCTGGAACCAAATATGAACATGGCAGGATAACAATCACCGCACACCATTAACATTTCATTGTAAGATGGTTTGACAAGTTAATAAAGTGGTGTTATACAAACAGCTGCACAGGAGGTAGCCACTCATGCATTGGTCTACGGTGTTTAAAACCATTATCCTGGTGTTTGCCTGTTTTACTATAAAATACTTTTCTTCTGATGTTAATGCAATTCCATTTCGAATGATATCATAGTCTGCTTCAGTTTAGAGATACAGCACGGAAACGTATGAAAGTCTTTCAGAGCTCTTTATGGGTGCAAACTATCTTTTTATTAGCAGCTTTTTCCAGAAGGATAAAATGCGTGGCAACAGATCCTTACACGTTAGTTTAGAGATACAGCACGGAAAAAGGCCCTTCAGACCCCCACCGAGTCCACACCGACCATCGATCACCCATTCACATTACTCCACTCCCTACACACTAGGGGACAACTTACCCACAAACCCGCACGTCTTTGGGATGTGGGGGGAAACCGGAGAGCCCGGAGAGAACTCACGTGGTCACAGGGAGAACGTACAAACTCCACACAGAAAGCATCCAAGGTCAGGGTTGCATCTGTGGGGGGAATGGACAGATGACGTGTCAGGGTTGGTCTGAAGAAGGACCCTGACCCGAAACATCGTCCGTCCCTTCCCTCCACAGATCTGCCTGACCCACTGAGTTCCTCCAGCACTTTGTGTTTTGTTCATGCCTAATATTTTTAAGGTTTAACCAATGTTCTGACAAAAGAAAGATGCGAACCAATGCTCTGCAGATGGTAACTGCCAGATAACCAGTTGAAGCGATGTTGAGTAAAGAGAGCTGTGGACCAGGACACCAGAGCAGGTCTCCGTTGCAACTTCAAGCAGCTCTGGAGAATATTTTAACACTCCTTGAGCCGATCATCCCAGATAATAGGGTAAACTTCTGAGGAACATTTTTCTGTGATTTAAACATGACAGCATGGCAATTTGGTTCTATTTGTCACCTGCTCTGTCTAAGCAGGCAGGAGGCCTGTCATTTCAAAGAAATATCGTGGAAGAGTAATTCATAAACCCAACAATAAATACCGTGCTGCTGAAAATTACTTTAAGCTCCGTGGAGCAATTCTGCCTGCTGTCTGTCCCATTGGGACATTTGCCTCTGGAAATATATGTGGGACTGAGCATCTCTTTCTGGTGAAGACTCCCTCTAAGTGATGCTGATTTCCGTGTAATGTGCAAAATACAGAGCTGAAATGTGACATTCCCTATTTACACACAGCAGAACCAGCGTTTACTAACTGAATAACCCTTTAAACCAGGTCACTTAAAGTTCAAAACTGACAGAAGTGGTGGACATTGCCTGGTCTATCATAGATATTGATAGCCCCGTCCATCATAGATACAAGAAATTCTGCATCAAAAAGACAGCTCATATCACCAAAGACCCACACTATCCTGGCCATGCTCTCATTCCACTCCTACATACCAGATAACATGAGTCTGAAAACCATGACCTCCAGGTTCAAGAACAGCTTCTTCCCAGCAATAGTCAGGCTCATGAACACCGTACAACACTTAACCACCACCTCAGCAATTATAATCTACAATGGACTTTGTTTCATTGCACTGACTTCAGTTTTGCACTATTATACTCTGGTTACTGAGTACAACTGACTACTAATTTATTGTTTTATTGATTATTATATATTTATCTGTGTGTTATTGTGTTAACAGGCTTACAGCAAGTAAGAATTTCATTGTTCTGTTGCCAGTACACATGGCACTTCGGGGAAAGCCACTGAGCTGGCCCCTGCTCGTCCCCCGAAGACCAGAGACAGGAGAGGGTGGAACCGTCAATGAAGGACAGGTAAGAGAGGGTACCGGGGTCTGGCCTTCAACACCCTCAGGGTCGACTGAGGGAGGCACACCTGGTGGACGGGTGAGGAGAGGGACATTGGTTCGCTGGACAATGCAGACGTCTAAGGAAGGTGACAGCTGAAGGCCCTGCAGCAGCCTGGGACTCGCCTGGATCTGGCTCCGCTCCATAAGACCTAGAACTCACCTGGACTTGAAAATGGCTCCAAAACCTGGCACCTCTTGCATGCGGTCTCAGTGGACTATTTCTGTACACTTTGCTAATCGGGGATTGTGCTCAGATATAGAAACATAGAAACATAGAAAATAGGTGCAGGAGTAGGCCATTCGGCCCTTCGACCATTCAATATGATCATGGCTGATCATCCAACTCAGTATCCCGTACCTGCCTTCTCTCCATACCCCCTGATCCCTTTAGCCACAAGGGCCACATCTAACTCCCTCTTAAATATAGCCAATGAACTGGCCTCAACTACCTTCTGTGGCAGAGAGTTCCAGAGATTCACCACTCTCTGTGTGAAAAAAGTTTTTCTCATCTCGGTCCTAAAAGATTTCCCCTCTATCCTTAAGCTGTGACCCCTTGCCCTGGACTTCCCCAACATCGGGAACAATCTTCCTGCATCTAACCTGTCCAACCCCTTAAGAATTTTGTAAGTTTCTATAAGATCCCCCCTCAATCTCCTAAATTCTAGCGAGTACAAGCCGAGTCTATCCAGTCTTTCTTCATATGAAAGTCCTGCCATCCCATATGGCAATACTTTACTGAACTGTATATAAAGAAAGGACTTTCACTAAGTGTTTGTACATGTGACAATAAAGCACCGTTAATCATTGACCATCATAAGGAGAGGTTGGATAGACTGGCAATTCTTTCTTTGGAGCACAGGAGGCTGAGGGGTGACCTTATTGAGGTGTCCAAGATCATGAGGAGCATGGATGAAGTGAATGCTCACAGTCTTTTCCCCAGGATAGAGGATTCTAAAATTAGAGGGCATCGGCTTAAGCTGAGAGGGGAGAGATTTAATATGAATCTGAGAGGCCACACTGATGATTTTGTACGGTCCTGTTCATGAGATGGCTTGGATCTTGTGTCAGTTTCTCTGCATCAACTCCCAAATCTTTTTTGCATAATAAACCGCAGTTTGCCAGCTTTGCTCTCTACTGACTGAAGGGCCTGTCCCACGAGCATGCGACTGCATGCGGCAAGCGCGACCAAACCGGAAGCGGGGGCTGCGCGGAGGTCGAGTGATCCCCGTACAGGGCCGGTCCCACCAGCATGCGACTGCATGCGGCGAGCGCGACCAAACCGGAAGGGGGGGCCGCGCGGAGGTCGAGTGAGTGACGTGAAGTTCGAGCGAAGTCCGCGGGAAGTCCACGTGTGACATACGGCGTCAAGACGCTGCGTACGGCGTCGAGACGCTGCGCACGCCCGTCGAGTCGGTGCGTGCGGCGTCGAGGCGGCTGCGGGCCGGCAGGCCGTTGCCGCGCAGAAATTTTGAACAGTGTCAGTTTTTCGGAGCCCTGCGCGATGTCGGGACCAGCTCTGCACAACTCCATACGGCTCCGGCGATCGAAGTGGGACCGGCCCCGCAAGGCCGTACGGCTCAAGCGACCACGTTAGGACGCGCTTGCTGCATGCAGTCGCGTGCTCGTGGGACAGGCCCTTGAGGCTCTTCAGACAAACAAGCCTTTCTCATCTGCCACACAATCTCTTTTACTTCTAGTTCAATAATTCAGTAAAGCAATGTGCATAGCTAATCAGCATCTGGTGGATGTGTTTGCAGTTAATTTGCTTTGTCCATTCTGTGTGTCATATTTTTGAATGCATGTTTGATATTTATTATTCCACTTTGTTTTTAACGTTAAGAAATGGCCTAATCAATCGGCCGTCTTGACCCTGATGTTTGTTTAAGACTGGATTGATCTTTTTTCGCGCTGCTGAAAGCAAACACATATAAGAAAAATTCATATTGAATTAGATTTATTTTTGATAGGTTTCAGGAAAGCTGCAATTAAAAATGTATTTCCTAGGCCTCTATGTGTACCTATATGGTTCTGTCAATATCGCCTTGCCCTCTCGATTGCAAGTTTGCAGGTTCAAATCTAATTTGAAGCCACAGCCTGGTTAATTCTCTAGCATAGTGTGGCGAACTGCATTACAATACAATACAATACAATACAATACCATTTATTGTCATTTGAACCTCAAATGAGGTTCAAAAGAAATTTGGTTTCTGCAGTCATACAAACAAGCAAAAAGAACCAAGACACAACACAATTTACACAAACATCCATCACAGCGAATCTCCTCCTCGCTGTGATGGAAGGCAAGGAGGTGCTATTACTTGGGGGAGGTGCTATTTTTAGGACGAGGTGTTAACTTTGCACCTATTTGCCGGGTGTAGAATACTTCAGGGCACTGTTGAAGTTGAGACGGTAGGTAGGTCTAGTCTAATGACCAATCTTCATCTTTCAACCGATATCACTGAAGACGGGTTTCGGCCCAAAACGTTACCTATTTCCTTCGCTCCATAGATGCTGCTGCACCTGCTGAGTTTCTCCAGCATTTTTGTGTACCTTCACTGAAGACCCACTGAGTTTGAAGGGTCTCGATCCAAAAAGTTACCAATTCCTTATCTCCAGAGATGCTGCCTGTCCCGCTGAGTTACTCCAGCATTTTGTGTCCATCTTCAGTGTAAACCAGCGTCTGTAGTTCCTTCCTACCCTCACTGTAGCACATGACTTGTTTGTAAGTCTAGTTGCTCTTTGTGAGCCAACATTGTGTGGCATTGAAAGCTGGGCTTCCCCACATAAGAACGCTGGCTGCATTTGTGAAATGCCTTATGGGGTTTTGATTCCTTCTGCCTCTGTCCCACTTCGGCGATTTTTTAGGCGACTACTAGGCGCCCGAAGAATCGAAGCGTTTTTCTGGTCGCCGCTGGATTTTGAAATGATCAAAACTTTTCGGAGACAGTCGCCGACCGTGGGCTTGTCGTAGCTTGACTGCTCCTGACGTAGGTGCAGTCGTAGGTTGTCGCCAAGATGACGTAGGTTGTCGCCCAGGATGACGTAGGTTGTCGCCCAGGATGACGTAGGTTGTCACCAGTGCTGACTTGGGTGAATTCCATTGGCGACTACCTACGTCAACCTACGACAGGTATGACTGAATTCTCTTACCTTGTCGTAGCTTGTTGCGGGTGGACTTAGGTGTGGTCGTAGGTGGACGTCCTGTGGGTCGCCGGTTGTCGGTAGCTTGCTGTAGCTTGACGTCGACTAGGTGGTAGGTTGTTGTAGACATTGTCGTAGACATTGTAGTAGGGGGGGTCCAGTCGCTGGTTTTTCGGCGACCTGCTACAACTATGACAGTCGCCGGCAGTCGCCGAAAAAACCTGTCTAAGATTGTGAATGCTCAGTACAAATTCAGTCTGCCATTTAAATTGTTGGATTAGTTCGGGGATGTTGCTGCACACATTTGGCTGTGGATATGCAATGCCATCTCAATCAGACTCAGCTGTACAAATTGTTCTAAAGACCGGCTTTAACAAGATGCATCTAGTGAAGCCTCTTGCAAACATAAAAGTTTAGTTCAGTTCCGTTTTTTTTTGTCTCATGTACAGAGATACTGTGAAAAGCTTTTGTTTACCATATAACCATATAACCATCACAGCACGGAAACAGGCCATCTCGGCCCTTCAAGTCCGTGCCGGACCATCCCCCCCCCCCTTCTTTCTACTTACTTCCCCCATGTCCCATCTACCTGCACTCAGACCATAACCCTCCATTCCTTTCCCGTCCATGTACCCATCCAATTTATTTTTAAAGGATAAAATCGAACCTGCCTCCACCACTTCCACTGGAAGCTCATTCCACACAGCTACCACTTTCTGAGTAAAGAAGTTCCCCCTAATGTTACCCCTAAACATCTGTCCCTTAATTCTCAAGTCATGTCCCCTTGTTTGAATCTTCCCTACTCTCAATGGGAAAAGCTTATCCACGTCAACTCTGTCTAACCCGCTCATCATTTTAAAGACCTCTATCGTCCCCCCTTAACCTTCTGCGCTCCAAAGAATAAAGACCTAACTTGTTCAACCTTTCTCTGTAACTTAGTTGCTGAAACCCAGGCAACATTCTAGTAAATCTCCTCTGTACTCTCTCTATTTTGTTGACATCCTTCCTATAATTAGGCGACCAAAATTGTACTGCATACACCAGAATTGGCCTCACCAATGCCTTGTACAATTTTAACATTACATCCCAACTTCTATATTCAATGCTCTGATTTATAAAGGCCAGCACACCAAAAGCTTTCTTTACCACCCTATCTATATGAGATTCCACCTTCAGGGAACTATGCACAGTTATTCCTAGATCCCTCTGTTCAACTGCATTCCTCAATTCGCTACCATTTACCATGTACGTCCTATTTTGATTTGTCCTGCCGAGATGTAGCACCTCACATTTATCAGCATTAAATGTTTGCGTGCTACCCAGTAAAAAAAACCCGACATGAATACAATCAAGCCATCCATGGTGTTTATTTTATTATTTTAGTTCAGAGATACAGTGCAGAAACACGCCCTTCGGCACAACGAGTCCGCACCGACCAGTGATTCAGGCACATTAACACTACCCGATACACACTATGGACAATTTTACAATTATACCAAGCCAATTAACCTCCAAACCTATATGTCTTTCCAGCATGGGAGGAAACCAAAAATCTCGGAGAAAACCCTCGCGGGTCACAAGGAAAACGTATAAACTCCGTACAGACAGCACCCCTAGTCAGGATCGATCCCGTGTCTCTGGCGCTGTAAGGCAGTAGCTCTACCGCTACGCCACCGTGCTGCCCTTGCAAAGATAAGGGGAGAAGGGTCCAACATTTAGGACAAAGGTATAACATTGAAATCTGATAAAGTTCGATTAAAGAAATTTCGAAGGTCTTCAATGAAGTAGGTGGAAGGTCAGGAAGGCTCTCGAGCTGATGAGAGGGCCGTTCACTTGCCTGATAGCAGCTGGGGAGACGCTGTTCCTGACGTGGAGGTGTTTTCAAACTTCTGTATCTCCTGCCTGATGAGAGAGGGGAGAAGAGGGTGAGACTGGTCCTTGTTTCTGCTGGCAGAAGAGGCAACTTGCAGCCCATTACATGACAGGGCTTTTAATCCAGGCCTAAAACGTTAAAGACCAAGATTCTTCTCCCAGTATGACAGAAGTTCCTCATCCTTAAGCATTTTTTAATGTCCGTATATTTCAGTGAAATGTTTGTGTGATGATAAGCTGAGTGAGATTGCCTGATATACAACTCCGACTTTTGATTTGGTCACCAGTATTTTGTAATGAGTCATGGTTGATTGCACGGCCCCAGTGATGTCCAAATTTGGGGCACCTTAAATGGTATTGGCATTGGTTCAATGTTGTCATGTGTACTGAGTACAATGAAAACAATTGTGTCCTATTGTTGTAACATGTAAACTATTATTGATCAGTATCAAGCAGGGTCTCGACCCGAAACGTCACCCATTCCCTCTCTCCAGAGATGCTGCCTGTCCCGCTGAGTTACTCCAGCATTTTGTGCATCGATCACCCATTCACACTAGTTCCATGTTATTGTGTTCACGCACCTGTTAAGCTGCAGCAAGTAAGAATTTATTTGTTCCATTGCTGGTACATATAACAATAAAACACTCTTGACTCACTCTTCACTCCGAAACTCAGAGAGTTCAGAGAAGCATCGGGATTGTGTTGTTGGCTATGAGTGCAGTGAAGAGCCAAGTAAAGGAGTAAAAAGCCACGGTGAAGAACTTCAACTGCAGAAACAGACTCAGGGAAAGTCAACATCAGCGAAGCGGAGACACAAGGGACTGCAGATGCTGCAATTTGGAGCAAAACACAAAGTGCTGGAGGAACTCAATGGGTCAGTAGAGTCTATGGAGGGAGTGGACAGATGGCCTTTTGGATCGAGGCCCTTCATTTTGAGTCTGAAGGAGGGTCCCGACCTGAAACATCATCTGTCCACTACCACCACTGACGTTGCCTGACTCACTGAGTTCCTCCAGCCCTTTGCGCTTTGATCAGAGAGGTGGAGGCAGCGAGCCTTGGTGGTGGAGAGATTATAGAGTTGGAAACTCAAATCAAAGTCAAATATCATGGCATGGTGCAAACAGTCTGGTTCTGCATCAGGCGATAGCCGGAAGGGATATTGTATCAGCATGGGACAGCACTTGTAGGCATTCCTTTCTTTCTCCTAACATTTAAATAATCAATAATAACACCAAGTGCCAGGAAGCTATTTCATTCTGTGAAGCACTTCTGTCAAAATTGATCAGGTTTTTGCTTGTCGTGCATGTTTCCTGTAAGGGTTATGTAAGATGATTTGTTTTCTTAACCTAGAGGCAATTTTAAGCCCAGCCGTCTGAGATTTGCTGATTCGCAATAGGCCTGCGATGAAACTGCTCACTTTCTTGTATATACAATTAATATCTACATTTGCAGGGTCTTTAAACATTCAAATTAAACTTTTCAAAACTACTTGTCTTTTCTGAGTATGGTAGTATTTTATATATATTCATGTGGGCTTCACAGGTTGAGCCAGGATTTAATTGCCCAGCCCTCAATACCCTTTGGAAGGTGGTGATGAGCAAACTTCATGAACTGCTACAATTTTAGTTTAGGTTAGAGATACAGGATGGAAACAGGCCTTTTCGGCCTACCAAGTCCATGCCAACCATCGATCACCCGTTCACACTAGTTCCATGTTATCCCACTTTCTCAACCACTCCCTACACACTGGGGAAAATTTACAGAAGCTAAATAGCCTACAAACCTGTACGTCTTCAGGATGTGGAAGGAAACTGGAGCACCCGGAGGAAACCCATGCGTTCGCAGGGCAAACGTGCAAATTCCACACAGACAGCACCCGAGTTCAGGATGGAACCCGGGTCTCTGGCATTGTGAGCCAGTAGTTCTACCAGCTGCATCACTGTGCCACCCTAAAGATGAGATGATGTCTTTATATAATCTTTATAGATCATATAAACCAGCATCTGCAGTTCATATGAAAGATAACATTGTGGTGAATCTCCTGCACCATTTCCAGCTTAACGACACCCTTCCTGTAGTTTATAAATAACTAAAGTTAAACTACCGCTGTATAAGTAACCAGCGACAGATTACACCCCCAGCTGTCGCCTTCACTTCATGGTTTAAACCTCGACCCGAAACGTCACCTATCCATGTTCTCCAGAGATGCTGCCTGACCCACTGAGTTACTCCAGCACTTTGTGCCTGTTCCAGGTGGTGGTGTTCGCTGCCCTTGTCCATCTGGCTGGTGGAGGTGGTCCATTTGCAAGGGGCTATCTAAAGGGTCTTGGTGTGTTGCTGCAGTGCATCCTGTAGATGGTACACAGTGCTGCTACTGTACATCGACTGGATGGTTGTGGTCGGATAGGTTGTGTCTATCATCCGGGCTGCTCTGTCTTCAGTGGTGTTGAGATCCTTGAGTGTTGTTGAAGTTGCATTCATCCAGGCAAGTTTAGTTTAGTTTAGAGATACAGTGCGGAAACAGGCCCTTCAGCCCATCGAGTCCGCACCGACCAGCAATCCCCGCACAATAACACTATCCTACACTAGGGACAATTTTACATTTTTACACCAAGACAATTAACCTACAAACCTGTATTCTTTCGAGTGTGGGAGGAAACTGAAGATCTCGGAGAAAACCCACACAGGTCACAGGGAGAACATACAAACTTCGTACAGACGCGAACCCATAGTCAGGATCGAACCCAGGTCTATGGCGCTGTAAGGCAGCAACTCTACCGCTGCGCCACCGTGCCGCAGTGAAGGATAAATAAATGTGCACAGCAAATTCTTGGGGAATCCTTGTTTAAAAATGCAGAAATTGTAATCATTATTTTTTGGGGGGATTGCAATGACCCAAAAGTGTGATAATGTCTTATTTGTATCGACTTGCCCTGCAAGGCGTAAATGATAAAACAAATATTTCACAAATCCTATCTCGTGGGAATGAATGTTTCTTTAAGATCATTTTCTTCTTTGAGAAATGATTATTTTTTATGGTTTTTGACTGATTCATTGTTCCAGTCCCAATTGTGACCCTGAGAAATTGCCATATTAACTATGCATGAGGTTTTAATCATGAAGGCATCTGCCTGAAGTGTAATCTGTCTCCGTTTACTTATACAGTAGTAATTTAACTTTAGTTATTTAAGAACTACAGGAAGGATGTCATTAAGCTGGAAAGAGTGCAGCAGAGATTCACCAGGATGTTACCTGGACTTGCGGGCTTGAGTTATATGGAGAGTTTGGGTAGGCTGTTATTTTAAGTTATATGGAGGTGTTGGGAAGGCTGTTTTATGGAGTGGTTGGGTAGGCTTGGACTATGGAGTGTAGGAGGTTGAGGGGTGACCTTATTGAGGTGCACAAGATCAAGAGGGGCATGGATAAACTGAACGATCGCAGTCTTTTTTTTCCCCAGGGTAGAGGATTCTAAAACTGGAGGGCATAAGTTTAAGGTGAGAGGGGAAAGATTTAAGAAGAACCTCAGGGGCGATTTTTTTCACTCAGAGGGTGAAAGCGTATCTGGAATGAGCTGCCGGAAGAAGCTATAGAACCGGATGCAGTTCTGACTTTGAAAAGACATTTGGACAAATAAATAGATAGAGAGGGTTTAGAGGGATATGGGCCAAATGCAGGAAAATGGGACTGACCCAATGTGCCAACCTGGTCAGCATGGACAAGGTGGGCTGAAGGGCCTGTTTATTTGCTACACAGCTCTGCAACAGAATATTGTACTTCAGCTCCCAAGCTTTTTAAAACTTGTTAATACCTTTTCTAAAAATACTTTCTGGACCCCATCTCCACATTACATCTGACTTTTATTCTATTGGAGTCCCCCCTCCTTAAAAATCACTAAGGGACCCCGGAGCACTCCCGGAGATTGTATTTAAAGTTGCTTGCAGTTTGATGAGTCACAAGGGAAATAACTGCATGTCCCATTGTAGAAACTTGTACAAAATGAAATGGGATAAGCTTCTTCGTAGAAATTACTAGGTAAAAATTGTGAAGCAATAACTTGCACATCAGGGATTTCTGAAAGCTGAGCTAGACTTTCTCAGGCCACTGGAGGGGTAATGTTAATCAAATCTTCCAGCAAAAAACAGATTTGAGAGGAGAAATTTTATATTATACAGTACATCTACTGCGAATATCCTGAATGAAAGTCTGGCAGGATGTTAAACAGTTAGACCATTCTTCAGACTGAAGAAGGGTCTCGACCCGAAACGTCACCAATTCCTTCTCTCCAGAGATGCTGCCTGGCCTGCTGAGTTACTCCAGCAGTTTGTGTCTACCTTCGATTTAAACCAGCACCTGCAATTCTTTCTTCCGCATGTTAAACGATTATCTCCTCAAGGTCTGAAGAAGGATCCTGAACGGAAACATCACCGATTCGTTCTTCAGCGATGCAGGCTAAGCCGCTGAGTTACTCCAGCACTTTGTGTCTCTTTTTGTAAACCAGCACCTGCAGTTCCGTGTGTCCATAACACACCTTCAGGATTGATTTAGGGACACAGTGGTGCCAAAGTCTCGGGTTCGATCCCGACCTCGGATGCTGCCTGTACGGAGTTGGCATGTTCTCCCTGTGATTGTGTGGGCTTCATCTAGGTGGTACGGTTTCCTCCCACATCCTGAAGATGCGCGGGCTTGTAGGTTGATCGTCCTCTGTAATGTCAAACCCGGGTCTCTGCACAGTAAGGCAGCAACTATACCGCTGCACCACTGTACCGCCCGCCCCCATCATAAGTCATCAATATTTTGACATCAAGTCCCCTAATATATTAAACAACATTCTCACATCTTCAGATTTATGACTGGAAACTCCTTCAGTAATGGATTAGTAAACATGCTCAGCCCTTTCCAGAAACCGTCCTCATATCTATTCCCTGGGGATAATGCTGACAGGCCTGAGAAGTCTGGCCCATGAATATTATTTTATGAATCGTTCCCAGTCTCTGTCTGTGGTGTCTGGTGATTGCAGATTGATAAGATCCTGACCCAAGGCTAGCCAAAAGTATCTCAAGGGGTTAAAGACTTGACTGCAAGCCAGAAGGTCACGGATTCAGGTCCCAAGCCTGCAAGGCACACCCTGCGATCCTTTCGAATTCCAGAGTTAACCATTAAAAAAAAAACGAACTCAAGGTCAATAACAGTGAAGCCTTCTCCTCTTGGGGGGAGAGAGTAACCTGATAGCGATTGTCCCGTTCCATGTGAATGGCATTGATTGTGCAGGGTCTTGAAGCAGGCTTTCTCCTGAAAAGACAGGAGAAAAAGAAAATATTTAGCAGATAAAAAAAAGGAATGTGAATGTTGTACTTTGTGTTACAAGGAGTGAGTGACTTGCTTGCCAGCCTAGATAATGTGAAAAAGAACACCGGGTTGTTATAAACCCACTTCATAGCCAGCATACACTTGAGGACACACTTCCTCTCTTTGCGATTCGTTTTGCATGGCCAGGCCAAAATCTCCCTGCCGCTGCGGTACAAGAGTTCAGTGTGATTTGATATCCGGTATTGGTGTGGTCTTGCCAAGTGCCATGCTCGTTAAACTTGTTAAACTGCACCATTTAATTCAAAGTAATTTGGGCCGTAATGTGAAGTCTGAGCTAACAGGGAGAGACCAACCAGGCATCCAGGACCCCGGTCAATCCTTGGATTAGCATTCTATCTCTGTGCAAGTGTACAATGAATCTAGGGGCAGTATTGGCCACTCAGCCCCACAAACTGCTCTGTTGTTCAATAAGATCATGAGTAATCTGACCGTAACCTCAACCCCACATTCCTGTTTGCCCATCGGCATGAAAGTACAGGGGCTTGAAAACCGTGAGCACCCCAGCTTCTTCCCAGCAGCCTTCAAGTCTTGGACACTGCACGACACTGACCGCCACCCTACCTAGGCAACTATGAAATTCTATAGACTGTAGTCAAATAAACCTGGAGTAAGTCAGCGGGTCAGGCAACATCTCCGGAGAAAAGGAAGAGGTGACCTTTCGGGTGGAGACCCTTCTTCAGACTGAGAGTCAGGGGAGAGGGGGAACGAGAGGTATGAAAAGGTACAGAGAACAAATGAATGAAAGGTATGCAAAAGGACAAATCAAAGCCAGCAATGATGACTGAGGAAAGGTGGAGCCCACAATGGTACATTGTTGGTACACAAAAATGCTGGAGAAACTCAGTGGGTGCAGCAGCATCTATGGAGCGAAGGAAATAGGTAACGTTTCGGCCCGAAACGTTACCTATTTCCTTCGCTCCATAGATGCTGCTGCACCCGCTGAGTTTCTCCAGCATTTTTGTGTACCTTCGATTTTCCAGCATCTGCAGTTCCTTCTTTAACACATGGTACATTGTTGTCCTGTTTAGTTTCATTGTTTGCATCACCCGTTGTCACCTTCTCCACAGCCAACAATGTACCATTGTGGGCTCCACCTTTCCTCAGTCATCATTGCTGGCTTTGATTTGTCCTTTTGCATACCTTTCATTCAGTACGGCCACCAGGGTGGGGGAGGAATGAGGAGAGAAGGGATGCAAGGGCGACTTGAAGCTAGAGAAATCACGATTTATACCGCTGGGTTGTAAGCTGACCAAGGGTCTCGACCCGAAACCTCTGAAGAAGGGTCTCGACCCGAAACGTCGCCTATTCCTTCGCTCCATAGATGCTGCCTCACCCGCTGAGTTTCTCCAGCTTTTTTGTCTCCAAGTGAAAATATGAGGTGCTGTTCCTCCAAATGTTGTTATTTTATTAGACAGTGACATTCCATCGACGGACTTACACAGACAAACATGGGAAAAAGAATTAAATCAAATAATAACGAAAGATACTTGGGAAGAAAGTTTACAACACATACATCAATGTTCATTAAATGCCAGACATTCTTTAATACAATTTAAAGTAATACATAGGTTACATTATTCAACAACAAAATTACATAAAATCTTTCAACATATCTCACCTATATGTGATAAATGTCAACATTTAGAAGCTAACTTATCTCATATGTTTGCAAACTGTATAAAAATAAAAAAATTCTGGGTAAATATTTTCAGTATAATATCTAAAGTGACCAGCACACAATTGGACCCGGATCCAAAATTAATAATACTCGGAACATTAGAATTAAATCAAACATTTACAACAACACAAATAAACTTTATTGATTATAGTATAATAACGGGAAAAAAATTAATTCTAAAATTTTGGAAAGGCCCTATAACCCCCACAATCAAAATATGGATTATAGAAATGACGGAGACCTTAAATGTGGAAAGAATCAGATTTTTTTTTTTTTTTTTTCCTTTCTCTCTCTTTTCTTCTCTCTATTTTCTTTCTTTACTTCATCTATCTTTTTAGTTCTATCTAGTTTAAAAAAACCAAAAAAAGGCAAAAGGTATTGGAGACAATGTAATAATAATTGACAATATTATCAATTCAAAAATGTAAGACTGGCAATGATGTTAATAGGTTGTGTACTTATCTCCAATAAAAAATATTTTCAAAAAAAAAAAAAAAAAAAAATGTTGTTTGGCCTCACTCTGACAGTGGAGGAGGCCCAGGACAGAAGGGTCTCGACCCGAAACATCACCCATTCCTTCTCTCCAGAGGTGCTGCCTGGGCCACCGTGCTGCCCCTACCATCTTTACAGTTATTGCCTCTTTTCACTAACAAGAAATAGCTAACTTCTTTTTTATCAGACCATATGTAGCTGAGGCTTTCAAGAATACGATTTAGAGGAATAATACATGAAAGTGATTTTTATACTTAAAATGCAGACCCTTTCAGCATTTGGAAGAGAAAATGTGATTGGCAATTTGGGTAGGACACTTTAGATTGCAAGCTAATATTAAGTGAAATTTTGTTAAATCCCTGGTGTGACTAGGCTTCAAACTTTTACAATTTCTCTCTCTGCTCCTGAGAAGATATAAATTCAAATGATTTGAATTGTAAAACTTTATGAAACGTTAAAATGGTACGAATACATGTTCATCAAAGAGTATATAACATTATGAGACGTACAGATAGGGTAGACAGTCAGAACCTTTTGTTTTTACCAGAGTGGAAATATCAAAAACCAGAGGACATTGCTTTAAGATGAGAGGGGGAAAGTTTAAAGGAGGTGTTGGGCACATTTTATACACATTGGGTGGTGGGTGCCTGGAACGCGCTACCAGGGGTGGTATTGGAGGCAGACACAATAGTGGCATTTAGGCTTTCAGATACGCACATGGGTGTATAGGGAATGGAGTGGATCACATGCAGATGGAGGAGATTAGTTTAACTTATCATATTCAGCATAGTAATTATGGGCAGAATGGTCTGAATCTGTGCTGTACTGTTCTATGTTAGGCTCAGTGAACGGTTTCCACTGGACAGGGCATCTGATTTAATGTAACAGATTGGTCAATATTTGATTAATTTTAAATGTCAGTTATCTTGTGAGTACATCGAGTCATAGAAAGATACGGCACAGAAATAGGCCCTTCAGCCCATCATGCTGGCACTAACCACCCATTGAGTCACAAGGCTAAGCTTGGGAGCATAAATTTCACCACATTTTATCCCTGCTGTAGTCAACCAATCCCAAGCAATTAAGCAATCTTCACTTTTATTCTCAAGCCTAGGTAAGAAGATGATGGGGCTGGGAATGAAGTTTTCATGTTTGGAGATAGTCCTGGAAATCAATCAATCCGGTTGAGTCTGCATCTCAAGGGGAAGAAGTGGGGAAAAGAAGGAAAAGCAAAGGCAGGCAGGAATCAACCCTTATTAAAGAAGAGCCGGGATGTGTGCAAGCCTCTTACGTATTTAAGAGTGGAGAATCCAAAGACAGGAATGTGAATGGTTTCCACTGAGATAGATATAGTTGCTGCATTTGAAGTTTTATGGGCTTGAGTATGATGAGATTCAGATTCAGATTCAACTTTATTGTCATTGTGCAGTGTACAGTACAGAGACAACGAAATGCAGTTAGCATCTCCCTAGAAGAGCGACATAAATATGAACAATAAATAAATCTAATAAATCCCTGGTGGGAGGAGTGTCCGGGGGGGGGGGTGATTGGCAGTCACCGAGGTACAGTGTTGAGTAGTGTAACAGCCGCAGGGAAGAAGCTATACCTGGACCTGCTGGTCCGGCAACGGAGAGACCTGTAGCGCCTCCAGGATGGTAGGAGGGTAAACAGTCTGTGGTTGGGGTGAGAGCAGTCCTTGGCGATGCTGAGCGCCCTTCGCAGACAACGCTTGCTTTGGACAGACTCAATGGTGGGGAGTGAGGAACCGGTGATGCGTTGGGCAATTTTCACCACCCTCTGCAGTGCTTTCCGGTCGGAAACAGAGCAGTTGCCATACCATACTCTGATACAGTTGGTAAGGATGCTCTCGATGGTGCAGCGGTAGAAGTTCACCAGAATCTGAGCAGACAGATGGACCTTCTTTAGTCTCCTCAGGATGAAGAGACGCTGGTGAGCCTTCTTGACCAGTGTTGAGGTATTGTGGGTCCAAGAGAGGTCATCGGAGATGTTGACCCCCAGGAACCTGAAGCTGGAAACACGTTCCACCTTCGTCCCGTTAATGTGGATGGGGGTGTGCGTGCCGCCCCTAGACTTCCTGAAGTCTACAATGAGCTCCTTGGTCTTCTTGGAGTTAAGGGCCAGGTTGTTGTCAGCGCACCATGCTGCTAGGAGCTGGACCTCCTCCCTATAGGCCGACTCATCGTTGTATCATCTGCATACTTGTTGATGGTGTTAGTACCATGTACAGGTGTGCAGTCGTAGGTGAAGAGGGAGTAGAGGAGGGGGCTCAGCACACAGCCCTGTGGAACGCCGGTGTTCAGGGTGAGGGTTGAAGAGGTGTGCTTGTCTAACCTAACAGATTGGGGTCTGTCAGTTAGAAAGTCCAATATCCAGTTGCAGAGGGAGGGGTCGATGCCCAGGTCACCGAGTTTGGTGATCAGTTTAGAGGGTATGATGGTGTTGAATGCTGAGCTGTAATCGATGAACAGCATTCTTACGTAAGTGTCTCTGTTGTCGAGGTGGGAGAGGGCGGAGTGAAGTGCCGTTGAGATGGCATCCTCCGTACTCCTGTTCTTGCGGTAGGCAAACTGATAGGGATCCAATGTGGGGGGTAGGCAGCCTTTGAGGTGTGCCAGGACCAGCCTCTCGAAGCACTTGGCGATGATGGGAGTAAGTGCAACTGGGCGGAAGTCGTTGAGGCTCGCCGCAGTGGAGTGTTTTGGCACCGGCACGATGGAGGTGGATTTAAGGCACGTGGGCACAACTGCTTGGGCAAGTGACATGTTGAAGATGTCAGTCCGGACGTCTGTCAACTGCGCAGCACAGGCCCTGAGGATGTGCCCGGGGATGCCGTCGGAGCCAGCAGCCTTACGTGCATTAGTCCTACTCAGTGCCACGTACACGTCGTAGGGGGTGAGTGAGAGGGGCTGGTGATCGGCAGGGAGCACCGCCTTGATGGCCAACTGCCGATTGTCCCTATCGAAGCGGCCATAGAAGTGGTTGAGCTCCTCAAGGAAGGAGGCTTTGCTGGATGTGGGGGTGGTGTTGGTGGGTCTAAAGTCCGTGATGGCCTGGATGCCTTGCCACATGCGTCGGGGGTCGGAGTTGTTGTTGAGTTTTGTCTGCCTCTTTATTGTTCTTTGTGCCTCTCACTCTTTTGATTCTGAGTAAAACTGAAAGATTCATGGTGCATTTGGATATTTTATGCAGTACGCTGCATTGTCAGGGGTGGGTTAAAATGACCTTGTTTACTCCTGCAGACTGTATTTTCAGTCCATCCACACAACACTCATCGATACTGATCGTAGAGTGCCATGTCCTTCAACCCACCTCCATCTTTACCTCCAGAGTTTCAAAGCCTGATGAACCTCAAACCACGAAGTGCTTCAATGGATAAATGCCAAGGCTTGTCACCAGGCAGCGATAGACACAAAATGCAGGAGTAACTCAGTGGGACAGGCAGCATCTCTGTAGAGAAGGAATAGGTCATGGTTTGGGTCAAGACCCTTCCTCTGAGAGTCAGGGGAGAGGGACTCTAGAGATATGGAAGGGTAAGGTTTGAAAACGACAGATTAAAGCAGACGATGATAAGGAAATGTAGAATGGTTCGTTGTTGGCTGAGGGGGAGGTGACAATGAGGCATACAATCAGTAAAATTAATCAGAAGGACAGTGAAACAGGTTGGAGAACTAGGGTGGGGGAGGGATGGACAGAGAGGGAAAGCAAGGGTTACTTGAAGTTAGAGATATCAATATTCATACCGGTGGGTTGTAAGGTTTAGGAGGTTGTAAGGAGAAGGTTTAGACACGAGTGTTGATCGGCAACAGGCATGCTGCCTGGAATGGGCCCATTTTGAATACCAACTAAAAATGGAGTCATCCCAAGGAAACGTGGTGAATAAGAAGGAAAGAGATGAAAGTGGGCAGCCCCATGTGGGATACCATCATCACGGACTACAGAGCAGCCACTGTAAATGTTCTCTGCTGGAAGCCGCAAGTGCCCTTGAGGCTTGAAGAAGATTCAATGAATTCATTACACCATGGAGGCAACCAGAGTTCACCCTGTCTGCTGACGCGTATGAGTTATATGTATGAAGAGCTCTTCGCTGAGATTTCCCACTGACTTTTCATCTGTCCTACCCTGTAGCAAGGGCGTAAGCACAGCGGTGACATTTTGATGGAAGTTTGAGGTGTGTGTGTCATCTCCTATTTACAGGAGTTCATCACAATGTGTCTGAGAAAATGTGAACGAAAAGGAAAGAGGAAACAGTAAAATTATAAACGAGAAACTTTCCCCCGTGTGTGTGCGACGGTGAATACAAATTGACTTGCCAGAAGTGGACTTATCACAACTGAGTTCCTGATACATGTCGTGTTTCAAAGTTATTGGAGGTGTTTCTAAAATGAAGCAGCTCCACTCAATACCATGTATTCAATTGCCGAGCCCAGGGTTAAGACAACATGGCTGGAAACCTGCGGAGCCTGCTTTTATACTGAGGTAGTTGATGTGCCCAAACGTGGGAGATTTCAATACGCTTGGTCTTGCAAATGCTTCATTTAATCTGACTTTCCAGGTTATTTGTATATTAGAGAAGAGAAACAAAAGAGAGGAATGTGAATCATTTTTGACAGGTTTAGTTTAGTTTAGTTTATTTGTCATCACGTTTTTAGTTCAGTTTAGTTTGGAGATACAACGCAGAAACAGGCCCTTCGGCCCATCGAGTTCGCAGCGACCAGCGATCCCCGCACATTAATACTATCCTTCACACACTGGGGACAATGCTACATTTATACCAAGCCAAT
The DNA here is from genome assembly GCA_038087875.1 of Malacoraja senta. NCBI lineage: Eukaryota > Metazoa > Chordata > Chondrichthyes > Rajiformes > Rajidae > Malacoraja > Malacoraja senta. Next base: position 18,597,027 of record CM075986.1, on the reverse strand, counting down.
TAACCTACAAAACCTGCGCGTCTTTGGAGAGTGGGAAGAAACCGAAGATCTCGGAGAAAACCCACGCAGGTCACGTGGAGAACATACAAACTCCATAGAGACAGCACCCGTAGTCAGGATCGAACCCGTGTCACTAGCGTTTTTAGGCAATAGCTCCACCGCTCCGCCACCATGCCGCCCTTTGTACAGAGATACTGGGAATTGCTTGTTCTGCAAGCTATCCATTCAACTCATGCCGTGCGTGAGTACAATACTGGAACAGCACAGAGAGAGTCACCATGTTCTGGCATCATCTTACAACATCCAAGTCTCTGGAAAGTGTCCTGGCGGCACTGGATCGATGATGTAGGGGGTCGGCCTGGCCCAGTGCGATACCGTCAGCTCCTTCCGCCTCTGCTCCGTGCAGCTGCCGCAGGCTGCACCCAAATCACTGCCGTAGGGCCTCCCACCGCCACCACCGCCAGTACCACCGCCCGTCACCTCCACAAACGCACCATTCATCTCCTCTACCACCCACCCCTCCACTTCTGTGCACCAAGATTGCCATGTCCTGCTTCCCGAGTCGATTGGGAAACGATTGAAGGAGTGGAATGTGAGTTTGTGGATGCCAACTTTCCCTTTCGCCTTCTACCGCCGCCATCTTGGAACTGCCCAAGCCAGGAATGAAGCATCAGGCGTGATGTTGTTGTGGAGACTGGGGAAGGAGTGAATAAACATGGATGCTGCATCCTACAATGAGATTTGAGGGGTGGGGAGATTTAGGGGTGACACATCCCCTATGTACTGATCAATATTTATCTTCATATCAACATTTCTAGAACCAATTACCTGATTGTTTCACATTGCTCTTGTGTGAGCTGGCTATATGCACAGTAGCTCCCACATTTTCTGCACCTCAGTAACGACTATACTTCACAACTATTTTCGGCTGCCACGTGACCATCTAGAGGCTAACCATAAGACACAGACCCAGGTCTGATCACCCTGCGGTGGGCATTGCCTCGACTGAGGGTGTCTTGTGATAAAAGGCCGAAACACCCAGTGACGTTGAGGTACACAACTGAAGATGTGTCTGATTGGTAGCAAAATCACCTCGTGGTCACCCCCAAGAATACCAAATGTCAATTGTAGTGAAAACCTTTGGGATTGTAACATCCAGTCCTACTAATCAAACTGACTGTAAAATATTTTAGAAAATAATGAAATGGAAGGTGCAAGGAGTTGTACAGGGCCGTGGTGAGACCACACCTGGAGTATTGTGAGCAGTTTTGGTCTCCTAATTTGAGGAAGGACATTCTTGGTGTTGAGGGATTGCAGTGTAGGTTCGCCAGGTTAATTCCCGGGATGATGGGACTGACATAGGATGAACGAATGGGTCGACTGGGCTTATATTCGCTGGAATTTAGAAGGGAACCTTAAAGAAACATATTAAATTCTTAAGGGATTGGACAGGCTAGATGCAGGAAAAATGTTCCCGATGTTGGGGGAGTCCAGAACTGTCAGGTCACAGTGTAAGAATAAGGGGTAGGCCATTTAGGACTGATGAGGAAAGACTTTTTTACCCAGAGAGTTGTGAATCTGTGGAAATCTCTGCCACAGAAGGCACTGGATGTTTTCAATAGAGAGTTAGATATAGCTCTTAGGGCTAATGGAATCAAGGGATATGGGGTGAAAGCAGGAATGGGGTACTGATTTTGGGTGAACAGCCATGATCATACTGACTCTTGCACCTACTTTCTATGTTTCTATGTTTCCATGTATCAATGGGGATGGGCAAACTTTAGGCCCAATATCCTCCTTTATTTTCCTGAACAAAAGTTTTTCACTGTACCTCAGGAAAGCTAAACTGAACTGAACCTAAATCTTTAATTCTATGTTTATTGTCTTTGGGATTAAACAATAGGACTTCTGACTGCCAGCTCACCTGCAAAATGCACAGCTCAGTTGCAAAAAGAAAATACTGCCAAGAACTAGAAATAAAAATAAATCAAGTCCTTTAAGTACTCAGCAGGTTAGACAGCATCTAAAGAGAAGGAAACAGTTAACATTTCAGGTCATTGAACTCCCATCAGCTTCCTTATATTCCTGCTCGGGATGAAAACTGGTTGTTTGATGATTTACTGTAACTGTTGAAGCGCTTTCCAACACCCGCATGAACAAATCACTATTTTTATCTTTTATATAACGACAGGGTTCAAAGGAATTTCAAGTCCAGAGTTTTCCATAACTGGTTTGATTAATTGTAAAGCCAGATTCTCAACATAATTGCTACATGTCATGTTCTTAAATGGAGTATTAAAAAAATGTTAAAGTCAAACCAAGCATCCAGTGGAACACAAACACCAAAATGTTGGAGGGACTCAGTGGGTCAGGCAGCATCTGTGGAGGGAATGGACAGACGACATTTCGGGTTGGCACCATTCTTCAGACCTGACCTGAAACATCATCTGTTCAGAGGATGCCTGACCAGCTGAGTTCCTCCAGTACTTTGTTTTTTGCTCCAGATTGCAGCATCTGCAGTTTCTCGTGCCTCCATCAACCTAAATAGTTTTGTATTTTTTCTTATTTAATTTATTCATTTTTTTCACTCTTCCTCTTCTTGCGTATGGCGTGCACAGCCTAAAGTTGTCGGACAACTTGTTCTATTTGATCATATTTGTTTGTGCATTATTTGTCGGGTTGATTGCATTAGTTGAAACAGGGTGGACCACGTGAAGGTTGCAATTTCCCACCCCATTTTTTTTCTCACTAATTGCTGACAATACCACCAATTATTTTTCACTCCTAAATGCTTTTTCAGATGGCGGTGCTTATGACCCTCACGTGGAATTGTGGGAGGCATAGATAGAGTCGAGGGAACCTTTTTGCCAGGGTGGAAATGTCAAGGGCTGGAGGGCAAGAATGGAGATGAGGAGGAATTTCTTTAGCCAAATTGTGGGAAATCTGTGAAATTTTATTACCCAAGCCTGCTGTGGAGGTCAAGCCATTGGTGTTTTTATAGCAGAAATTAGATGGCTTCTTGATTAGAGGTGATCTTCACGTTCACAAGTTATAGGAATAGAATTAGGCCATTCAATTATGGCTGATCTCTGCCTCCTAATCCCATCTTCCTGCTTTCTCCCCGTAACCCTTGACACCCGTTCTAATCAAGAATTTGTCTATCTCTGCCTTAAAAATATCCACTGATATTGGCATCATCTCATAAGGGCATCAAGGTTACGGAGAGAAGGCAAGAGAATGGGGTTGAGAGGGAAAAATATTTCAGCCAGGATTGAATGGCGGAGTAGACTGGATGCGCCGAATGGCCTAATTCTGCTCCTATGACTTCTGGTCTTCTGGTCTATTGATCTATGAATCTTCACTTGAAGGTTCTCTCAGAGTATTGTGTGGAAGGAGCATTTAGATGTAGTGATGATGAAAGAGTGGTGATGTATTTCCCGGTTAGAATGGTATATAGCTTGGAAGGGGGGTTCCTGCAGGAATCAGTGTTCCCGTGCACCTATAGCCCTTGTCCATCTTGGTGGTTGAGGTTGTGGGATTGAGTGATGAGAAGATGAGGTGAGTTAATGTGATTCATTTTGTTCTCTTGTTGAATTGTTGGTGGTGGGAATGAATGTTTATGGAGATGGGGGAATGTCAGTCAAGTGGGCTGCTTTGTCCTGCTTTAAGGCAAGCAATTTAATAGTTTAGGGTTTCAGTTCCTAAGTATCTACTCAATGAAGCAACATGTCTAGCCTCCATAGTGGAGACACAAAGATGCTGGAATCTGTGATGAAAAACAAACTGCTGGAGGAACTCAGCCGGTCAGGCAGCATCTGTGGAGGCTGCAGGTCAACTTTCCTTGATCAGATGTTGCTTGGCCAGCTGAGTTCCTCCAGCAGATTTTTCTTCTGCTCTGACTCCCATAGTGTTGGCCTGTCTTTCATGAAACCACATGTATATAAATTGATTTTAACCACACCTCAGTAACTCCTTTTTCTGGTTGAGGGAGATGCCTGAGTAGGAATCCAACAAGAGGCCAACCACAAAAATGTATGGTATCTGTTGGAGCCAAATGTTTATTCATCACAAATTGCCAGATTGGATTTGTCCTAATTGTTCTGAACAGGAAATACCTGGGTGTTCAATCTGGCGAAGGCTCCTGACCTGAAACATCACCTGTCCATATTCCCCAGAGATGCTGCCTAACCTGCTGCCTGACCTGCTGAGTTACCCCAGACTTTTGTGGCTTTTCTTTTGCATGTCCAGTTCCTTGTTTCTAGTCTCTACCCTTTTACATCAGTCTGAGGAAGGGTCTCCAACCCGAAACATTGGCTGTCCATTCCCTCCACAGATGCTGCCTGATCCATTGCGTTCCTCCAGCACTTTGTGGGTTTTTTGCTCATCCTTTTACATTGTTGGGTATATGCCAACACAGTAACTTCGCTGGGACAACTTGGCTCGAGGTGCAGCCAACGTTGGACACCTTGGTCTGCAACACCGCAGCTGAGGTGTTGACCACTGTTCCTTGTTCAAGCATTCAGCACCATTCATCACCAGGTGTGGTATCAGAGCAGACATTCAATTTGTTCTGAAGATAGACAAGAAATGCTGGAGTAACTCAGAGGGTCAGGCAGCATCTCTGGAGAAAAGGTATAGGTGACGTTTCTGGACGAGGCCCTGCCCCGGAACATCACCTATTCCTTTTGTCCTGAGATGCTGCCTGTCCCGCTGCGTTACTCCAGCATTTTGTGTCTTTCTATTGTGTAAACCAGCATCTGCAGTTCCTTCCTACATATTTGATATTGTACACATTAGGAAAGGCAACACATTGCCACAGCTAGGCACATGCTCTCCTAACCCACATCCCAACAATGAAAACAAGAATCGAGAATTTAATGGAAAGGAGAAATGTCATCATATTTCATTCATATCCCTTTCCTTGCCACCACCACCTGTTTTAAAAAATAAATACATGTTGACAATTGAAGCCATCAGTGTAGGTTATTTAAGGGGGAACTAGGTACAAATCTGAGTAATGAAAAATATTAAAAAAAACAAAAACTCGGCTTTGCCAGAACTACCCACTTGTGGAGTTACCAGAGCCTGCCGATGCTGGAATGTTGAGCAAAACACAAAGTTGTGGAGAAACTCGGTGGGTCAGGCAGCATCTGTGGAGGGAATGGACCAACGACGTTTTGGATGCGAGGAAGGTCCCGACTTGAAAAAATCGCCTGTCCATTTCCCTCCACAGATGTTGCCCGACCCTGCTTAGTTCCTTCAGCACTTTGTGTTTTATTTCCGTGTTGTAATTTCTAAGTTTCCGGTTTCCAGAGCATTAAGTTGGAGTTGGCTCTCAGCTGTTGATTCTACTGGTCATTGGCACCGTCCCATGTCCCCGGGGACATGGAAAGATACAGCAAAGAATATTGTCTCATCACCAACAATACCCTCACCTTTCCCGCAAACCACGGATGTTGTGAGAAATAATTGCACCGTGCGAATATTTTATTTCCGTCTTTCTACATGTCTTAGAGTAATAATATGTAAACAGGTATAACAGGAAGAAAGGTAGCCTAAAAACAACAGCTGTTTAGAACATAGACCATAGAACAGTACAGCATAGGAATAGGCCCTTCAGCCCACAATGTCTGTGCTGATTATGACTCCTCTGCCTGTACATGACCTATATCCCCCCCCCCCCCCATTCCCTGTATATCCATGTGTCTACCTAAAAGGCACTTAAATGCCACCATTGCATCTGCCTCCACCACCACCCCTGGCAATGCGTTCCAGGCACCCACCACCGCCCCCCCCCCTGTGTAAAACATTTACCCTGCCCATATTCTTTAACATTTGTTCCTCTCACCTTAAAGTTCTTATTGCATCTTATTTCTCTTGATTAAAATAAGAAGCAGAGTTCTGAATACAATTCCTGAGTTGAAATATAATTAAGTGGGGCCTCTTTAATAATCCTCCCCGTTGGATTGCAACCTTGTCGTGGTCAGGGAGCTTGTGTGTCTCAGTGACCCCCAGAGCTATGCCAGCGGGAGATTCGTCTCCTGTTAGGGTCTCCCATGCTGGACAGGTCGAAGGGTAGAGGCGAGACGAAGAGCGATCCACTGGTCCTCCAGGTTGGAGGTTGAGCAACAGGGCTAACAACCCTGTCTCGTAAAACAAATATGTTACAGAAACACAACTGAAGGAATCAACACTACTGAGTGGAGGATCTTCGTTGCTGCCCTACATGCCAGGAGGCAGTAATAGGCAGTAAGTGAAGGCCCTGTCCCACTTTCCCGAATTACTCACGAACTCTCCCAAGTTTTCCCCTTGATTCGAACTCGGAGAATTACGGTAATAGCCATTCGTAGGTACTCGGGGCTATTTTTTTTACTCGTGGACATTTTTCAACATGTTGAAAAAACATCCCGACTTACCTGATGCCCCGAGTTCCTACGGCTGGCATTACGAGCCGCTACGAAATATCTACGGACTCCTACGGCCTCCTACGGACTCGCTACGGACATTCCAGGACATTCCCTGAGTTCAAATCAAGGGGAAAACTCGGGAGAGTTCGTGAGAAACTCGGGAAAGTGGGACAGGGCCTTAAGTAAGTAAGTCTTTAATATTCCCCAGGTCAGAGCAAGTGAACCTTAAACAACAATTAAAAAAATTATGAAGTACTTTGACAAGAAATTAAAGTGCAGCTAACAGAACTTCAATATTTCCTTCACCTTGGCGTTTTCTTTCCATGCTTATTAAAAGCCACGTCTAACACAATGAAACAACCTGTTCAGTGTCTACACAGTTGGCCTGCCTTTCATAAAACCACATTCTAAAGAATGAGGTGTGGCTCAATAAATGACTCCAGTTTCTGGCTGCGGGAGGTACCTGTGTATGAAACAGATAATAAATTAAGCTCAAAATTGCAGAATATCTATCGGAACCAGGTGTCTTTTCAATGGAAAGTTGAAATGTCATCATATTTCTTTCTATCCTTTTCCTCACCACATCCACCTTCATCAACAGCATGACAGCGGAGGATCGCCAGTGAAATATATGTGAGGTTGTTCATATCTAGCTTGTCTTTGTTGCATCAATATACAGCTTTGTTGCGGGGATATGTTTCCTTACGTCAACTTTCCTCACGTCATTGAGTTCAAACCTTGAACATTCCCACCTCCCAATTTTCCATTGGGAACGAGCCATCCTGAGGAAAATTGTTTGAATATCTCGCATATTCACTTATTGAACAAAACAACAACATTCGAGACCCTTCTTCAGACAGAAGACTGAGTTACTCCGGCTTTTTGTGTCTATCTTCAGTTCATTGTCACATGCACCAAGGTACAGTGAAAAGCTTTTGTTGCGTGCTATCCAGCCAGCAGAAAGACAATACATGATTACAATCGAGCCCTTCACAGTGGACAGATGCATGATAAAGAGAATAACCTTTAGTTCAAGGTAAAGTCTTCGAAAAGTAATCGCTAAACTAAACTAAACTTAAAGCCAGTAAAGTCGGATCAAAGATAGTCCGATAGAAGGTAAGGACTGCTCTCTGGTTGCGGTAGGATGGTTCAGTTGCCTGATAACAGCTGGGAAGAAACTGTCCCTGAATCTGGAGGTGTGTGTTTTCACACTTCTATACCTTTTTTTTGCATTCAGTCCAGAAGGATCCTTTTTTTAAAATTGAGAATTAAATTTAAATTGAGAACTCTAAAAGGCTTGCACTGTGTTTCGGAAATGTGTTTTAATGGGGTTGGCCAGTAGAAAGGTTGTTGCTACACTTACCAGATCGATATGGAAAGTCATCAATCAGTATTCACTACATCATTTACTCCCCTAACGATAGGGCGTTCTGAGGTGATACGTTTTATGGAAAGCTCTTATAACTTTTTGATTCCCAGGCCTCTCATTAACTGCAGATTAATCAACGTCTTGAGCCACCTTCTGGCAATGGAGATGAGAATCCCATCTGTTTAAGGAAGTTGCTCTTCAACAAATGATAGGGGCAAACATTCAGCCTCTTGCTGAGGCTGAATGTACCCAACATTTAACTGAGGGTTGTTCGGGGGTGGCACAGTGGTGCAGCGGTAGAGTTGCTGCCTTACAGCATCAGAGAGCTGGGTTCGATCCTGACTACGGGTACTGTCTATATGAAGTTTGTACGTTCTCCAAGTGACCGCGTGGGTTTCCTCCGGGTGCTTCGGTTTCCTCCCACACTCCAAAGATGTGCAGGCTTGTAGGTTAATTGGCTTCTGTAAATCATCCCCATTCTGTAGAATAGAACTAGTGTATGCGGATCGCTGTTCGGTGGGGACTCAGTGGGCCGAAGGGCCTGTTTCCACGTTGTATCTCTAAAACTATAATTAAGGTTGTCTTTCTTCCCTCTTTGAGTTTCCACCCTTAATAATGAGGATTAAGCTATTATAAATGCCAGGCAAATGAACAGCAAGAAGTTGACATGTGTATTTGTGAGGTCTATAAATATCTGAGCATTTACAGAGAGAGCCTGGAACCTTGCCAAGTGGTTGAAGAGCTCTTTAGCTCAAATCTCATAAAAGTTTTAAGCTGTCCTTTAAGGTTTCATGTGATCTGACGTTAGAATTATCCTTACAGGCTTTTAAATTCAAACAGCAGTGCAGCTAGACGCAGCAAGTGGGTATCCACGGCCACCTCGACAGTCTTTGAATAAACTCCCATGTACTTATCATTATTTTTCAATGATTTGCAACATGTAAGTGGAGCATCCAAATGCAGTGATATAAAACAATCCCAAGAACAGACCAAGAAGTTTCTTATCCAGACTAAGTAAGATTATGAGTGATTTTCGTTCATGCCCGGAAGCTAAAACAGTTACATAGATACATAGATACATAGAAAATAGGTGCAGGAGTAGGCCATTCGGCCCTTCGAGCCTGCACCGCCATTCAATACGATCATGGCTGATCATCCAACTCAGTATCCCGTACCTGCCTTCTCTCCATACCCCCTGATCCCTTTAGCACAAGGGCCACATCTAATTCCCTCTTAAATATAGCCAATGAACTGGCCTCAACTACCCTCTGTGGCAGAGAGTTCCAGAGATTCACCACTCTCTGTGTGAAAAAGTTTTTCCTCATCTCGGTCTTAAAGGATTTCCCCCTTATCCTTAAGCTGTGACCCCTTGTCCTGGACTTCCCAACATCGGGAACAATCTTCCTGCATCTAGCCTGTCCAACCCCATAAGAATTTTGTACGTTTCTATAAGATCCCCTCTCAATCTCCTTTTGGTTGTTTGCGTTTGGCTTCAGATTTTAGAGAGGCACATGGAAATGCAGGGAAGGGAGGGATGTGGATCACACACAGTCTATCTTTGGCATCATGTTCGGCACAGATGTCGTGGGCCGAAGGGCCTGGTTCTGAGCGGTGCTTTGCTCTGCTATATGTTCATGAATGCAACCATGGAGCAGTGGAATGAGGGGCGGTCTTTCAGACTCTTAACGCTATCCCACTGTTCACTCAGGGCATGATTGACCTGCCTTGGCTCCACATCTCCCTGTGACCGAGTCCAACAAGATGCAGCGCATTTCAGTGTAAACCTGGACAAGAAACAGTCACAGGCAGATGCACTCTGTTGACCGGTGAAAATGTTCGTTCTCCGACCATATTGACTCGCAGCTGTCTCCTTACATACTCAGCAGATGACCGCCTGATGCCGGGCCAATATTTAACTTTCCACCGTGCTATCGTAAATTAAGCTGAAAGTAATAATGCTAAATAGCTTGTAATTTATGTCATTTAATTATGCTGTCACAGTGCGGCAGATACTTCATCACTACATGCCGTTATTGATATCTCAATATGAGCAGTGAAGGAGTTGGTCAGACAATATGGATTAACGAGGCCTGAGATATAGGGAGAGGTTGGGCAGGCCCAGCAGGACTTCACTCCTTGGAGCACAGCAGGCTAAGGGGTGATCTTATAGACGTGTATAAAATCATAGGGTGAATACACAAAATCTTTTACCCAGGAAGGGGAAGCATTGTTGGGGTGGCGTGGTCCCGATGGGCCGAAGGGCCTGTTGCCGCGCTGTATTTCTAACTAAACTAGTTAGAGATAGAGTAAACTAAACACTGCTTGTATGTAGGAGCAAGTATGATAGGCACATCACCCAAACAGAACATGACCCTCATTGACGTACCACACCATCGTTTGTTAAAGAGGTGACAACTCTGATTCAGTTGCATCAGAAGCCAAACCAATGGGACCGTATCATCCCACTGCTCCCACCCTACCCCTCGCCAGAAGAATCTGTGTCCACCATCACTAAAGGGTGGGAGATTGCAACCTTCACGCGGTCCACCCTGTTTTGACTAATGCAATCAACCTGACGTGCACAGACAAAAGATCAAACAGAACAAGTTGACCAACAACTTTAGGCTGTGCAAGAAGAAGAAGAAGATCACTAAAGCAGTGAACATGGAGCCGGTGCTGTGAATAAACTGAACCAGTAGGTGTTAGCAGACTCACCAGTAATCCTCCGCACTTCATCTTCCTTCACTGCACAGTCTCTGATGATTTAAACACTGCGTCTTTTGCTGATGCAGCTCACCCTACTCATTTTACAAGTGTGAGCGATAATTGGGTGCCGTGCACTTAGAGAAATACAAGCACTTTCACCTGCTGAATTCTTCAAAAGAAAAAAGGTTAAAAAGTCATGTGAGAATTGAAAAGAGGATTGTAAAGACTTGCATATTTAAACATATAAAATTATAGAAGGACTGGACAAGCTAGATGCAGGAAAAATGGTCCCAATGTTGGGCGAGTCCAGACCAGGGCCACACAGTCTTAGAATAAAGGGGAGGTCATTTAAGACTGAGGTGAGAAAAAACGTTTTCACCCAGAGAGTTGTGAATTTATGGAATTCCCTGCCACAGAGGGCAGTGGAGGCCAAGTCACTGGATGGATTTAAGAGAGAGTTAGATAGAGCTCTAGGGGCTAGTGGAGTCAAGGGATATGGGGAGAAGGCAGGCACGGGTTATTGATTGGGACGATCAGCCATGATCACAATGAATGGCGGTGCTGGCTCGAAGGGCTGAATGGACCCCTCCTGCACCTATTTTCTATGTTTCTACGTTTCTATATTTCCTACACATTTAAGAACCAATGTTTTTGAGGTTTTCCCAACAATTTTATCCCACTATAAACCCGATGACCACAATTGTGCCAGCTGAACGTGGCCATAGAAACTACCTCTGGGACAAATTCCTGCATATTTCCAGCTAGCAACACTGTGGTTTAGTCTAGAAACTGCCTCCCCACCACCTTTGCAGATTTGGCGTCTAACAGGCAGTAGTTGTTTGGATTGTGGTGAAATGTAAAAAGAGAACAGAGGGATATGGGTCACGTCTAGACACATGGGATTATATTACCTTGTATCATATTCATGCATTGACATTCTGGGCTGAAGGACCTGGTTTTGTGCTGTACCGTTCTATCTTTTACGAGGCTTTTGCCTTTAGGTTAAACTAAACTAGCTGGCAACTAAGATTAGTAGCAGAAAATAAATGGGCCTCCATATTTGACGAGCACAGTCTATCATTCCTTTCAGGAAGGAAGGGAGGACATGAAGCTAGAACAAATAAAAATGGATCCGCTTTTCATTTTAATTTGCCTTTTTTTTCTGGGCATAGTTGCTAAATAAATCTCACCGCTGAAATCTTGGTTTATCCTCCAGTAAACAGAAGATGCTATTTGGATAGCTCCAGGAGATCATAAAATGTATAATATGTAATTTCTCTTTGAAGGGAGGAATGAAAACCAAGGTATTGCAGAAATTATTGATAGTAATGAATGTGTTTTGAAAAGACTCAGGTGCATGTTCCTGCTCTCTCTGCTAATGCATGAGAATATTATAGACAATAGACAATAGGTGCAGGAGTAGGCCATTCGGCCCTTCGAGCCAGCACCGCCACGCAATGTGATCATGGCTGATCATCCCCAATCAGTACCCCGTTCCTGCCTTCTCCCCATATCCCCTGACTCCGCTATTTTTAAGAGCCCTATCTAGCTCTCTCTTGAAAGCATCCTGAGAACCTGCCTCCACCGCCCTCTGATTCATCTCTTTCTATTAACAAAATCAGGAGTGCAGTCAGGATTCAAGAGTTATGAGAGTCATAGCATGATACAGTATGGAAACAGGCCCTTCTGCCCAACTTGCCCACACTGGCCAACATGCCCCACTAGTCCCACCTGCCTGCCCTTGGTCCATATCCCTCCAAACTTGTCCTATCCATGTACCTGTCTGACTGTTTCTTAAACATTGGGATAGTCCCAGCCTCAGCTACCACCTCTGGCAGCTTGTTCCATACACACACCCATTGTGTTAAAAGGTTACCCCTCAGATTCCTATTAAATCTTTGCCCTTCACCTTGAAACTATGTCCTCTTGTCCTCGATTTCCCTACTCTGGGCAAGAGATTCTGTGCATCTACCCGATCTATTCCTCTCATGATTTTATACAACTCAATAAGATCACCCCTCATCCTCTTGCGCTCCAAGGAATAGAGATCCAGCCTACTCAACCTCTCCCTACAACTCAGACCCTCTAGTCCTGGCAACATCCTTGTAAAGAGTGTCAAGAGTGTTTAGTTCAATATGTATTTGTAAGGGAACAGTAAAATTCTTACATGCTGCAGCTTTTGGCCCCATTAATGCCATAGCATAGAGTACAGATACAATAATAAATAATACCATCAATTAATAATCAGTAACCCCCACAGATGGGACTGGGTGTATAGAATGAGCTGTCAGAGGAAGTAGTGCAATAACAACATTTTAGTGACATTTGGACAGGTACATGGATAGAAAAAAGATTAGAGGGATATGGGCCTCATATGATTATAATCCTGAAACAATTGGAAATGTTAATTTGATTGTAATACCTTCTCCTGAAAAGTTAGTGTGAAGTTAATGACATAGAAAGCTATTTGATGCAAACAGTCTAGTTTAGTGTTTCCAATGCAGTGTAGTTATGTTTCATTCAATTGCCAATAACCGAAAGATACTTTGAAATAAATTGTTGTGAAACATTTTTTTCACTGTAGTTCATCATCCTGAATGCTTTGGAAATGTTTATTCAATTGTAAAAGCTTGTCTAGAAAAGTTGTGCAAAGTTAATGAAGAGGGATGCTACTCGTTACAGTTTAATCTGCGTCCAATGTAGTTATGTTTCATTCAACTGCCATTGTCTAAAAATCTGAAGAACGGTCCCAACCCAAAATGTCGCCTTTCACAGTGTGAAGAAGGATCCCAACCTGAAACGTCTTCTGTCCATTCCCTCCCTAAATGGTGCCTGACCTGCTTAGTTCCTCCTACTTTTGTGTTTTGTTCAAGATTCCTGCATCTGCAGTTTCTTGTGTCTCTATTTTATCCCTTCTCGTCACTAAACTCTCTACCCAGGCAAAATCTCCAATAATGTCTTCCCTTCTCCTGTGGACAAGAAATCCAACCTGGAATGTGATGATGAGACTTATACGATGGTGCTATAGCGATGTCTTAACTAATGTTTTATACATTTCCATCATTACTCTTCGACCCCTTATAATTCTACTCTTTGATCAAAAATGGCAATATTCCATTAATTCATTAACTACCTGTGTACAGGCCTTGTCACCCGTGGCGATCTGTGGAGCACCAAGCTGCATTTGGAGTATTGTGAGCAATTTTGGGCATTGCTGGCTCTGGAGAGGATCCATAGAAGGTTTACAAGAATGATCCCAGGAAGGAGTGAGTTAACATATGATGAGCATTTGATGGCACTGGGCCTGTACTCGCTGTAGTTTAAAAGGATGAGTGGGGGACCACATTGAAACTTACCGAATAGTGAAAGTCTTGGATAGAGTGGATGTGGAGAGGATGTTTCCACTAGTAGATGAGAAGAAATTTCTTTAGTTAGTGAATCTGCAGAATTCTTTCCCATAGAAGGCTGTGGGGGCCAAGTCAATGGATATTTTTAAGACAGAGATAGATCGATTCTTGATTAGATGGGTGTCAGAGGTTATGGGGAGAAGGCAGCAGAATGGGGTTAGGAGGGAGAGATAGATCAGCCATGATCGAAAAGCAGAGCAAACTTGATGGGCCGAATGGCCTAATTCTGCTCCTATCACATGACTTTTATTCCTTTATTCATCTCAGTATCCTAATACTTACTGCCTATCTTTCCATTCTAGATTATTCTTCACTGCACGTTTCTCTGCATTGAATTTTAATAGCCTTACTTCTGATTTATCCATTCATGCCTTTGGACAGCTGACAATTTTCTTCCTCATTATCAACCACTGGAGATTTGTATATTGTAATTAAAAAGTCAAATCATGCTTTTTACATTTGATTTAATCAATAGCACAGAAATCAAAGGACCCAGTCTTGTAGAACTCACTGCCTCTCAGCCATTATCCTTTGTAAACACAAGGAACTGCAGATCCCGGTGTAGAGAAAATGACACAGAGTGCTGGAGTAACTCAGTGGGTTAAGCACCATCTGTGGAGAACATGAGATAGATGATGTTTCAGGTCAGGACCATTCTTTAGACTGGTTGTGGTGAGTGGGGGTGGGAGAGGGGGGGAGAAAGCTGAAAGAGAGAAGAGGGCAGGACATAGCCTGGTGAGTGATAGGTGGAGACAGGTGAGGGGGGCGTTTATCCTTTATTACTGAGCCAGTTTCGGATGCACTTTGTTCAATGATTTTTTTCTCCTTTTCTGATGAGGCTGCCACATGGGACTTTACAAAACACATTGCTAAAGTGCATGGAATGCAACATCCTCTTGTCTCTCCTTGTTCCTTCTTCAACATTTGTGTTATTCATATATGACTTGACCTAAACAGATCCCTGTTGACTTTTCTTGATTAAGCTGTGGCTCCCGAGGAACTTGGACCATTAGGAGGGGGTCTCCCTGTCGGTCTGCTCCTGGGCCTGGCCAAGATGGCCATTCGCGGGCCCAGGCAGTGGGCAGTCGACGGACGCACAGCGGTCGGCTGCCTGCCCCTTTTCCGGGGTTTACGTCCGTGCCCGCGTGTCCCTGGAGAGGGATAACGCGGTGTCCACGGGGACTCTGGAGGCCTTCCACGAACGCTGGTCACCGCGGGAGGTCGAATGTATTGTTGATAAAATTGTTAATATTTTAATTTGATAACTTTGTTTGTAAACTGCCAATATAGGCATTCTTTGATCGTGTTACTACTCTGAATTTTTGTTTGTTCTGAATAAAAGCATTTTGTATTAAAAAATTTAAAAAAAAGAGAAACTTGGACCAAGCTGCCAAATAACATAGGTAACAAACACATGTAGAACAGGCCACCATAGTAGATGTGATATTCACTGTTGTATAAATCAGGAGTAATATCGTAATGATGGAGTACATTTAGACCTCCTTAGCAGTAATAAGGAAGCGGAGGAATTCATGGAATGAATGAAAGATTTCTTTTGAGATCAATACATTGAGGAACCAGGACACAATTATTTTGGGTCTTGCTTCGAGCAACGAGAAAGAGTTAATTGAGAATATTTTTACAAGGAGACCTTTCAGGAAGAATGACCATAACATGATAGAAACTTGCATTGAGTTTGAAATTGAAGCTAAAGTCTTAAATCTTAGATAAGGAAAGTATAAGAGGATAGCCAACCTCAGATGACTGGGAAAATTCATTTCACGATTTGATGGTGAATTGGCAATGGTTAGTATTTAAAGAAATATTACATTAATTGTAAAATAAAACCCTTAGGGGCACAAGAGCCCAAAAGGAAAAGTGATTCATCTGAGGCTGACAAGAGAAATGAGAGGGAGAATAAATCAAAGGAAGAGGCTTATAAAGTTTCCAGAAATAACATTAAGCCTGAAGATTGCAAGCAGTTTAGAACTCAGCAAAGAGGGACCATGAAATGGTTTTAAAATGGTAAACTCGAATATGACGGGAAACACTGAAACAGTTTATAGAGCTTCTGTTGGTATGTAAAAGGGAAAAGACTAGTGAGAGCAAACAATGGCAGCACAGTGGCGCAATGGTAGAGCTGCTGCCTCACAGCGTCAGAGACCCAGGTTTGATCCTGACTATGGGCTCTGTCTGTGCAGTGTTTGTACGTTCTCCCCGTGACCGTGTGGGTTTCCTCTGGGTGCTCCGGCTTCCTCCCACTTTCCAAAGGACGTGGAGGGTTGTAGGTTAATTGGCGACTGCAAAGTTCCCCTGGTGCGTAAGATGCGAAAAAATGATAACATAGAATTAGTGCGGACGGGTGATAAATGGTTGGCATGGAAGGGCATGTTTCCATGCTGTATCTCTAAAAAAAAGGCACCCTTGCAGATAGAGAGAGGAGGATCTGTAATGGGGAATAAGGAACTGGCATTGGAATGAAACAATTACTTTGTGCATTTCTTCACAGAAGACAAAACAAAAAATATTCTCAAAATACTAGTGCAAATGAAATAGGTATAAATCACTAAATGGAGACACAAGATACTGCAGATGCTTGAATCTTGAACAAAAACAAAAGGCTGGAGCAACTCAGCAGGTCAGTCAGCGGGTAAATGGACAGATGACGTTTTGAGTCAGTGACCTTCTTTAGACTGGCTGAAGAGCAGAAGAGCTGCAGGAATCACAGATGGGGAGTAGTGAGAGGCGGGTCGCACAGAACTACTGTTGGAGCAAGGTGGAGAATCAGGCAGGGGGAGAAAGAGATCCAAGAATGTTCTGCAAGCCAAACATCATCACCGACCCCTGGTGATCCCTTGGCCAAGATCACTCAAGATGGAGGTGGAGCATTTGGGTCAGGAACTCACACGGAAGGCTCGTATGAATGGTGAAAGGAGAGTCGCATCTCACAAACTAACCACCGGTCGGAAACATCTCGCATCATTTGTGGAGGAGTGTCTGGTTTCCAGCTTGGTCTTGCCAATCAGCTGGGTGGCATGGTGGCGCCGTGGTAGAGCTGCTGCCTTACAGTGCCAGAGACCCGGGTTCGAACCTGACCACGGGTGCTGTCTGTGTGGAGTTCTCCCCGTGACCACATGGGTTTTCTCCAGGTGCTCTGGTTTCCTCCCACACTCCAAAGACCTATTTAGGTTAATTGGCTTCGGTAAAAATGATAAATTCTCCCTGGTGTTTTGAGTTTAGTTTAGTTTAGAGATGCAGTGCGGAAACAGGCCCTTCAGACCAGCAAGTCCGCACCGAACAGTGATCCTCGCACATTACCACTATCCTACACACACTAGGGACAATTTACATTGATACCAAGCCAATTAGCCTTCAAACCTGTATGTCTTTGGAGTGTGGGAAGAAACCGAAGATCTCGGAAAAACCCCACGCAGGTCATGGGGAGAATGTACAGACAGCACCCGTGGTCGGGATTGAATCCGGGTCTCTGCCGCTGAGGCAGCAACTCTACCGCTGCGCCACCATGCCGCACCTTGGTGTGCAGGATAGTGCTACTGTACACGCATTGCTGGTCGGTGCGGACTCGGTGGGCCGAAGGGCCTGTTTCCGCACTGTATCTCCAAACTAAACTAAACTAAACCACTCCTGAAGCCCCAGAACTCGAGTGGAAAACAACTGATTGTCCACTCTGATGGCGGCCTCAGAAGGGGAAGAAGGAAAACTCTGTCCAATAGCTTGCCCACCGCCAGTGTTTGGCTGACTGGTTTATAATTATACAGTCTCTCCTTTCTTTCTCTGTTTAAACAGGGATAGCATGTTAATAACCAGCCTGTACCCCAGGACCATGGGTAGCCAATGAGGGTTGGGGATTAATGGTCCAAGACTTTGCACTTTATACTTTTGCTGGTCTTACCAGCCTAGGACATGCCTATCATAGAGGCCTGTGATATATACTTTTAAAGATAATCAACCTCAGTATTTCTTCTCTATTATTTCAATCACGTCCATTATGTATTTTATAACCTTCATCCTTAACTATAATGACTGTGCTGTCCTCATTGTGGAGATGGATGGAAAGTATTCATTTGCAACCACGCCTTTGCTTTTAACCTCAGTAGACTGGTTACTATTTTAGTCTCTAATCACCCTGCCCTTTTCGTAATTATTCTCCTGCCCTTTAGGTATTTACAAAGCATTTTGATTTCAACTGGCTGCATTTTTCTCATGCTATTTGTAATGTAATTTCCTGTTTTTAATTTGACTTCAATGCTCCTCTAAGTTTTTTTGATTGATTGAATTGATTGCAAAATACAGCATTGAAACAGGCCCTTTGGCCCACTGAGTCCACGCCAACCATCGATCACCCGCTCACACTAGTTCTACACGATGTTATCCCACTTTCTCAGCCGCTCCGTAAACATTAGGGGCAATTTACAAAAGGCCAATTAAACTTCAAACCTGCACGTCTTTGGGATGTGGGAAGAAATCAGAGCACCAGGAGAAAACCCACGCTGTCTCAGAGATAATGTATAAAATCCACACAGCCAGCACCCAAGGGAAGGATCGAACCTGTGTCTCTGGCACTGAGAGGCATAACCTTGAACAGTTGTGCCACTGTGCTGTCCATTTTTCGATGGTTGACATAAGATTTCCTTTTTGTTTGGTTTATCTATCCTGTATGTTCCTCACCATGCAGTGGTGTTAAGTGGTTTGTGGGTTACAAAGAATGTACAGTTATACAAGGTTTTATATGAAGGAGATACTGAGGTTAATTCCCGGGATGGCGGGACTGTCATATGCTGAGAGAATGGAGCAGCTGGGCTTGTACACTCTGGAGTTTAGAAGGATGAGAGGATATCTCATTGAAACATATAAGATTGTTAACGGCTTGGACACGCTAGAGGCTGGAAACATGTTCCCAATGTTGGGGAAGACCAGAACCAGGGGCCACAGTTTAAGAATAAGGAGTAAGCCATTTGGAACGGAGACAAGGAAACACTTTTTCTCACAAAGAGTGGTGAGTCTGTGGAATTCTTTGCCTCAGAGGGCGGTGGAGGCCGGTTCTCTGGATGCTTTCAAGAGAGAGCTAGATAGGGCTCTTAAAAATAGCGGAGTCAGGGGATATGGGGAGAAGGCAGGAACGGGGTACTGATTGGGGATGATCAGCCATGATCACATTGAATGGCTCGAAGGGCCGAATGGCCTACTCCTGCACCTAATGTCTATTGTCTATTGAGATAACAAAAAGGTGATGGACACTGTCCGATCCATCACGGTTACTAACCTCCCCACCATTGAAGGAATCTATAG
The DNA here is from genome assembly GCA_038087875.1 of Malacoraja senta. Classification (NCBI taxonomy): domain Eukaryota; kingdom Metazoa; phylum Chordata; class Chondrichthyes; order Rajiformes; family Rajidae; genus Malacoraja; species Malacoraja senta. The sequence continues at coordinate 18,577,828 of CM075986.1, read as the reverse complement.
GAGGCGCTGCCTCAAAATGGCAGCTAATATCATCAACAACAAAAACACACCACTCTGGCCACACTCTCATTTCATTCCGACTACGGGGGAGAAGGCAAAAGAGGCAGAAAACGGTGATCAAGTTCTTGAAGCTACAAAACATGAACTAAACTATGAAGTATGGACAGTCTGTGATTGTACTAAGGACTTCAGACATTTTCCGACTGGTATTGGGATTATAGAGTAATAGATTGTTTTTGTTTGTTTATTATATGCTATCTATAAGTATTGTTTTTACAGGTCAGTTCTGCTACTGCAAGTAAGAATTTCATTGTTCCATTGTTGGTACATATGGCAATTAAGAACTCTTGACCCTGATCTCTTGACTCTTGACTTAACTGAGAGTCTTCCTGACAACACATTTCACAATCACCATTAACCATGTCAATCAATGCCAGTGGAAGGATCTATGACTTGGGTTGATGGACACAAGGCTGGCGGTGAGGTTGTCAAACCTCTGGATCGCAAAACACACGTCTTCAACACCATCATCGCCTTAGTATTGTGTAGGAAGGAACTGCAGACAACCAGTCACAAAATGCTGGAGTAACTTAGTGGGTCAGGCAGCATCTCTGGAGAAAAGGAATTGGTGAAGTTTCAGGTCGAGACCCTCCTTCAGACAAAGAAGGGTCAGTTTCAGGTTCTGACCCGAAACGTCGCCTATTCCTTTTCTCTGGAGATGCTGCCTGACCCGCTGAGTTACCCCAGCATTTGGCGTCTATCTTGCCGTAACATTGTTTGATATCAAGTTGTTCTCTCTAATCCACTATTGTTATGTCACAGAAGAAAGCACAAAGTGCTGGAGTAATTCAGCGGGTCACGTAGCAGCTCTGGAGAACATGGATAGGTGACGTTTTGAGTCGAGATCCTTCCTCAGATCGACACGGAATGTCACCTATCCACATTCTCCAGAGATGCTGCCTGACCCGCTGAGATACTCCAGCACTTTTTTGAGTAAACCAGCATCTGCATCGACATTGTATCGACATTGTTATAAACACAGCCTGGTAACATTCTCAAAGGTTTCATTGGAAAATAGCTGCAGTTTGAATAGACTAATAGATGTTATAATGTGTTATTGGACTGCTGTAAAATTGATGACAAACAACCTTTAGCAGCACAATGATCACATTGACAGAAAGATGAAAACTGTTATGCAGTATATCTCTCTGCTCCGAAATGTGAACGTCGCAAACATTAATTTAAACCAATAAATCATATGAATCTATTCTGAATCTTAGAGATGATTTTTAAAATAACTAATTATCAGACATCTCAATAAGACGCACAATAGTCGGTTCCAATTTACTGTGCTAATGTTGACATCCCTGAGGAATTAATTTCTGCATTAATGTAAGTCATTAAAATCAGTTTGTTTTTGTGGTTATGTTAATGTCCTAAAATATCATTAATACATAATGAACTGCAAATGTAAAGACCTGAACAAGCTTGTTGTACTAATCTTCTTTCTTTTATAGACAATGGATAGTACAGCGAGGGTTTTAATATATAGTAACATTTCCTTTCAGTTTTAAATGTAATTCTTTTCTTTCTTTTCATATGCTTCTACATTGTATGTGTTAGTGGCTCGTGAACAGGTCCCGGGTTTCCACCAGTGCTGTGCTCTGATGCGTTAGTGTACAGTGCATGTTGTGTTTTACGGTCTTGGTCAGAGAGTTCCTATGCAAAAGGTTCTCATCCATGTTCCGGTGTTCTGCATCACGGTGTTTACGAGTTGCTTCAGAGATCTTTAATGCCTTCACACACAACAGCTATCATTAAGGCATGCTCTATCAGAGGTGTTCTAGAATGGCATGTCGATGTTGATGTTTTTCTTGCATCATAAGACAGATTCAGATGCCGTTTGGCCCACTTTAACTCGCTCTTCCAGACCGCATGGTGACTTTCCACTTGTCCTTTTACCAAATGCCTACAGGGTCAGCTGCCAAGAATCGCATATCATTGGCTGAGCAACATATATTGGAATCCCACACTTACCCTGTTCTTCAATTCCTCATGCAAAACACAAAGTGCTGGAGGAACTCAGTGGGTCAGGCAGCATCTGTGGAAGGAATGGACAGGCAACTTCTCCTTCTTCAGACTCTTCCAAGTCAAGGATGTAGCTTTGGGTACTTGCGTGAGCCCCAGCTATGCCTGCCCTTTTGTTGCTAGCATTGAACAATCCTTCTCTCATTGACCCATTCCTTCTCTCCAGAGATGCTGCCTGTCCCACTGAGTCACTCCAGCATGTTGTGTCTACCTTTGAACAATCCTTGATCCAAACATATCCTGGCACCATTCCCCACCATTTTCTCCGCTACATACATGACTGCATTGGGGCTGTCTCCTGCACCCATGCAGAATTCATTGATTTCATCATCTTGACTACTAACTTTCACCCTACCTTCAGATTCAATTGGACCATCTCTGACACCGCGCTTCCCTTTCTCGATCTTTCTGCCTTCATCACAGGGGACAAGCTATTAACTGATGTCTACTACAAATCCACTGACTCTTTATGGAATGAGCTGCCAGAGGAGATGGTTGAGGCAGGTACTGTAACAACATTTAAAAGACATTTGGATAGGATAGGAAAGGATTAGAGGGATATGGGTCAAACGCAGGCAGTTGGGACTAGTATAGATGGGGCATCTTCTTAGTCAGCATGGGGATTGGGCTGAAGGGCCTGTTTTCTTGCAGTATAACTATGACTCCCACAGTTACCTTGACTACACCTCCTCCCAACCTGTCTCTTGCATGCACGCCATCCAGAGTTCCTCCAATACGGCGGCGTAGCGGTAGAGTTGCTGCCTTACAGCGCCAGAGACCCGAGTTCAATCCTGACTAAGGGTGTTATCTGTCGGGTGTTTGCACGTTCTCCCTGTGACCGCGTGGGTTTTTTCCTGGTGGTCCGGTTTCCTCCCACATTCCAATGACATGCAGGTTCGTAGGTGAATTGTCCCGAGTGTATGGGGTGTGGGTGATCACTGATCAGCACAGACTCGATGGGTCGAAGGGCCTGTTTCCATGCTGTATCTCTAAACTAACCCTCCTTGTGTCACCTTCAAGAGCTCGTACAGGGCTTAAGCAAACGTCAAAGGCTTAGCCAAATGAACACATTCTTAAATCATTAAGTCAGCTGTGCTTTAAGTAATTAACTTAATTACTTATGAATATTTACTTGAAACAATAGTGCAAAACATAACGCAGTATGTCACTAATTAAATAGGTTTCAAAACTGAATAGATTTTACAAAGTTTTGACTGAAAGATGTTACATGAAATGTATTTTATAAAATCAAAATCCCCAATTGGCATGAGATTGGGCAGTGGAATAGGGAGGGTATTTTGTACACGAGTATGAGTAATATTTTAACTTTTATGGATATTCATGTAGACACATCTAATGGAGGTGGTACTGCATAAAGATCGGTGCTGGACACAAAAAGCTGGAGTAACTCAACGGGACAGGCAGCATCTTTGGAGAGAAGGAATTGGGTGACGTTTTGGGTCGAGACCCTTCTTCAGACTCAAAGACCGGTGCGCTGAGGCTGAGGAGAACTCACAGAGACAGGAAAAACAACAGCAATCGTTTCAGTGGTTTTATTTGGCACAAGGAAAGCGCACTTGTTTTTCAGCAAACATTAATATTTGGAACCAGCACGACATATAAAAGCAGTTGATTTCCTGAGCCTCTTCCCAGTTACATCCTGTCAGTCAGCATCAGTACCAGGAGAAAGATTTCACAGCTCAGCATCAACCCTTGGCAGCAGCAATCCTAAACTTTGTCTCGGGTTAGATGTAAACAAGTGAGGATATTATCAACGGCCACTGCCTAACCTTTAGTTGCTTGTGCCTTGAAAAGACACAGAGGCACTGGATACCAACTAGAGGCTCTGCCAGGAATATAATAGTCAGCTTTTCAGCGCTAACAAATCACTAGCTACGGAGGTTGCATTATATTTATAACTGAATATTACAGCATCTGTGGGAAAAGTTAACCTTTGCATAAAAGGCATATAGCTAACAAACATGTAATCCATAGCAAGGGACTTCAGCGTTGAATTTTACATTGTTATATTGTGAACTGATTTAAATGGGTGATCCAGCTCGACAGAACTGGGCAATGTAGTTATATGACAAGGTGCCCTCCTCCATCATTTCTGCTGGTGATGATTTGTGTCAATGTAGCTATGTGTTACTAGCTGAGGCAAAGGGCATGTATTTCGATTTTCTGTTGAAAACTTCTGCATTTATCACACAACCGCAGACTCTTGTAAATGATGACAGTATGTCGGACCTGTACCTGGCAATCTGAGTTCCAAAGGAAACATCAGATGCATATAACCTTGTAGAATGACTATGATGTTAATGGTGAATGTGCTTACTCACTGCACGTTACACAATGGCATGGCCATAACTGCTAATCAGGAATCTTAATGAAAATGACTTTGCAATTGGCAAAAAGATGCCTTGAAACATTCCTGTGAACTTATTATGTAGGTCTGTGCAGTGGAAATCTCAACTGAAACCCCAAATGGATGAAGGCACAAGGAACTGCAGATGTTTGCAGGTTTGCAGAAGAAGACACAAAGTGCTGGAGTAACTCAGCGGTTCAGGCAGCATCTCTGGAGGACATAGATAGGGGACATTTCAGGCCGAGACCTTTCTTCAGATTGTAGATGGAGGGAAGAAAGGTGGAGGCAGACAAAGCCGAGGAATCGATAGGTGGATAAAGGTCAGGAGGGTTTTAGATGGGCAGATGGGTGGACAAAGGCCAGAGGTAAAAAGAAGACAAAAGGCAATGAAGTGAATGTAATGTGAAGCTGGAGAAAGGGCTGTAGAGGACCAGGCAACCGTTTCGCCAAACATTTGTGGTCTGCCAAGGCCTGCTGGTTGCTAAACATTTTGACTCCCCTTCCCATTCCCACACTGACCTTTCTGTCCTGGGCCTTCTCCATTGCCTGGGTGAGGCCACACGCAAACTACAGGAACACCACCTCATATTCCGCTTGGGTACCTTACAACCCAACAATATGAACATTGAATTTTCCAATTTTATGCAACTGTCCAACACACCAATTATCCCCCTCCCCATTCCCCCCCCCTCTTTTCTCTGTGCCCCACCTGGATGGCACCATTTTCCCCAATATCTCACCGTCTCATCCCCTTCCCAGTCCCTTTCCACCTACATCCCTTCATCTGGCTTCACATTGAAGACTCTTCTCTACTTTTCATCTCAGGCCTTTGTCTACCCATTGCCAATCAAGCCCTCCTCACCTGTATCCACCTATCACTTCCCTGGCTTTATTCCACTTCTGCATCTCATCCAGCTTTTTACCCCCATTACAGTCCGTCTAAAAAAAGCATCCTGACCTGAAACGTCACCTATCCATGTCCACCAGAGATGTTGCCTAACCCACCGAGTTACTCCAGCACTTCATTTATTTTTCTTTTAACCCAAGTGGATTTTGGGTTTAAAAGATTCAAATGATTCAGCTGCCACTTTATGTAAAATTCTATGTTACTCAGAGGTATTTGGGTTTCTCAGTTGTAATCTTCAGTTTAGAGGAACTTGAGCAAAGGAAAGACAGAAAAACATCTCAGAGCTTCACTGGCCTATAATTGCTGAATAGGTTGCCAGGACCTGAGGGTTTGAGCTACAGGGAGAGGTTGGGCAGGCTAGGACTATATTCCATTGGAGTGCAAGGGGTTGAGGGGTGATCTTACAGAGGTGTATAAAACCACGCGGGGAATAGATAGGGTGAATGCAGTCTTTTTCCCAGCATAGGGGAATCAAGAACTAGAGGGCACTTGTGTAAGGCGAGAGGGGAATGATTTAATAGGAACTTGAGGGGCATTTTTTTTACACAGATATAGAATATATAGAATGAAGAAGTATATGCCAGAGGAAATAGTTGAGAGATACAACAATAACATCTAACTGACATTTGGATAGCCCCATGGATAGGAAAGGTTTAGGAGGATATGGATAAAATGCAGACAAAGGAGCCTAGCATAAAGAAGGCATCGAGGTTGATGTGGATGAGCAGATCCAAGGGTCATGCCCGCTGTTTTTTTAATAATACAACATGGTTGGCAACTGCACACAGCATGTGATAAATGTATTGGTAATGTTGCCTGCAGAATAAATGTTGTCCAGAATGCCAGGAGTTGCCCCTTTCTACGTCAAATAGTATCTTGGAATTTTTATGAACCATCTGAAGATGGTTTAAAAGCTTCCGCTCCCTTGTATTACCCTGAACTCTCTACCTGAAATATGGGTCTGAGGGGAGACTGAATCCATAAACTTGGAATGTGGAAACCGAGTTGATTGTTGGAAGCCAAGGAGCACCATGCAGGATTCACGGAGGATTCAATTCACCGTTAGGTTCTCAAAGAAGCAAAAAATATGAATCCCTGCGATTTTATTGTGCTTCTGTCCTGAAGATATGCAAGGCTCGATGTAGCTGAAAGAAGTAGTCTTGGATACAAACCCTACTTGGTTACTTTTTCACCATCATATAATTCTCCAGTGCAGTTGAACCATTTAGTTTCTGTCTCTTCTCCTGTGTTCAAAAACCTGAAAGCTTCAATTATATCCTGCAATCCCACTGTAGCAGTGATTGTTTAACTTCAATATACAAAGTAGGATATTCTCTCTTGTAAATGAATGGAGTAAAGATTTCAGCAGCACGGTGGCGCAGCGGTAGAGTTGCTGCCCTACAGCACCAGTGACCCAGGTTCGATCCTGACAACGGGTGCTGTCCGTACAGAGTTTGTACATTCTCCCCCGACCGCATGAGTTCTCCCCGGGTGCTACGGTTTCCACACGCATTCCAAAGACGTACATGTTTGAAGGTTAATTGGCTTTGGTTGTAATTCGAATAGCACTGCACCTTAATTGGTACACGTGACAATAAAAGACCTTTGAAACCTTTGAAATTGTCCCCGGTGTATAGGTTAGTACTAGTGTACGGGGATCGCTGGTCGGCGCGGACTCAGTGGGCTGAAGGGCCTGTTTTCGCACTTTTTCACTAAACTAAACTATACACTCTGGGGAATTGTAATAGGGTGCAATTATTATTCAGAGTCCCACCTAAACCATGAAACATGTCGAATACTGGCGTATAATAGGTAATGAGTGGCCATCTAAACCTATATGGGTTCTCTTCCCATCATCAGGAGGTAGAGGGAGGGGAAGAAGGCGCATTTATCAGAATGAAGCCTAATGATATTTATCGCTTGACATGGTTCCTGTAATAGTTGGCAATACTGTTTTAAAACCAGTCCACACTGAGATCTATAGAGGGCACAGCTACAATGGGATTATCTGAGCCATTTCCAGAAAACGTCTGAAGAAGGGTCTCAACCCAGAGATGCTGCCCGTCCCGCTGAGTTACTCCAACATTTTGTGTCTAACAACAAGACGGAATGATAGCGACATAAATAGAAAGGTAAAACAAAGTGTCATCTCTTTGGACAATGTTGAGAGGTGTACAAACTTGACGCACTCCTTCAAACCCTCCAAAGAGAAGGGCTTGCAACTTCTGATTTGGATCATATGTAACTCTGCTCCTGTAGAGAGGGTCGGTACCGGAGAAGTTCAAGAATTCAATCTATTTTTGACATTATTTCACTTCGTATTTATTAAGAACCAGGGGACATAGGCTTAAGGTGAGAGAGGAAAAAGTTAATGGGAACCTAAGGAGCAGCTTTTTCACACAGATGGTGGTGGGTATATGGAACATATGCCAGAGGAAGTAGTTGAAGCAGATACTATAAACGCATTTAAAAGATGTGGACAGGTACATAGATAGGAAAGGGTTAGGGATATATGGGCCAAAGGTTTAGGGATATATGGGCCAAATGTGGGCAGATGGGAATAGTGCAGATTGGGGCATCTTGGTCGGTGTGGGCAAGTTGGGCTGAAGAGCCTGTTTCCATGGTGTATGACTGATGTTATATCTTTGTGCGTTCTCTGGAAATGGCTCAGATAATCCCATTGCGACCTTTTCAGGCCATCGATTACTTTCTCCCTCACTAGAAGCTGGGCTGGGCACCGATATAAAGTTGGCAATCGGCCTAGATTTATCGTGGCTTTCAGTCAACTCACTTAATTCAAACAATTCAATCTTAATTTTCAGGCCACATTGCCACAGCCACAGTGTGATTTCGAGCACACCTCAATAGGCATTTAATCAAATGTATATCTATTCACAGCAATTGAAATGCTCATGTGAGACGGTGAAATCCAGTACAAAATGATCTTGTCACATGGCTGGAGGGCAGATCGTTGTCAAGGCAAGAGTTCCAGGCAATTGCTTTTACTGTCATAACTGGAAGCTGATTAGATTTTTGTGCCCCTTAAAGTTTTCTTCTTATCACCACCAAAATCCTACATTGTGTGATGCAATATTAGAGAGAAGGTAAGTATTAGGAAGGAATTCTAATACATTCAGAAAACCTCAAAACCTTTCAGAAGAGTCAATTGTTGGTGAGATCCTACTCGGAGTACTGTCTGCAGTTCTCATCACCCAGCAGAAGGGTTCCCTTGAGTCGACTGTTGAAATTTGGGTGGAGAGGGGTGGGAGTGCGGATTGAAAATGATGGGCACTGGATACAGAAATATATATATTTTTTTCCCCGTAAAACAGAGTTTATGATCTGGAATCAACTGCCCAAAGAGGCGGTGGAAATAGCTTTGAGCTTTCAAAAGGCAGTTGAGGGGAAATAGTTTAGTTTAGTGTCACGTGTACAGTGAAAAGCTTTTTGTCGTGTGCTATCCAGTCAGCGGAAAGACGATACTTGATTACAATCGAGCCGACCACAACAAATATATTTTGCTGAGGCTTTGGGGTACAGAGTGAGACATGGGTTGAATGACTAGCTCGACGAACATTCAGCATGAACCCAATGATACAAAAGGCCTCCTCCTGTGTTGTAATCGTTCAGTGATTTGTACTGAAATACCTCCGCCTATTATTTCAAACTCATTGCTTTCAGTGATTGAATGCCCTTGTTAAAATATTGGGTGGAGTAATGGCAGACACCAAACATTGAAAGATACATTCTGAAATTATGTCATGGGATTTCAATGCATAAAATAATGGTAAATATTTTCAGGTGATGAATTTGATGGGAAAATACATTACATTTATTACTGTTTATTTTATTATATTTAGTTTGGTTTAGGTTTATTTAAAAAATAAAAAAGCACTAATTTTTTTTTAAATTAAGAGTATGCCATACCATCACAAAATCATGTGCAGGCGAAGGAGATTAGTTTAACAGCATCATGTCTAGCACAGACGTTGTGGGCCGAAGGGCCTTTTTCAGTGCTATATTGTTCAATGTTCTATGAAATGTTAGATATTTGTAAAATCCATTTGATGCCCTTCAACATATGGACAGAATCAGGGATAGGGAAGGTTTAGAGGGATACGGGCCAACTGCAGGCAAATGGGACTAGCTTAGCTTGGGCACCTTGGACGAGTTGGGCCGAAGGGCCTATGTTGCGTGACTCTGTGGTTCTAAACTGACCCTTGGTTATGGGACGATAAGGAATGGATAATAAGTCATGGCAATTAATAATATTTGCGTCCTATGTATGAATGGAAAAAGATAAATTACTTCTGAAAACTAAAGGGCCTGTCCCACTTGGGCGTCATTTGCGAGTAATTTACGCGACATCATTTACGTGTCACGACGTGCGTGTCGTGCAGCGCACGTGATGCGCGCATGGTGCACATTACGCTCGCATGGTGCGTGGTGACGCAGGCAGTGACGCGCGGTCGCACGCGGCGCCCCAGGATTTTGGGATGTACAAAATCTTCGCGCGCCATCTGCGTGACGCGCAAATGTCGCCCAAGTGGGACAGGCCCTTAAGCAACTTTTGGCATTGGAGCAAAGTGAAATGTGTAGTAACTACATTTGTAAATAACGCAGCCAAGTAATGAAATGATCCGAAAAGAAAATCAAATTATCAGAGTAATTTTATCAGTGAATCTGAAGTAAAAGGAGAAAAACCTGTACAAAAATGATCAAGAGGTATTAACCCTCTCAAAGGATCAGGCTTTGCTGAAAGATTAATGATAAGATCGATTGATTCTGTAAGTGGGGAGCGAAAGAAATGTGATTTCAACTCAGACGGGCCCATTACTAAATGGAGTCTGTACATAGGCAGGAAACGTGTTGCTCTCAAATTGACCTGCTTCCATTTGAGAGCGATCTCATTCCCATTTGAACTGATTGGAATTGGCAGAACCTCCGGACCAAGTTAGAGCGAAAGCTTTCAATGTTCACAAAATCTTTTAAGATGATTGAAATGTGGTGACTGCAGTTGTGGATGTTTTGGTCACTAGAGAAATGGAAGTGCTTTGAAAAGCATACCACCTGCCAGTGCTATATTTGTGACGGCAAGTTAAAAACTAGACTTTCAAGTTTTTTTAATTTTTAATATTCCAAACAGATTTTGACTTCAGAGACACAGCGCAGAAACAGGCCCTCCGGCCACTGAGTCCACGCCGACCAGCGATCACCTCGTACACTAGCACTATCTTACACCCTTGTGACAATTTACAATTTTCACTGAAGCCAATTAACCAACAAACCTGCACATATTTGGAGTGTGGGAGGAAACCGGATCACCCAGAGAAAACCCATGCAGTCACGGGGAGAAGCAACCAACGATATGCATAACAGAACCTTCTTGTCAACATGAAACAAACGCCCTGCACAAAATGGTTGGCAGAGTATGTCGGTCACAAAATGGCCTTGTTAGTCACCCTGAACTGGAGTGCAAGCAAGTCACCCTTGGGGGCTGCCTAAGATTAGTACGAGTTGGCAGACGGGCATGGGATGTAGTTAACGTTAAAACATTGAACGTGGAGCAGTACAGCACAGGAAAAGGACCTTCAGCCACAATGTTCGTGCCGAACATAATAGTTTGTTAAATCAGCAGGGAGCTATTAGTGATTATTTGGACCCTGCAACATGTTTGAGGCTAAATATTCCTTATCTCTACCAAAGATAGAAACTTAAATACATTCTCTAGGACGTGTTTAAAGGGGCTGTCCCACTTGGGCGACCTAATTAGTGAGTTTAGACGAGTTTGAAAAAATGACATGTTGAAGACCTCCTTTGACTGTGTTGAAGACCAGCTTCGACTAGCTACGACTAACTTCAGGAAAATTGGACACCGAATAGTGGAGAGTGAGGACGACCGACTTCCTTCGACCTCCCTTCAACCTCCCTTCGACTATGATGAAGACTATCTACGACTACCTTCGACTACCTACGACTACCCTCGATTACTTACGATTAACATGCCGACCTACTACGACTAAATCTACGAGTAAAAATGTATCGATTTTTTTCCATGGCGACCTATTTTTACTCGCGGGTTAATGCCCGCGACTTAGCTGTAGTCTCGAGTACGCGGAGACCACTCTCAAGCATGAAGGAGAGTTACGAAGACCTCCTACGACCTCGTGTCAACCATGCTGCGAGTATGAGTCGAGGGCAAACTCGCCAGAACTCACGGATTAGGTCGCCCAAGTTGGACAGGCCCTTAAGATTGTTTTTTTCCAGATGGGTTCTTCCATAGACCAAAGTCTTGCTTCGCCAGATTGTCAATTTTGGAATTTATGCTCCAGATGGTCAAATGGTCTTCGATTTACACAGATTGCTTCGACATGTAATATGCTCAGCTTTTTCCATCTGCATATTGTACTAACTGAAAAGGCTTGCAATGTCGATAGCTTTTCTCAATGTACAATACACGCCAATAAACAGGTCGTTTGTGTGGGGAAAGCACAGCGTGCCTACTGGTACAATGCAAGTGAGAACAGGTGATTGTTTTGTAAACTGATGAAGAGTGATACCAAGGAATGCATGCGCTGATGAACTGTCACATATCATGAGTGATGAGGATCGTGCTGCAGGGAACATTCAGGCATGGAAAGAACAATGAATAACTGGGAGGGACTTCTGAACGTCATGTGAGCTAAAAATTGACTTACTGGGAGTACTAGGGTTGGGTGGCATTTGCGTTTCTTCCTTTCTTTTCCTTTGTGGAAAGAACAACATTGTTAAGTAAAACACAAAGTGTTGGAGTAGCTCAACAGGTCAGGCAGCATCTGTGGAAGGAATGGATAGACACCCACACACGTTTCTCCAACTACCCCACCCTTCTTTGCCCCCCAAAACCATGCCCTTCCATCTGTATCCCTGCCTTTGGGTTTATATTTCACTCTTCTCTCCTTATGTTTACGTTTCATCTCTGGCCCTTGTCCACTCATCTGCCCACGGAACCCTGTGTCTATCTATCAATTAATTGCCAGGCTTTGTCCCACCCCAATCTCTTCCCATCTTTCTCCCCGTTATTTCAATCAGGCTGAAGAAGGGTCATGAGCTGAAACATCGCCTCCACAGGTGCTGCCAGGCCCTCTGAGTCACTCCAACACTTTGTGCTTTACTCAAGATTCCACATCTGCAATTCCTTGTGACAACATTGTGCAGGTTATGTATGAAGGTGGGAACCAAAAGCAAATGTGAAGCTCCTTGCTTTGTTAACCCAGCAACAATTACCATCTTGGATCATGCACCAAGATCTGGCATTGTTAGCCTATCCAAGGGTTGTTATTGCTTCTGGTCTGGCCCCATTTCCCAAGCTAAGGTAGCACCACCATGAATTGTCAAATCTGGTATGATAAAACGATTCATAACTCCAGATACTTGTTACAAAAACAAAATGACAGAAATTCTCAATTGTTATTTTATTGAAAATGTATGAAGATGAGTTTATGTAAAGCCACATTCTCGTAACAAGACCTGCTACTGCATTGTAACAATACCTTGCTTCTCTGGTTTACGACCAAGATGATGAGATTTATAAGGCAATGAATTTTTCATAGCAAAGGAAGCTCAGGTTATCTGTAAGGTCAACTTTGATTTTCCCTTCAGTTGCCGTTGAATTACAAAGTGCCCTAAGGCGAGTTATCAAAATGTAATGGATCTAACTAGGAATTGGTCATTAACTATTTCTGACAAATGGTGAACTGGGAACTGTCTTCAAAAAGGCCAGTCACAAAAGCTGGTTGCCGATATGAAATCCAACCAATGGCTTCAGTAGATTGGGGAGACTCGGTCAGGATTGTACAAAGAGATGACCCATTCAACGACAGCGTTAAACTCAACCCATTTAAACCATGCATGTTATATTGGAAGATTATACTTTCCAGTAGACGGCTTAACCAGTGAAGATTTTGGTGGGACACAACAACAGCAGAAAAATCTGTCCTGCTCTTGTTCCATTTGGAAAGTGTGTTCATTTACACTCATCAACATTTTTACATGGAGATTAAATTAATTCTTTGTTGTAGGCAGTGATTTTTTTTTTGTATACGTAGAGGTGCCGGCACATATGATCAATAAATTCTCATGGCACGTGGGTGGAAAACCAAATAATAACGTTTAACTTTTTAGAAATGCCGTACCGTCTCGCATACCGACACACAAAAAAGCGCTGTTTTTTTTATTTGGTAAAATTGCGATGTGATGTGTGTGTGTGTGTGTGTGTGTGTGTGTGTGTGTGTGTGTGTGTGTGTGTGTGTGTGTGTGTGTGTGTGTGTGTGTGGTGTGGTGTGGTGTGGTGTGGTGTGGTGTGGTGTGTGTGTGTGTGTGTGTGATGTGTGAGTGTGAGTGTGAGTGTGAGTGTGAGTGTGAGTGTGAGTGTGTGTGTGTGTGTGTGTGTGTGTGTGTGTGTGTGTGTGTGTGCGTGTGCGTGTGCGTGTGGCGTGTGGCGTGTGGCGTGTGGTGTGTGTGTGTGTGTGTGTGTGTGTGTGTGTACGTGTGCGTGTGCGATGTGTGATGTGTGTGTGATGTGTGTGTGGTGTGTGGTGTGTGGTGTGTGTGTGTGTGTGTGTGTGTGTGTGTGTGTGTGTGTGTGTGTGTGTGTGTGTGTGTGTGTGTGTGTGTGTGTGTGTGTGTGTGTGTCACCAGGCACCAACTTCAAAATTCAGTTCCTTTGAAGTCAATGGGATTGAATTTCAGAAGCAGTTTCAAGCCTCACAATACTACAGCATCCTTTCAGCACATACAGCTGTTAGTCTGGAGTTTAGAGATACTGCTTAGAAACAGGCCCTTTGGTCCACCGAGTCCACACCGACCATCGATCACCTGGTTACGCTAGTTCTACGTTATCCCACTTTCTCATCCACTCCTTACTCATTAGGGGCAATTTTACAGACGGCAATTAACCTGCATGTCTTTGGGATGTGGGAGGAAACCGGAGCACCAGAGGGAGAACGTGCAAACTCCAAACAGAGAGCGCTGGAGATCAGGAGCACGAGCTTTCCAGCGTCGCAATGTGAAACACTGGAAACTGGATGCCAGCATTTGATCATTTCTATGTGGCTCTGGAGGTCAGGTGACAAGATCAGCCGCAAGTCCTCCATTATCAGGTGATGAAGGCACAGTTTGACGAGAAAAATGAATTTTAGTTCTTTATGCAACTTCTTTGTAATGATGGGGAATGCAAAGTCTCCAAGTGGATAAGAATTGAAAATGTGCACAACATTCCCTATAAGAGTCTATGACGGTTTAGTGCAAACACTGGTGCAATGTTAACATTTTGAAGGTCATGAAAGAATGGGGATATTATATTTGATGTACATTTGTTAGAGTCGTAACTAGAATTTGTTTTAAAAGGCAATATCCAAAGTGACTGTCATACATTTTTACTTCACAACACAAAAACTATCACTGTCACCAACCGGTCTTTCCTACAGTCTCTGGAGTAATCCAATTCTCAATACAAACAGCCCACACCTCCCTTAGCAACACAACTTCACAAACATTCAAACACTTGGTTAATCTTCCTCTTCATTAGTTCCTTTTCACAAGCAGCCAACACAGCAACAGTCAATCTGAAAGCCTCATAAATAAACAACGGCTCTGGGGATTCCGAAAAGAAAAATGGCCAGATTTTGAGGCCGAGACTCCAGGAGAAGCCTTGAATACCGACCTTGGACTTGGCAACAACCCTGTTGCTCCTGTGTCAGTTACTGTACAAAATGCAGAATAAATACAAATATTTCTGTGACAGTTCTTCACATTACTGCACAGCTTTTAGCACGGTCCTTTCTGATCTCCGTATCTTCCAGTAAGTCAGTCCTTGCTGGCATCTGCGATACCCTCTTTAATCCCCTCTTGGAATTACTGCGCTTCAGATTTTTTTGCATCTTATTTACAGAGGCCAGGGTAGTAACATGAAATACATCGCGGACACTGTTCTCAGAGGTTTTAGATGAACACTCCACGTAGGCTGTCGCTCCTATCTGCCGAGCCACTGTACTGCCCTGGAGAAAGAGAGGGAAGAGGCAAGGGGGATAAAAGTCATAATGTTAACCTTCACGGCATAAAGAAAAGCATGAAATGTGTGCTTCACATTTAATTAACCTTCATCCATTATGTTGTCCAATACAAGTAATTTGAGCACAGCATGAAACAGCGCCCAAGCAGGATTCATTCAAAAGCATGTCAAAATAGTAAGGCTCAACTTCGCTGCCTTTAAAGTGCTGCTTTTGGAACTGGCTGAATTTTGTAGTTTTTTTTTGAAAAATAAGTATTAATGTGAAATTTCAGATAAAGTCAAATGGAGCTTTTCCCTCCGATCTGCCTATCGGTCTTCCCACTTCTAGGAGAAACCTCCCTGCAAACATGTGTATCATTAAGAAGCCTCCTGGCTATGAATGGGCAAGGGTAATTCTATGCTTGGATGTTGAGGGGGCTTTGAGGAGGAGAGAGGAGGGCTTCGTTAGGTTGAACACCTCATTAAAGACCTCTAAACATCACCTCTCAGACATGACTGGGTCACCTCTCAAAGGCTGCATTTCCAAAAGGATGCTCTGATGATAAAACAAAAATAATTAGTGTTTGAACGTAGAAATAACAGCTCTTCAATGGACTACATTGAAGTTCTATTTATTCCACACATGTTACATTGAATTAATGTTTGAATCCTTTTAAACCAACCTCATGATATTTAAAGGAACAGCTATTTAATTTCGTACTGATCTGCAAAGGTGGAAGAGACTTTAATCCAAACATTAAATTGGCGAAAAAGCAGCCTGGAGTATAAATGAGGCCGAGCCTTTGTGCCAAGAGATTTGGTACCCGGTGTAACAACACGAGCATAATTAAAGACAAACAGCCACCTGTGGACTATCAGGTACTGTTGCAGCTGCTTCAGTTCAGTAGATGGAATGTATTACAGCCACATGCTTTATTAATTGTACAACATGACAGAACCAGTTCTTTAGTCACCATGTTTTTAAGCCGTGCTATTTTGTGAAGCTTTACAAGGAAACAAAGAGATGTGAAGAAGTGTAATAAAAGACATACCGAATGAATTCCAGAGAGAGAAACCATTATAGGTTGTTTGCCACTTTAAAAATGACAGCAATTAAAGTGGATAATACATCTATTCTCCAGGAACTAGATGTTTGGCATTCAATAAAATTGCCATCATGAAATCAGAACAGTTCATCTTTTATTGATAGTGCTGATGTCAAAAATAACATCTTTCACTGTCATTCAGAGTAAGCTAAATTGCCCTCATTCCAGCATCTGTATGGGTCAAGGAAGTGAGACTAATCGAAAAACGTGGGTCAACTAGTCCTTCCATCCTGCTGACACCCACGATTATTTAAAGCTTTGACAGAAATTATTGTAATCGCCTAATCTAATCTAATAGACTGGCAGTATCATCAAGGACCCACACCATCCTGGCCACACACTCATCTTCCTGCTACCTTCAGGTAGAAGGTACAGGAGCATGAAGACTGCAACGACCAGGTTCAGGAATAGCTACTTCCCCACAGCCATCAGGCTATTAAACCTGGCTCGGACAAAACACTGAACTTTATTAGCCAATTAACTGTTATTTGCACTTTATCAGTATATTGATTCATGTGTGTATATATTTATAGAATGGTATATGGACACACTGATCTGTTTTGTAGTCAATGCCTACTATGTTCTGTTGTGCTGAAGCAAAGCAAGAATTTCATTGTCCTATCAAGGACACACGACAATAAACTCACTTGAACTTGAACTTAATAGACAATAGACAATAGGTAATAGACAATAGGTGCAGGAGTAGGTTATTCGGCCCCTCGAGCCAGCACCGCCATTCAATGTGATCATGGCTGATCATCCCCAATCAGTACCCCGTTCCTGCCCTCTCCCCATATCCACTTGCGATTCAGACGGTGAATCTCAGAGCTATTTTGTTAAACCGAAGCTGAGGTTAAGCACTACAGAACAGCGAGCACTTCATTCGACAAACCTGCTCGGTGGAAAGGGGCGAGGTGCGGGTGGTGCAGAGAGTGAAAGACTGCTGTTCATCTGTGTGTGAGGCTATCTCCAGGGATTGTGAAGCCAGCCATGTCATTGTGTGTTTGACGATTAATGAAGGCAGGGAACATAGCCAGAATATGTGCAGCACTTCAAGCCACCTGAAGCATTTCATCTTCAGCAGCTCCGCGCCATCGACAAAGCAACTCCAGTGACCAGGCAGCCATGAGTTCTTTGTAAAGAAAAGAATTCATGAGCACCAACTGAAACGCCTGCCGATTACGGATTAGCTTCAAGTCTCAGCTTTCAGGTAGTGCATGTGTTTCCCTCAACTGTGGAATTGAGTGGTTTCAAATACTTTGCAGAAAGTCTACAAAACAGTTGAGCTGGATTCAATCCTGACTTTGGGTGCAAACTGTGTGGAGTTTCCACATTTTTCCTGGGATCACATTTCTGCCCAGTATTCCAGTTTCCTTCCCACATCCCAAAGAAGTGCCGGTATGTTCTTGGTTTCTTGGTCCTCCAAAATATTCCAAATGGAATTTAAACTGGAGGTGGTGGAGGGAGGACTTAAGCCAGAAAGGGTTTTTGGGAAGAAAGAGCTACCTTAAATTTAGTTGCATCTGGTTGGGTAACTATGGTAGGGTGAAGATTATTCCATGCTTTAATTGTGCGAGGGAAGAACAAATTGTTGTACACATTTGTCTTGGTAGCTGGAATCACAAATTGTATCGAATGCCCTCGTCTGCTCCTAGTTGGTTTGGGTTTGGTGTAGGTCTTGTAATCTATGTCGAGCTGACCATTTAACATTTTGTAAAAACAGGTCAAACGGTGAGCTTCACGTCTGTCTTGGAGAGGGTTCCACCCCAGAGAATTCAGAAGTTTGGTAACACTCGCTTCTCTCTCATAGGTGTTAGTAACAAATCGAGCTGCCTGTCTTAGGACACGTTCGATGGAAGAAATGTTTTTATTCGTGTATGGGTCCCATGCTGCAACTGCGTAGTCCAAATGAGGTCTAACGAGGGTGAAATATAGCTTCTCCTTGACAGAAGTTGAACAATATTAATTGACTACTCTAGGTAAACAATAAAAGAACCTACGGAGAGATGATGGGCATGTGGTAGGGAATAGGTTGCAGGTAAATAAGGGTAAATGGAACTGATAGGACTGCGCCAGCATGGAACCAATGGGCCAAATGGCCTCCTTCTGTATCACAATATACACACATACCTGTTCATGCGTAACTGGAATAAGTCTCTGCTTGGAGAGTTCTCTCAGGACATTCAGGTCTGTCCTCATGTCAATCTTACACCCAACAACCAACACTTTGGCACTGGGACAGAACTCCTGGGTCTCACTTTGCCACTGAAAGGAAACAGAAAGCAGCAAAATGAGCAACAGATCATTTGAGGTGCTATGAAACAACAAACCTTCAACGAGTGCATCGGTTCTAGGAGCAGAATTATGCCATTCGGCCGATCAAGTCTACTCCTCCATTCAATCATGGCTGATCTATCTCTCCCTCTCAACCCAATTCACCTGCCTTCCCTCCATAACCCCCGAAGCCCGTACTAATGAAGAATCTGTCAATCTGTGGTGCAACAAAATCGTAGAAACCAACTGTTTCAGGACTGGGTGAAGGATGGTCAAGAATATAAATAACTATCTCCTACAACCTCTTACTCTCTACTTCCTCTATTTCTCTCTCTCTTTTTTCTTCTTCCCCTCTTTCCTCCCTTTTCCTTTTCACACATCTAGACATCACACGCTTTTCTATCTCTATTACCTATTCTTTCTTTTTCTCTGTTGTTGTTAAGGGAAAAAAAATATGAAGCTGTACATAAATGTAACCTGTCAATATATATTAGGCACCTCGGTGCCACATTACTGTACTTCCTTCGAATAAAATAAAAAATATTTTATAAAAAAGAATCTGTCAATCTGCACCATAAAAATATCCATTGACTTGGCAATAAAATACAAAGTTCTGGACTAACTCAGAGATTGATCATCTCCGCAGATTTCACCTGACCCGCCAAGTTCCTCCAGCACTTCCTGTGTTTTACTCAAGATTCCAGCATCTGCAGTTCCTGTGTCCCAATAGTTATGCTCCAATAGTTATTTAGCGAATCTTAACAGCTATGAAATGTACTGTTTTGAAGGAATGTTATGAGAAGGGGGTCACACATTCAAGGTCAAGTTGTGATGCCCCAAACCTCTTGACTTTGATTATGCGGCATAATCACTAATTGGAAGAATAGATTTCATCATTTGAATCATCAACTACCTATCTGTTGCTTGTGTTTAATATGGGGTCTCAAGACCAGATTAAGTTATTTCATTGTCTGGTTCAGTTAGCATGGACTATGTTTCTTTTTTTTTCTTTTTTAAAGGACCTATACACTGCTGGTCAGACCCCGCGTGGATTAAAAACAATTAATCCAGAGGTTCATGACCCCAAAACGTTATCTGTTCTTTCCCTCCACAGATGCTGTCCGACCCAACAACTTCCTCTGCCACTTTGTTTTTAAACCAACTAATCCATTGGATTTTAAAGAAATGCCGATTTTTGAAAAAAGAACTTTATTCTAAAGTGATCATTTGTTAAAAAAATTACAGGATAATAAAGACATTTAGGACTCTATTTCTTGGAAGTGAGGGGTGATCATTGAGGTGTACAAAACAATGAGAGGAATAGATCGGGTAAACGCACAGAGTCTCTTGCCCAAAGTAGGGGAATCGATTAACCAGAGGATATAGGTTTAAGGTGAAGGGGAAAAGATTTATTAGGAACCTGAGGGGTAACCTGTTTTTACACCAAAGGTGGTGGGTGTATGAAACAAGCTGCCGGAGGAGATAGTTGAGGCAAGTTCTGTCTTGCTTGCTGCAGCTTAACAGACCAACTAATGCAATAATACACTGATAAATATATAATAATTAATAATATAATAGCCAGTAATGCAAGATAACCAAACCATAATAGTGCAAAACTGAAGTCCATAGTGCAACCAAAAACAAAGTCCATAGAAGATCATATTTGCTGAGGTTGTGGTAAGTGTTCTATGTAATTCATGTTCTTCTGAGATGTTGCCTGACCTGCGGAGTTACTCCAGCACTTTGTGTCTTCTAATGGTTGGTGTTTGCTGTATTCAAGAGCCGAATGGTTACTGGAGAGAAGCTGTTATTGAACCTGGAGGTCATGGTTTTCAGGCTCCTGTACCTTCTTCCCAATGGTAGCCATGAGACAAGAGGGTGACCAGGGCCATATGCATTTTGATGATATTGGGTGCCTTTTTCACTTCAAGGGTAGGGTGGTCAGTACGTGTGATTGGACTGGGCAGTGTCTCCTACTCTCTGGACAACATTAATTAAATATAATAAGATTTCCTTCAAAGCTTTGTTTAGAAAGTAGAACAGAGTTGCGTTTAATTTAGTTTATTGTCACGTGTACCAATGTTTAGTGAAAAGCCTTTGTTGCGTGCTAGCCAGTCAGCGGAAAGACAATACATGACTACATTCGAGACTGCGTATAAAACAGAAGATCATTCCTTCTGTTGTGAAAATAATCTTACTCTCTGAAAAAATTAACAAATGATAATGTCTTTGTTGCTGTATCAGTTGTGAAATATTATTTCATGTAATTAGCCTTTGTTTCACTTCACAGAAGGCTGAAGATGCATCAACTCCCTGACTGCTAATGAATATGCCCTTCCCATCTTCTGTAAGTCTACTTTCTCACTCTGTGAACTGTAGACTGCACTGTGTGGCCCCAAAGGAGCCCTTGTTCAGTGAACCATGACCTGTGTAATGATCCACAGGCCCTCAGTTTTCCTGCTGGTGGTTCCCATAAGTGTTGACAGTTCAAGAAGTTGCAAAGGGATTAGAGTTACGGCAGCTCCCCGCAGAGAGGGGGCATTTGAGGCAAAGATGGGTCACGGATCACCGATGGCAGGGTCGATTTGTTGTCAGTGGGATCCCGACCTCCTCCACGCACTCCTCGTCAGCAACTATTCCTGCCCTAATGCTTTCGCCTTTGGACACATTCCAGCAGGATGTCACTTCACAGAACCATTGCTGGATCAGGAGTTCATTAGACCTTGCCCTGATGCATGTTCCCGCACACAAAAAGAATAGACTATTAAAGCCAACAGCGTTGCCACCTTTCACCAACTGAAAGTCCCTTTCCGCAGCTTCAACCTATTCCAACTTAGCGTTTAAATAAAAAAACACAACTAAAATAGCGGAAATCTAAATATTCTCCTGGTGAATATTCAGCAGCAGGGGCTCCCTATCCCTCCACTCCCCGTAAATCCATGTGCCTATCATAAAAGCGTCTTAGATCTAACTATAGAATCTGTGAGAAAGTGTATAATATATGCTTTTGTATTCAGAGTCTGACATTTTGCTCACCTCACCCACTGTTGCCAGCCTCCCACCTGGGTCATTAATTTACACCTTTCATTGAACGTCCAGAATCCCACACACGATTAAAGCTCATAATTTGATTTATTCCATCAGGACTAATAGTTATCAACTGGTTATCTGTCGACTACATAAAGCTTTGGAATGACTGCCAGTGACGGATCAGAATTCAAATTTAGAATTCAAGGTTTATCAGGATTACCTGGATCAGAGGGTATTAGCTAAACGAAGATCTTGGATAAACGTTGAATCATTTTCTCTGGTGTGCTAGTTTAGTTTAGCGATATAGCGTGGAAACAGGCCCTGCATCCCACCGAGTCCATGTCGACCATCGATCACCCGTACACTAGTTCTATCTTACACACTCGGGACAATTTACAAAAGCCAATTAACTTACAAACCTGCACCTTTTTGGAATGTGGGCGGAAACCAGAGCACCCAGAGAAAACCCACGTGGTCACAGGGAGAACAAACAAACTCCACACAGGCAGCACCCATAGTCAGGATTGAACCCAGATCTGTGGCGCTGTGAGGCAGCAACTCTACCACTGCGCAACTGTGCCACAGTGTTGGCGGTCGAGGGGAGACCTGATGGAAGTATATTAAATTATGAGAGGCATAGATAGGGTAGACAGCCAGAACCTTTTTCCTAGGATGGAAATGTAAAAGACTCGAGGGCATAACTTTAAAGTGAGGGAGGCAAGATGTACAGCATATGGTGGTAATGTCTTGAATCACACAAATATTAAGAAGAACCGAAGGTTTGCCTTGGGTTCTCCAGTTTCCTCCCATATCTCAAAGACATGTGGATTCGATAGGTTAATTGGCCACTGTGTGGCCCCTTCTGTGTAGGTGTGCGATAGAATTTTGGGGAAGTTAATGGGAATGTGAAGGGTGTAAATGAGTAGTTGATGGTTGGCAGGATGCATCGAAGGACTTGTATCTGTGCTGTCTATTTCTATGGTTCCACGACACAGGCTAGATTCCAGCATTTAACTCCAGCCAACTCCAGCTTAGACTGGGAAACCATCCCACTGTGCCCATGCCTGGTTAGCCCTGGTACAAGTCCTGTTGCCCATTTAAATCCGTGGGAAAACAGCTGTCCGCAGAACAGTAATGAGTAGAGAATTCCCTTCGGATTTGCGTTGAAAAACTGTATGTTTTCACAAAAAGAAACTTAAAATGTTTTAATATTTGTTTATATTGCCCGAGTGGTTTAGGATGTTTGAGAATGTCAAATAAACTAAAAAAAACCATATATTTTAAACAATGAGTTGGCATTCAGTGCGCCCAGGTTACAGCTGGGCCTCTGATCATCAGTAGAAGAAGCTTCTCATGGCCATTTCAGTAAGAACAGTGAACATGCACCTGAGGTTCATGCCAAGCCATGGTGCATGGTGGGAGACCGCTTTTCGGGGCTCCAGCAACGGCAGCTACTCCCGCCCGAGTTGCAGGGTTGAGGATGACCTGGAGTGGGGTCTGGCATCGCCCGGCGCGGCATTGGTGGCCGTGGGACTTGCTGGCGCTACCGGGGGCTACAACATCAAGACCCGGAGCGTTGCCTTGCATCGCCCGGCGCGGCTTTAATGGCCGCGGGACATATCTACAATCGCCCGCCGGGGGCTTTGACTTTGACATCGGGAGGAGAATGTGGAGTGCAGGGGAGAGACAAGACTTTGCCTTCCATCACAGTGAGGAGGAGGTTCACTGTGATGGATGTTTGTCTAAATTGTGTTGTGTCTTGGTTCTTTTTACTTGTTTGTATGACTGCAGAAACAGAATTTCGTTTGAACTTAGGTTCAAATGACAACAAATAAATATCTATCTATCAAAGCCAGTGAGTTTGGATTGATTGCATTTGAAAAGCAACCATGTGGCCTATGAAGGAAAAAGGGCACCATTGGCAGTAACATGAGGATTTGCACATTACGCTGAGCATCTACAGATAATAGAGTCATACAACGTGGAAACAGGCCCTTCAGCCCAACTTGCCCACACCGACCATCATGTCCCATCTACACTAGTCCCACCTGTCTGCATTTGGGCCATATCTCTCTAAACCTATCCTATCCATGTACTTGTCTATAGGTTTCTTAAACGTTTCAATAGTACCTGCCTCAACGACCTTCTCCGGCAGCTTGTTCCATACACCCACCATAATTTGTGTAAAAAGGTTATCACTCAGGATCCTATTAAATCTTTATTCCCCCTCACCTAAAGCATCTGTACGTTTACTCCGATCTATCCTCTTATGATTTAGCACACCTCTGTAAGATCACCCCTCATCCTTCTGCGCTCCAAGGAATAGAGTCCTAGCCTGCTCAACCTCTCCCGATAGCTCAGGCCCTCGAGTTCTGGCAATATGTGGGATGTGGGGGATTGCAATCAGCTGTAGTACAGACTCATTGTAACAACCACAAATCAATGTATCATTTGCTTGGTTCTTTGTTGCAAATGTCCATTCCAAAAATTGTCTCTTAGCATTCATACCCACTCATTTACATTATTGGAAAGCTGTGTTTGAATGTGATCTGTGTCATTTGCTAAACTATCCCATAATGTTCAACCTCCAAGTAATATTCCTGAAATACAAATGTCTTCAAATAAAAAGTGATATTTTAAAAATTCAGGCTTAATAATTAACTTTCTTCTCATCTATTCTCCCAAAAGCAATTCCAGCAATTGCAGGTATCTTCAGTCTGGTCACCTACTTATGCTTCACATGTAGTTCTTATTTGTATATAAAACGATAGTCTAGGGTCCTTCCGCTGCTGGACATGGGGGGCAGGGTGTGGTGGAGACACCCCTCAAAATAAGGGAAGGATCCCACGCCAGTGGGCCACATGAGTGGCAAGGGTGGGGGACAAATTTGAGCAATGTATGTAGACTGTATTGAATAATTTGTATAGCCTCCGAAAAATGTCGGATGAATTTGTTGCACGGTTCGTGTATTGTATATATTTATGACCGGAATTAAGTCTATTTTGACATTTTAAAGAAAAGATAGACTATTTGACTCAGACCGCCAGACATCCCTACGTTTCCAGTAAGCATCTGGGAAGAGGAATTCTGAGTAGTCTCCTGCAATAATACTTGGTTGTCACATGTACAGTGAGATTCTTTGCTTTGCATACATCCCAGTAAAATCATACTGCAGACATCACCAGGGCAGAGGGCAAGTGTCGCCATGTGTCTGGCGCCAACAATGTTATAAAAAGTTCACCGAATATTCCCATCAACTGCCTGTCAGCAACTCCCCTCCTCTCCCCTCCTCTCCCCTCCTCTCCCCTCCTCTCCCCTCCTCTCCCCTCCTCTCCCCTCCTCTCCCCTCCTCTCCCCTCCTCTCCCCTCCTCTCCCCTCCTCTCCCCTCCATTCCCCTCCATTCCCCTCCTCTCCCCTCCTCTCCCCTCCTCTCCCCTCCTCTCCCCTCCTCTCCCCTCCTCTCCCCTCCTCTCCCCTCCTCTCCCCTCCTCTCCCCTCCTCTCCTCTCCTCTCCTCTCCCCTCCCCTCCCCTCCTCTCCCCTCCCCTCCCCTCCATTCTCAGTGGGCACCTCCGGGCTCCTTCATTCTCGGTGGCCCCCTTGGCGGGTGCCCCCATTCCTTAATGCAGGGGTACCCAGGCCAACTTGCAGAACCCTTATTTTCCATTTTCCTGTACAACATGATCAGAGTTATTCAACCCTTGGAATCTATACCATTTCTCCAGAGCACTCTCATCAGTCCCATTCCCTTACTTGTTTCCCTGTAACCTATTCTATCCAATTTAATTGACGACTCCTCCCGATGTTTCCATCACACATCTGTACCATACGCAAATTAGAGAGAGCAACTAAAGTACCAGCAAGAACCAAACTGCTGAGCAACTCATCAGGTCAGGCTGCATCTGTGGAGGGAATGAACAGACATTGGTTCTTGGTTCTTGGTTTCTTGGTCCTCCAAAATATTCCAAATGGAATTTAAACTGGAGGTGGTGGAGGGAGGACTTAAGCCAGAAAGGGTTTTTGGGAAGAAAGAGCTACCTTAAATTTAGTTGCATCTGGTTGGGTAACTATGGTAGGGTGAAGATTATTCCATGCTTTAATTGTGCGGGGGAAGAATGAATTGCTGTACACATCTGTCTTGGTAGCTGGAATCTCAAATTGGATCGAATGTCCTCGACATTGTTGCAGGTCGGGACTCATCTTCGAATTGACGCATGTTCCCTCCACAGTTGCTGCCTGACTTGCCGAGTTTGATTTTTTCCCTCAAGGTTCCAGCATCTGTAGCGCCTTGCTTCTCTAATTAAACTACAAGCACGTCTGTGAGATGCTGGAAGAAACTGGAGCACTTAAAGGAAACTCACGTGGTCACTGGGAGTGTCACGGAAGCCAGGATTGGACGTGGGAATTGGGGGCCGTGGGGACACCACTGCTATCTTGATCTTGAATGGGATTTAAAACCTTGCCCTCACTTGTTGAAGGAGCCTCTGCCGAGGCATTGACCCTAAACCCTCAAGTGGTTGAGAATTCTTTAACTGTGGATCCTTGGTAAAAGACTCATTTGAAGGCATCAAAAGACAAAAGAACTGATCAATCAGGAAGCAGTCTTTCGCTGACACGCTTCTTTGGTTTTCAATTGTGGAAAAAAATAAGAAACTCTGAAGTGATGAGAACTCAGTGGAGATCCAGTCGGAACAGGAGACAGTTTGTACCGAAGTGAGCTGGGGAAACAGCCTGCAGCACATTTAACTTTCGGAGAAATAGTTAAGAGGACCATTCACAGTTGTGCTGAAAACCCAGGTCAAATGTCAATGTCCAATCCACGTACAGTTCTGATGCTCACTAGTGTCAGATGGGACAAGGCTCATTTAGTTGCAGGCAGAAGGTTGAACTAAGGTGATTTAGGGCTGTGGAGAACAGATCCGACCATTGTCTGTTGCTGGTAGGTTTCACCGCACATGGAAGCGGAGTGGCGGCCTCATTACAGAAAAACAGAGCTCGGGCTAAATCCAGAAAGTAACACCAGCTGTTGAAGGAGATGAAAACAGAGGGGGAGGTAATTTACAGATACCAACAACCGAGCAGAGAAAACAAATGCCCACCACTCTCCTCCCCACACTGACCCATTGCTCATTTTTCACCTGTTCCCTGTGCCCTCACAAAGACAAAGCTTCTAATCTAACCAGATCTCGGGAGACACCAGCAAACCCACTCGGCCATGGGAACAGGCACTCGCTGGCCACACACTGAATCAAACTGCTGGTGGGCACTAAGCTTCACTCACAGTTGCCTAAGCAACAGATTAAGCCTCCGCTGAGCCTTATAGGATATGCAAAATCTGTAAGAGATACACTGGATTTAGGATGAAAAATATTATTTGAAGTGAGCCCATATTATCCTTCCTGTGTTAGGTTTTGGCAATATTTTAGGTATATTTATTGCAATGAGCTGAAACCAATAAATGATCAATAACTACTGCTGAGGTTTAGTGAACTTCACATGTGTAAAGCAAAGATCTGCAGAGAGCATTCATTTTGCAACAGAAATCTGCTGCAGGAACACAGTGAGTCAGGCACCATGGACAGATGACGTTTCGGATCATGACCCTTCATCGGACTGATGAACAAGATGATGTACCACAGAAGGGAAGAAACATTAGTACCACAATCAACTACAGGAATCGTTAGTGCTCCCTACTAAAACTAGTGGAAGAATGGAAAGTCTTTTGTCCATTTCCCTTGTCAATGTTGCCTGACCCCCTGAGTTCATCCAGTACTTTGCATGTTACTCAAGATTCCAGCATCAGCAGTTTCACGGCTCTTCGTTTAACAACAGCCGGTCATTGCAATTGTTTTTTTAGATGTCAGGAGTGAAAACTGGACAAAATGGAAAACAAAAGTTTGTTCTTGTTGCTTCGCTGTGAGACTGGAGACTCAAAGGGAAGCCTGTGTCACTGAAGATGCCCAGCCTTTTATACACTGGGAGTGGGAGACATTTTGTGGACGAGGAATCTTGAGCAGCCTGCATGCCGACATTACAATGCACATCAAGGATCCATTTCAGAGCAGGCCATAGCCTGTCTGTGGTGTGATAGATGCTTTGCGTTTATTGCAATAGACCCGATCCATTAAGTATTTTCCCAATATGGCTGATCTGATCTGCCTGATCATTTGGAGCACTAACTTTCCTGCAGCTGACTAGAGGACTAATGTAGCATGCATATTTATTTTTCCCCTGGTAGGTCATGTTGTTCTTCTAGTCAGCAGCCTGCTAGTTAGGCCAAGAAACATACATGGACTCACAACAACTTAGTTCAGTTTGGAGATACAGCGCGGAAACAGGCCCTTCGGCCCACTGAGTCCGTACCGACCAGCGATCCCTGCACACGTACACTACCCTATGCACACTAGGGACAATTTACAATGATACCAAGCCAATTCACCCACAAACCTTTACGTCTTTGGAGTGTGGGAGGAAACCAGAGGTCCCACAAAAAACTCATGCAAGTCATGGGGAGAACGTACAAACTCCGTATAGACAGCACTCCGTATAGTCAGGATCGAACCCGGGTCTCTGGCGATGTAAGGCAACAACTCGACAGCTGCGCCACCATGCTAAACTTACATTTACATGGCGTCGTTACGCACCAAACCATCCTACAGAGCTTCACATTAGCAAACAAAACTTCGATAGCGACCCAGATATAAACAATTATGACAGACATTCAAAAATGTAAAGGTTTAGGTTTTAAGGAATGGCATCAAGGAAGAAAGTAAATTAGCGAAACAAAGAGTTTAAAGGACAGAATTCCGGACATGGGAATCAAAAGTAGGTTCATAGAAACATAGAAACATAGAAAATAGGTGCAGGAGTAGGCCATTCGGCCCTTCGAGCCTGCACCGCCATTCAATATGATCATGGCTGATCATCCAACTCAGTATCCTGTACCTGCTTTCTCTCCATACCACCTGATCCCTTTAGCCACAAGGGCCACATCTAACTCCCTCTCAAATATAGCCAATGAACTGGCCTCAACTACATTCTGTGGCAGAGAATTCCAGAGATTCACCACTCTCTGTGTGAAAAATGTTTTTCTCATCTCAGTCCTAAAAGATTTCCCCTTTATCCTTAAACTGTGACCTCTTGTTCTGGACTTCCCCAACATCGGGAGCAATCTTCCTGCATCTAGCCTGTCCAACCCCATTAAGAATTTTGTAAGTTTCTATAAGATCCCCCCTCAATCTTCTAAATTCTAGATAGTACAAGCCGAGTCTATCATAATATGAAAGTCCTGACATCCCAGGAATCAGTCTGGTGAACCTTCTCTGTACCTCTATGGCAAGAATGTCCTTCCTCAGATTAGGAGACCAAAACTGTACGCAAAACTGTATGGTCTCACCAAGACCCTGTACAACTGCAGTAGAACCTCACTGCTCCTATACTCAAATCCTTTTGCTATGAATGCTAACATACCATTCGCTTTCTTCACTGCCTGCTGCACCTGCATGCCTACTTTCAATGACTGGTGTACCATGACACCCAGGTCTCATTGCATCTCCCCTTTTCCTAATCGGCCACCATTCAGGTAATAGTCTACTTTCCTGTTTTTGCCACCAAAGTGGATAACCTCACATTTATCCACATTATACTGCATCTGCCATGCATTTGCCCACTCACCCAGCCTATCCAAGTCATCTTGCAGCCTCCTAGCATCCTCCTCACAGCTAACACTGCCCCCCAGCTTCGTGTCATCCGCAAACTTGGAGATGTTGCATTCAATTCCCTCGTCCAAATCATTAATATATATTGTAAATAGCTGGGGTCCCAGCACTGAGCCTTGCGGTACCCCACTAGTCACTGCCTGCCATTCTGAAAAGGACCCGTTTACTCCTACACTTTGCTTCCTGTCTACCAGCCAGTTCTCTATCCACATCAATACTGAACCCCCAATACCGTGTGCTTTAACTCGTGGTTGAATGCAAAAAGCACTGCACTCGTGGTTGAATGCAAAAAGCACTGCAATTGGAAGTGTAGAGATCTCAGTGTGTTGTAGACTTGGAGGAGGTTACAAAGATAGAGGGGAGTGGAATTACCGAGGGAATTAAAGACAGTTAAGGGTGTCCATCCTCTTTCTTCCAGAGGGAGCCCCTTACCACTGTACAGATGTGCATGCCTGTTGCCTTTCCATTGCTCACCCAGTGACTATAATGTTAGTTCGACCAATGTAGGAAAGCACCAGCAATCTGCTCAAAGCTGGTGGAAACTGGGTTTAATGTCATCTACTTGTGATGTGAAAACAGGAACATTTTGTATTTGAGGTTGCTGGACATCTCTGATTTTCCTGCTCTCCCACTCCAAACCCCTCTCCTTCTCAGATACATGATAAATCTCTAGATACAGCATAGTATAAGGGAACTTGGTGGTGCTGGATTAGCAGATTTTCCAGACCACTGGATGGTGTCCATATTAATGTCCAGACCACTGGATGTTGTCCATATTAATACCACAACACATCCTGACCCGAAACGTCAACCATGATTTTCCTCCAATGATGCTGCTTGACCCACCAAGTTACTCCAGCACTCAGTGTCTATCTATGGTGTATACCAGTATTTGAAGTATCTACACACCTTTAATTTACTATTTTCTTGAAATGTTACACAGTTTATTAAAACAATGTTTCCAATGAATGGGAACTGGAACCTCAGTGGGTGGAGGGAGACACAATGCCAGAGTAACTCAGCAGGTCAGGCAGCGTTTTTGGGTAACATGGATGGACGATATTTCGGGTCGGGACTGAAGGGTCTTCGACCTGAAACACTAGCTCAGTTCCCTTTTCCGCAGAGGCTGCCGAACCTGCTGAGTGTTTCCAGCATTTTCAGTTTTAATTCAAGGGAACTGGAGCTCTGGTGTGGGTGGAAAGGGGGGCATAGGAAACTTCATCTGGTGCACCAGATGGTAGATTTGCAGCTCCGTGGAGTTTTACTGAAACTTCTGTCGAGGCGTCTAACTAGCTAGTTGCCGTCGTCAGATCTGAGATCAGAACTAATGTGTGTCCTGTCCAACCAACGGAATATATTGTCCTTCAAGCCATTGCAGTCAGTTTTCAATTGTGTAAAATGTAATAGATAGATAGATAGATAGTCCTTTATTGTCAACTTAATAGTTGATTAGCTTTAGAGCAACTTTACATTGTATCACTTTAGCGACTTTAATACTGTCTATTAGTTCTGCGCTGAATTTTAAAAGCAACATTTAATTAGAACTACTGCAGCAAGAAATGGTGATGTTCAGGTTTAGTATGCTGGTGCTAACATCGCAGTGATACATGCAGCAACTGCCAAGACTTCTTTTCTCATCAATTTCAATAGCAGCAAAAGCCCTTTCAAATCAAGACCATGCTGACCATCAGAGCAGCTGGCATTTACAATGGAAGCCCTCCATAAACACTGGCACCATTTTCAAAAGGGAGCTGAGGAGGTAGCTTGGTTTATTTGCTGGATCGATGACAGATTTTATATCGCACACTCAAACGAACACCGTCTCCTTGTCCTCCCCAACTCACACATTCCCCAGCAGTGAAAGTACGCCCTTTCCAAATGTCTCCATAATGCAACTCATCATTATAGTGTCAAGAGGTAGGTACAGGAACTGTGGTAAAATATCATCAACGTATTCTTTATATGGGGATATGGGGAAAAAGCAGGAACGGGGTACTGATTTTGGGATGATCAGCCACGATCATATTGAATGGCGGTGCTGGCTTGAAGGGCCGAATGTCCTACTCCTGCACCTATTTTCTATGATTTTATGTTTCACAAATGACAGACCCGGTTCCTGCACTGCACAGATCTATGTTCAATGTTGTTATATGCCCATCTGTTCATGTGCCAATTTAGATAGCATACTGGGTAGAGAGGAATGTACAGCCCTCAAGAGATTGCATAGAAGAACAGCCACACAGGACATGCCTTCTTCCAGTTATAGGCTGGAAGGTATAGGCTCAGGAGACAAGGAACTGCAGATGCTGGAATCTTGAGAAAAACACACAAAGTGCTGGAGGAACTCTGCAGGTCAGGCAGCATCAGTGACCAGAGAAACAGCACCTCATATTTCCCTTGGGTAGCTAACAACCTAAAGGTACGAACAGTGAATTCTCCAATTTTAGGTAAGTAATCTAAGAACAATCCTCTTTTGTTCCATAGATACACAGACAATAGGTGCAGGAGTAGGCCATTCGGCCCTTCGAGCCAGCACCACCATTCAATGCGATCATGGCTGATCATCCACAATCAGTACCCCGTTCCTGCCTTCTCCCCATACCCCCTGATTCCACTAGCCCTAAGAGCTCTATCTAACTCTCTTTTAAATGCATTCAGTGAATCGGCCTCCACTGCCCTCTGAGGCAGAGAATTCCACAAACTCACAACTCTCTGGGTGAAAAAGTTGTTCCTCATCAGTTCTAAATGGCCTATTCTTAAACTGTGGCCCCTGGTTCTGGACTCCCCCAACGTCGGGAACATGTTTCCTACATCTAGCGTGTCCAATCCCTTAATAATTTTATACCTTTCAATAAGTTCCCCTCTCATCCTTCTAAATTCCAGTGAATACAAGCCCAGTCGCTCCATTCTTTCATAATATGACAGTCCCGCCATCCCGGGAATTAACCCCGTGAACCTACGCTGCACTCCCTCAATAGCAAGAATGTCCTTCCTCAAATTAGGAGACCAAAACTGCACACAATACTCCAGGAGTGGTCACACCAGGGCCCTGTACAACTGCAGAAGGACCTCTTTGCTCCTATACTCAACTCCTCTCATTATGAAGGCCAACATGCCATTAACTTTTTTTACTGCCTATTGTACCCCACCTGGACTCTTACCCATTTCTCCTCTTCCCTCACTTCTGCCTATATTCCTTCCTCTGGCTCCACAATTTTAACCTCTTCCACCCTTATCTCACACCTTTTGCTGTTTCATCTCTGGCCTTCGTCCAACCATCTGCCTATCCAGCCTCCTTTCCTGTATCTATCCATCACCATTTACCTAGCTTTGTCCTAGCCCTCCTCTCTGCCAGCTTTCACAACCACCTCCCCCCCCCCACCATCACAATTCAGTCTGAAGAGGGGTCCCGACCAGAAACATCACCTATTCATGTTCTCCAGTGCTGCTGCCTGACATGCTGAATTACTCCAGCACTTTGGGTCTTTTTTTGTAAACCAGCATCTGGAGTTCCTTGTGTCTGCGATATTTAAAGTCAGGGCCCTTCTTCAAACTCAAGATGTAGGCTCACTTCATACTCATTTGTGGCCACATTAGACCAATTTTTTCCACCTCAAACTGTTTGTTTTCTAAGGCTTACAAAGTCATGAGATAAATGTTCATTCTTTTTCTCTCCGCTGAATCCCAGGTGCACAATGCAGCTAAACTCAAATTAGAAGCATCTCCAGGCCAGCAATCGGAATTAATTTGACTTTTTTGATTTTTCTTGCAAATGTTACACAGTCTCACTGTTCTAATAACTCCAAACCGATAAATTTGTTTTAAAATATAATTTTTAAAATCCAATGTCCACTTTCTACAGTGTTCACAAATGCTGCCAGTGCTGTGTCATTTACTGCCATTTTACATTCCATTTATTCAGCTTGGAAGAGCATCAAATGCTAACACGGTGCGGTTTTACAGTGCTATCAAAATCCTACTAAAGAGCAGGATAATCTTCGGGGGAAAATGAATCTCATAAAAAACAGAGAGACACGGGATAATGAGACGATCTCATAAAGAAGGAAAGTGCCCTCAGATGTTGATTGTGTCAGTGAGTCTACTGCAACTCAAACTATTAATCCTAAAATGCCCGTCACAAGGGAGTTACATTCACTCATGTTTGAAACATGCATCAGTGATCTGAATACTCTTTGTTTGGTGCCTAGTATCACCACCATTTTTTTGTAAAGCACAGTACAGAGAGAATGATTGGGTAAAAAGGATTTTGTACTGATTCAGCTGGCAGGATTAACTGTACCAATAGGCCAGAGATTCCCATGTCTACAGTACTGAAAGGCAGAATTTGGCACAATTTGCATCCAGGACTTGCCATTGAAGGCAAGGTATTTCCTCATATACAAACGGTAGCTTTTTAAAATGTTCTGAAATATAAAAACCACAACAGTTTATCCCACTGAGTCCCTCCTCCCCCCTCTCCCATCGGGCCGAAGATATTAAAGCTTGAAAGCACGTAATCCAGACCCAGGAACAGCTTCTTTCCCTCTATTATCCAATATTGAACAGTCCTCCCTATAAACTGCGAGTAAAGACACGATCTCCCAACCCATCTCATTTCTGACCGCAGACATTTTTGAGCGAAGGGGTCACACTGGCTGTCTCCTAATCTCTGGTACACCCTTGAAAAATTGTGTGTTTTGAAAAATTTCACCAATGGATCCACCATCTCTGCAGCATTTCCCCCAACACCCTTGGGTGGAAACTAATCGAGTCCTGATGATATGTCTGCCTTTAGCCCTGAGAATGTCTCTAATATCTTTTTCCTTGCAACTGGGATTTTACAAGTTACTTGATATTAGCCTGCCTATTCACCCCCCAATGAAGGAGTTTACAGCAATTGGTAGACGTTGGCTGGCACAGGCACCGACTCCCCCACCGTTGAAGGGGGCTAGAGGAGCTGCTGCCTCCAATATCAAAGACCCAAATCACCCTGGCCATGCTCTCATCTCACTTCTACCATCGGGAAGATGGTCCAGGGGCCTGAAAACCGTGACTGAAAGGTTCAAGGACAGCTTCTTCTCAACAACCTTTTAAACACAAACACAGCACCAACCTCAGCAACTATGATCTTCTCTGGAACATCTCAAATAATGACTGTTGTTTGTAGTTGTATTGTGAATTTATTGATTTTTTAAAATTGTTTATTTATTAAGTGCATGTATTGAGATTACGGGCCTGTTCTGCTGCTGCAGCCAAAAATTGAATTCCTCCAATGTCAGCACATACAGGTCCGCCACCAATTTTCCAGCACCCTTGGTTCCAGAGCCTTTCTGGATTATCTGTTAACAGACGTCCTGGCCATGGGGGGCCGAGACACAGAAGGCAGCTATGGGAACGGATCTGCCGGCTCTGGATGGGCTGGAGTTCCAAACCCCCGGCTGCAGGGGGGGCAAATTCAACCCTCCGATCGGCCGCGGAACTCCTGAAGAAGTCGGGATTGTCCACCTCACTCGGAATAGGGGTCACATTTTCGGGGGGGGGGGGCCTTCCTGGGGTGGAGCTGGGAATTTTGTCTGGATTAAATAGACCACCAGTTGCTTGGAAAATCGAAGGTGGACCTGAATGACAGTGGAGGTACTCTTGACTCTCTTGCCTCATTCTTGTCCCAAATTGGATGATGTGTTACTGCCACCAGATGTGTTAATTCCACATCTGTTCTAACTGGCACTGCCTCGAGTCCACTCTGGGGCATTGGTACAGGGAATGTGCTTCTGCCGACAACTTCCCCAGTGAGAGGCAGAAGGCAAGTAGTATCAGGGTGCTAGAGCTCATTTCTGTACCTGACTATTTTCTACTAAAGCCCTGTAATAATCCATTTCTTTCCTGAATAAAATAGGATAAAAATAAGGGGAAATAAGGGGAAAGAGTCCTCACCACCCAGTCTCCCGTCTCCACCGACCCCTCTCCTCTTGGACCCCCCTTCTACCCTCTTTAGACCTTTCATTTCTATTGTGTATGAAGAAGGGTCTTGACCCAAAACTTCATCTATTCCTTCTCTCCAGAGATGCTGCCTGACCCGCTGAGTTACTCTAGCATTTTGTGTCTATCTTCGGTGTTAAACCAGTATCTGCAGTTCCTTCCGACACAAAATAATATCTGTTGAGCATGATCACAACTGTGAGCAGAACAAAAAAGAATCAGAAGCACATCGATCAGTAGGAAGAAAAATTTACATTTCAGATCTGACCTTTTGTCAGAAAGCAGCATTTACTCGTTTCTAGCCTTTAGAGATTTTACTCCTTATTAAAGCTATGACTGACACATTTGAATGCCAAGGAAACCGTGAACTTGAAATGGAGAGTACTATAAAAAGTTCACAACATGACCCTATAAAAAACAAGTCACAGAGATATGGACATATTACAGCTTGAAATGTTCTTTCTTAAGTTTAAGAATAAGGAGTAAGCCATTTAGAACGGAGATGAGGAAACACTTTTTCTCACAGAGAGTGGTGAGTCTGTGGAATTCTCTGCCTCAGAGGGCAGTGGAGGCAGGTTCTCTGGATGCTTTCAAGAGAGAGCTAGATAGGGCTCTTAAAAATAGCAGAGTCAGGGGATATGGGGAGAAGGCAGGAACGGGGTACTGATTGGGGATGATCAGCCATGGTCACATTGAATGGCGGTGCTGGCTCGAAGGGCCGAATGGCCTACTCCTACACCTATTGTCTATTTTCTATTAAGTATTATTTCTCACTCTTTTCCACCAGGTACCAATTTTTAGACGTTCTTTTGTGAATTGTGTTCAGACATTAATTTTCATAAAGTCCTGTTTTATCATCTCAATCTAAATGACAGCACCTCCAGAGATACAGCGTTCCCTCGGGCTGGAACTATTCCCTATTTGTAGCACTGCCCAAAATTAACATTTCAACATTGAATTCAAAAGTTAAAGTTTGGGCCTCAAAATATGTTCGGGCATCAAGAGTAAAGTTCAAGGATACTTGTGGACTTTATTTTTGATGGGTTCCAGAATTTTATGATAACATTTTCTCGCACGTTTATTCACATGCACAGATGCAACCAATCTTTCAGGAAAGAAAGCACTTTTAAGTTTTCAGATGTTGCTTAAAAAAACAAAAACATTTTAATCGCAAAACGATAGCGGTAACATCAAATAGTACAGAACAGGAACAGGCCCTTCGGCCACAATATCTGTGCCGAACATGACACCAGGTTAAGCTAATCTCCTCTGCCTGCATGTGATCCATATCCCTGCATTCTCTGCATATCTCTGTGCCTATCTAAAAACCTCTCCAATACCACAACCACATCTGTCTTCACCACCATCACCAACTTTGGCAGTATGTTCCAGGCCTCCACCACTTTAGGTAAAAATAACTTAGCCTGCACATCTCTTTTAAATGTTGCCCCACTCACCTGAAACCTGTGCCCTCAAGTCATTGATATTTCCACCCTGGGAAAAAGGGTTTTGTCTATCGATGCATCTTAATTTTATGTACTTCTATCAGGTTTTTACTTGTCACTTGTTCCATCGTGCTTGTGCTTCTGTGCTGCCCTTTACTAAAGTACTCCAATATGAGATATACAACATCCATATTCCCCCCCCAAGATATGCACTTTCTATGCTTCACATTACTAGCAAGAGACTGCTCAAAAGCCACATGTTAAAGACTACACTGTAGAAATTTAGAAACAAGGAACTGCAGATGCTGGTTTACAAAGGAAAGTCTGAAGAAGGGTCCCGACCCGAAACGTCACCTATCCATGTTCTCCTGAGTTACTGCCTGACCCGCTGAGTTCCTCCAGCACTTTGTGAACTACCCTGTAGAAATAATTTGGTTACCTTGTTTGATTAGGTAAGTGGGTTTACCACTTGAACAAACTTGTCAGTGCACATATTCCTCATATTAAAATCTAGATAACGATAGCATGGACAGAAAAAACACTAAAAATGTGCAAATTAATGTAGGTAAAATATTGACAAGGAGTCGGCGGCACGGTGGCGCGGCAGTAGAGTTGGAGCCTTGCAACGCTTACAGTACCAGAGACCCAGGTTCGATCCTGGATACAGGTGCAGCTTGGATGGAGTTTGTATGTTCTCCCCGTGACCGCGTGGGTTTTCTCCAAGAACTTCAGTTTCCCCCCACACTCCAAAGACATATAGGTTTGTAGATTAATTGGCTTGGTATATATATATATCTTTTTTTTAATTGTCCCTTCTTGTGTATGTAGGATAGTGTTAATGGGTGGGGATCGCTGGTCGGCGTGGACTCAGTGGGCCGAATGGCCTTGTTGCTCTGTATCTCTAAACTAAACTAAATTAATAAGTCATTTCTGCCTTCCAGCCAAGTCCAACCCAACTTGTCTGCTTCCTTCAGACAACTACAGGCAGGCACCAACCTTCTTTAAAACGCTGTCTAGGGTCTCCGGACGGCTGATGTCGAAGCAGATTAGCACGGCATCCGAATCAGGGTAGGCCAACGGGCGAACGTTGTCATAATATGCCGATCCTGGAGGAGACAGAAGAAAGCAAAGATGTCAAAACGGGATGTAAATGGCAAGTTATTTCATGCAGGCCCTGTCATGACTAAGCGACATACAGGTTCTTAATAAAACAAATGCATTAAACAGGAGACATCTCACAGCAGGATACAGACAACAGCAAAACAGAAAACTGCTGAGCATATCGTTTGTCAAAGAGCTTCATGCTCGGGTGAGTGCACTTCTTTATACCTGACTTTTCATTGAAATTGAACTTCTAGTGCAAGAAAATCCATAATCCAACTTCCAGACAAACAAAATTAATCCGGTGACCTCAGCCAAGAATCCAATAACCAAGACATTTGAAGCATTGTTGTGGCAAACAGTAACATTTTGAATCTTAGGAAATACCAACAGACTTAAATTCAAGTACAAGGCGTTGGTAAGGTCGCACTTTACAATTACAACAATTACAATTCAATTTATTTGTCATTCGGACCCCGTTGAGGTCCAAACGAAATATCATTTCTGCAGCCATACATTACAAACGAAAAGACCCGAGACACAACACAATTTACACATAATTTACACAAAAAAACATATCTCTCGACTGCACCCCCCCCCCCCCCCGATGTCAGAGTCAAAGTCAAAGCCCCCGGCGGGCGATGGTGATTGTCCCGCGGCCATTAAAGCCACGCCGGGCGATGCAAGGTCGCGCACCAGGTCTTGGTGTTAGAGCCCCGGCGCGCGCTCGCAAAGTCCCGCGGCCATTCCAAGCCGCGCGGGGCGATGATGTAAAGCCCCGCTCCAGGTGCTCTTCAACCCCGCAACTCGGGCAGGAGAAGTCGCCGCTGCGGAAGCCCTGAAAAGCGGTCTCCCACCAGGGACCCGCGGGCCTCCGGTGCTGCCGTCCGCCAGACCCGCGGTTGTAGCCTCCGAATCTCCGGGGGTCGGGTCGCAGCAGCGCTCCACCACAGCTCCACCCGCTCCGGACTCGGCCAGCCCCGTGACGGTGAGTAGTCTGCAGCTCCGCAACTGGAGCCCCAGGTCGTTCCTGCTGGAGGCCGCTCCACGTTGCCCAGCCCCAACGACAACGGAGACCCGACAAAGAAAAGGTCGGGTCTCCCGTGCAGGGGAAAGATTTTAAAGTTGCCACCCCCCACCCACACACATACCCCGACAAAAAATAAAATAAAAAACTACATAGAAACGAGACAAAAATAATAAAAAGACAGTTTAGAGATACAGCGCGGAAACAGGCCCTTCAGCCCACTGAGTCCGCACCGTCCAACGAACCCCACACCAACACTACCCTACACACGCTAGGGACAATTTACTATTTTACCAAGCCAATTAACTTACAAACCTGTATGTCTTTGGGGTGTAGGAGGAAACCAGATCCCGGGGGAAACCCATGCAGGTCACGGGAAGAATGTACAAACTCTGTACAGACAGCACCCGTTAGTCAGGATCGAACCCGGGTCTCTGGCGCTGTAAGGCAGCAACTCTACCGCTGTGCCACCGTGCTGCCCTTGTACTAATGTGTTCTGTTTTTGGTCACCCTATTATGGGAAAGATGCCACTAAGGTTTAAAAGGTGCAGAGATTTGTGATGATTTTGCCAGGACACAAGAGCTTGAGCTAAAGGGAAATGTTGGGCAGGTTAGGATTTTATTCCTCGGTGCGCAGGAGGCTGAAGGGTGAGGTTTATACGATCATGAGGGAAATAGGTAAGTTGAATGTGGAGTCTCTTTCTCAGGGTAGAGGATTCCAGAACTAGAGGGCATAGGTTTGTGAGAGGAAAGATTTAATATGAACCGAAGGAGCAACTTTCTCACCCAGCAGATGGTGGGAATATGGAACGAACTGTCAGAGGAAGTAGTTGAGGCAGGTACTATAACATTTAAAATACATTTGAACAGGTTCATGGATAAGAAAGGTTTAGCAGGATAGGTTCAAAACATAGGTAAATGTGATGAGTATAAATTAGGCAATTTAGTTGTAATGGATGTGTTTAGATATCCTGCAGTAACATCAGTCTGAAGAAGGGTTCCGACCCGATAGGTCGCATGTCCATTTTCCTCCACAGATACTGCCTGACCTACTGAGTTTCCCCCAAAATCAGTTTTTTGCTCAAGATTCAGCATCTGCTGTCTCTTGAATATTACAATAATTATCTTTTTACATGGAGCCAAGCCTCTGGTTTTACATTCCATTCCTCCTCTTCTCTCCTTATCTGATACCCGTTTGTGCCCTTCTAACCTTTAACCTTTGTCACTTAATCCAGCCAATCACCTCCCCTCACCAGTATCCACCTATCACTTGCCGGGCTTTGTCCCACCCCCACCTCTCTTATTCAGCTTTCTCTACCCCTTCTCTGTCGGTCTGAAGAAGAGACCAGACCCAAAATGTCATGTGTCCATTCTCTCCACACTTGCGGCCTAACCTGATGAATTCCACCAGCTGTTTATTGTTTTGTATGTAGCTGGCCTGCTGTTTATTACCAAAAAATCTCTCCATTTATTTCACCAACCATTTTCACTCTTGCTACCATTTCTCCGCTGGATTCTGGCCACGGTAAATGATGACCGCAGGTTGTTGAACTACCACCAATACATCAGCGATCCAGTCATTTCAAGGTTGCCAAAATGGCTGCGACACTCCAGATATCACTGAGTTTTAAAGAAAAATCACAACCAGCAAGATTCTAACGTGCAGTCGTTTCATGGGGATTTTCTTCTGACTTGGGGTCTCTAGTCTATCTCTCTAGAGAAGAACACAAGAAAATAGGTGGAGGAGTAGGCTGCACAATCACTGGAGTTGATTATGTGGCAGATCTGCCCCGAGGCCTCAAATCCTCTTCTGTGTCAGTTCCCCACAGCTCTCAATTCCCTGAACTTTCAAACATTTACCCACATCCTCTTTCACTGGACCCCCAATGTTCTAGTTTCCATAGCTGGCTGGAGTTGTTCCTTCACCACTCTCTGCAAGACTAGAAATAAAACCATTCAGAAAGTTCCAACACTTTTTTTACTCAAGTGGGCTCATTTTCACAACTTGTCTATCTATCTTTAATAGCTGGACAATGGCTGCCAAAATATAAACACATATAAATATGATGATTATAACCAATAAACCGCGGCCAAAATGGACTTCAGTTCTATCAAGCAGCGATGCCACTTCAAACCTGCTGGCATTCTTTTTGTCTTGGTTTCCTTCATAGATAGGTTACTTTTCACCTTCTATGGATAAGCCGAAACAATCAATCTGGAAAGTAATATCGATTAAGGAGTACAAAGGCATGTCACAAAAGAAGTTCATGACATGCCTTCACATCAGTTCAAACTATTTAACATTCTAATGGTGAAAGGGACCTTCATGCCCTTACAGAGTTGGTAGTGGAACTGGCCTGGGTAAATTGTTCCTAGTGTGTGGGTGAGTGGGGAACCTGGGAGAGTTGATGGGAATATAGGGAGAATAGAATGGGATAGAATAGAATTAGAGCAAACGGATACTTGATGGTCAGATCACACTTGGCGGACTGAAGGGGCTGTTTTCGTGCTGAATTTCCCTTAGACTCTAAAATACAAGGAACCAAAGGAGAAGGCAGTGACTTGGAGACTACGGTATTCTCCAGTTCTGTGGTGTAGAGCCCTCATTATAACTTGGTATCCTCCAGTTCAGATCATTCAGAAATTGCCAATCAGTGAAATTGATCCAAATAGACAAAGGAATGAGAAATGAATGTACTGTAATGCAAAGGGCGTCTCAACCTGCTACCATTGATCCACGGTCAAAAGATTAAAAAGATGAAGACAATGTTCAGAGCTAACATGATGCCTTGCTGACCTATGTACAAACCTTCCATCTTTGCTATTATTACCAATGGATTAAACTAATTTTGCGATTTCAAACAACACGTATCAAGATGTCACCGTTTTGAACAATTTCATGCAATTAGAAAGATTTTTGCCTCCAATTTATTGCACCCCATGAAGAATGGCTGCCTCAAAACCATTAAACTTGGGGAGTAAAAAATAAGGCTACGTTATTCTTCTTGAGGCTATTTTTTACAATATCTAGGGAAGACTGTCGCAAACAGGCCAGTTGCGGATAACTTGCTATTTACACAGAATCACTGGATATTGGAAATCGTCTCAAAACAAATCTATAATGGATTGAACGGACACCAAGTTTGCTGGGTAAACTGACATGCGAATGATTCTGGTGCAAAAATACATCCGATTTTTATGAGATTCAGTCAATAGGAGACTGGGGTTGGACAGGTTAATAGGCAGCAGCAGAGAGAGAAAACTCCAGCTTTGACATACTGTATGTTGTCTGTCTTTAGGTAACTTTAGATATATCTGTCCGAGCTGTCAGTCCAATTGGATTGCAAAGAGCTAGTCATGTTATCCAAAATCCAAATGAATGGTGAATTGGCAAGTGAAGGGAAATGATTTTGAGGAGTTCTATTGCAGGAGGGTTAGAAAAAACACAATACGAACTAAAAACAAAAACAATTACTGCAAACAGAGTTCATGTGTAGGAAGGGACTGCAGGTGCTGGTTTACACCGAAGATAGACACAAAATGATCAAGTAACTCAGCGGGTCAGGCAGCATCTATGGAGAAAAGGAATAGGTGATGTTTCGGCTCGTGATCCTTCCTCAGACTGAGATTCAGGGCAAAGGGAAACGAGAGATATGAAAAGGTACAGAACAAATCAGAGTTGACACGGCTCTGAATT
Organism: Malacoraja senta; assembly: GCA_038087875.1. Lineage (NCBI taxonomy): Eukaryota > Metazoa > Chordata > Chondrichthyes > Rajiformes > Rajidae > Malacoraja > Malacoraja senta. The sequence continues at coordinate 18,535,058 of CM075986.1, read as the reverse complement.
GTTCTGTACCAACAGAGTTAATGTCTCAGAGATGACCTTCCAGCAGAGCAGCTTTTGGAAATTTACAGATAAATATTTGGAAATATATATATTTGGAAATATTTGGTCAATCTGATTGCATCATACGACTTGCATTGCGCAGTTACAGCAATATTGATCTATTAACTTTTTATGTACTTAAACTCCACCAAGTACTCAATTCATCGTTCTGTTGCCAGTACATATGACAATTAAATACTCTTGACTTCTGCGGAAATATTTTGTTTTGCTTTTACAGCTTGGGTCTTAAGCATTGCTAGGTTGGAAAAGGCAAATTAGCATTGCAGACTCTTTAAACAGAAGGGAGATACGAGAGATTCCAAGCCTTTTCTTAAGAATTGACTTTCTACATTGTCAACAGGATAGGGCCAAAAAGCCTATTTCTCAGGTCTGAGATCGGACCACTGAAGCTGGTGGCTCCTCAGTAGACTTTTACTTCAGACTTTAGAGATACAGTGTAGAAACAGGCCCTTTGGCCCACTGAGTCTGCTCAGAATCTTGTGCTAACACAAGCCTGAAGTACTACGCAGAGTTTGGGCGTCCGAGGAGCATATCGGGCAGGAGCAATCATGAATTCATTCGACTTCACTAAAACTAAAAACTGCACGGACATTGTCACACACTGGGCATTTAGCTACTGTAGGATTTCAGGTGCTGGGGGTGGGGTGGAGGAGTGGTGAATGACAATGATTAATTTCACAACGGATGCTAAAATATGCACACTGCATACCCAAATGTTATGGCTTCAAATCTACATCTTAGTGGAACTGGTTCTTTTTTTTTTTAAGTAAATCATTTGCTTTTTTTTAAAAATAAAGAGAGAGAAAAGATGGGAATATTTGATGTCTACATCAAAGATCAAGGTTGCTTGTTCATCCATTGCTTGTTGTCTTAATTAAATTTTAAAACTTCATACAAGATGCAGAGGTCCAATACAATTTCTACCGTATTAGCTATTTGTAGAGGTTTTAGTGGAATTAGAACTTGGGCACATGCCATATTACTTAAAAACTAGCAAGATATATATGTTCGGCAACTACACATAAATAAAGAAAATCCTGTTTGAGAGGCTGTGAAGAGAATATATGTATGCATGGGGTAATTAATTAATTCCAAAACCAAGGCAGTGACAGGTAATATAGGATTGCAGGTAAATATATTTCCATTGGTACTTTACAAACTAAAAAAAATGTTAACAGCAGGTTTAATTTCAATTAACCCTTTAAGTACTGATTTTCTGCATCCGTAAACATGTAACAAGAGCTAAAGTTGATTGAATTGGTTCATTCAGATTGGATGAGTTTGCATTTTTAACAAAACAAGGGATTTCTGTACTGTTGGGAGTGGAGCGAGGCGGGAAAGATGTCCAATTCCAGGTTTTCTTTCATGAGCAACATCAGTGTTTGCAGAAGAATGTACACCTCGGAGAAACTGTGTGCATCAAGAGACCGAGAGTGTTGAATTGCCATTTGTACCGGCAATGGAACAATGAAATTCTTACTTGCTGCAGCTTAACATGCCCGTAAACCCAAGTTTAAACCCACAGATAAATATACACTAATAAAATGATAAATTAATAACCAAAATACTCGGTAACTATAAGATCAAAGTGTTTAGTGCGGCCAAAGACACAGTCTCTTGTAGATCTCATAGTTATTGAGGATAGCATTGTGCAGTATTGCACAGTATTGCAGTATTGCCCTGATGGTTGCTGAGAGGAAGCCGTCTTGAATTGTATTTTTAATTATTATTGCAAAAGAGAGCTGTAACAACAATCAAGCCATTCCAATAACAATCAAATACAGAAGAACATTGTCATGGTTGAAAAGACTGCGAATGAAATGACTACCATCATTGCTACCCCAATATCATATTCCTCCCTTCTTTGGGACGAGGAAAGTCTCTGTCAAAGGAACAGATTGAAAAAAAAATATGAGCTGAAGGCAAGAATTCATAATTCTTGGGAGTTGTTCCCCCCCCCCCCCATACCGTTAATGATTAAACAAATGCATATGCTCTATGCAACATTTGATTTCAATGGGTGATGAATTAATATATTCACAATATGCTAATCGGGAACGATGCTAATGTTAGCCACATTGCAGCATCTGCCTTGCGGGTTTTATTCTTTTGTTAAACTTCTTTCAGAAAGAATTGTTGCTGAATATCACTCATTCAAAGTCAGTGGACGGACGGAAATAAAAGAAAGAACAACGTGCATTTCTATGGCACCCTCAGCTTATCTGAAAGCACTTTGTACCCAAATAGTAAATGCGCAAACAGCAACATTACCAGATCTAGACACAAAGTGCTGCAGTAACTCAGCGGGTCAGGCAGCATCACTGGAGAACATGGATAGGCTGCTATCAGGCAACCGAACCATCCCACCAACTAGAGAGCAGTCCTGAGCTACTATTTACCTCATTGGAGACCCTCGGACTATCATTGATCAGACTTTATCTTGCACTAAACGTTATTCATGTTATACCCTTTATCATGTAATTGTACTCTGTGGATGGCACGATTGGAATTGTGCATAGTCTTTCCGCTGACTGGCTAACACACTACAAAAGCTTTTCACTACACCTCAGAACACATGACAATAAACTAAACTCAAGTTCAACTCAATAGGTGAAGGTTCGGGCCAGGACCCTTCTTCAGTGACCCATGGTCCCCTAGAAATGCTGCCTGACCCGCTGAATTACTCCAGCACTTGTTTTCTTTTTTTGTTGTTGTAAACAATCAACTGCAGTTCCTTGTTTCTAACATTACCAGATCATCTGGTTCCATTGATCATTGGTTAAGACACCAGGGATAACTCCACTGCTTTCTTTCATAACGGCACCATCTGACAGAGCAGTCATAGATTCAGTTAAATGCAAAAATCTAAAGTAAATCCAACACATCGCTGACAGGGCAGCATTCCTTCAGTACATACCACTCTCAGCCTTAGTACAGATCCATCTAAGCTTCACGCCGAAACGTTGCCTATTTCCTTCGCTCCATAGATGCTGCTGCACCCGCTGAGTTTCTCCAGCACTTTTGTCTACCTTCGATTTTCCAGCATCTGCAGTTCCTTCTTAAACATCTAAGCTTCACACTGCCTCGGCAAGGCCACCAGCATAATCAAGGATAATCAAGGACGAGTCTCGCCCCGGTCACTCCCTCTTCTCACCTCTCCCATCAGGCAAGAGATACAGAAGTGTGAAAATGCACACCTCCAGATTTAGAGGCAGTTTCTTCCCAGCTGTTATCGGGCAACTGAACCATCCTACCAACAACTAGAGAGCGGTCCTGAGCTACTATCTACCTCATTGAAGATCCTTGATCTATCTTTAATTGGACTTTACTGCATTTTATCTTGCACTAAACATTATTTGCTTTATGATGTATCTGTACGCTATGGACGGCTCAATTGTAATTATGTAGTCTTTCCACTGACTGGTTAGCACACAACAAAAGGCTTTTCATTGTACCTCGATACACGTGACAATAAACTAAACTAAACTAAAACTAAACTAAACCTGAACTAAGATGCACAAGTGTCTGGAGTGGGACTAAACTCCATATCCCTGTGGGTCACAGGTAACTTAAATACTCATCCAGGTACTTTGCAAATGTGAAAAGGAAGTCCTACCTGCCACATAACTCGTTGGGTGACTTTGTCACCCCCTGAACTTCCCTCCAATTGTTTTCCTTATATCTTGCTCCGCTAGTCATATGTAAACTCTGGTTGACCTCCCAACCTATTTGCAGAGTTCTTCACGGTGTGTAGCCGAGAGGTGGTCTCAAAGGAGCCGAACAGGTTATCAGTTAAACGTCAGCAAGCCACAGGTTCCCTGCGATACCTCAGCAAGTCAGCTATTGTTTTGCGAAAGGTTGGTGCGTAAACACTCTGCTTGCTTGACGTTCACCTTTATTTGCTCTCTCCGGAGCATCAACCACTTTGCAGCACGATGCTGGAGGTCTCGATTGGAATGTTAATAGTCCTTCATTCTACTGTGGTCAGCATTTTAAAAGAGGGACCATTTCTCACTCATTGTATGATGAGTTTATAGCATTCACCCTGGCCACAGAAAAGACCAGTCAGCACCAGGAAGATTTCCCCATATGGCATTTATTATACTCCACGAAACAAAATAGACGTGAGAACCTTCACCTCCATAACTAGAAAGCTAGAGGAATGAAGAAAAACTGCAGACTCCTGCAAAACACTGGTGTGACGCCAGCTATATTGCTGATGTGTTGTGTGCTCCTGTTGTTTTGTTGAATGGGTCCAATTGTACAGATATTTTTTATTTTCACAGATGGCTGCAGACTTGAGCAGCTTTTACTGATGGTTTGCACCTAAATGTAAGGTTGGTCAGATAGAAATATGGCCCTAGCCTCGAGCCAAATGCACAACATGGTAACACATTGAATTAGAATCTCATTGATTTCAATGGAAACAAAGTTTGAAACCCGAGTACAATGAGCTGCCCAAACCTTATTGTGTATTTAGGACAAATAGCCGAGAATTAATTTCTTCATCTTTCAATACAGGATGACTTTGGATGTGGTCAAATGTGAACAAAATTTAAGGGCAAACTGCTACAATACAAAATATACACACAAAATAAAATGTAACCTCATCAATTGGAAAATCAGTTCTTTGCATTTTTAATTTCCATGCGTTTAGAGGTCTTTGACTAGACATTGAACGAGCATATCTGAGGCAAATCGGGGCCGATGTGAGATAATGCAAGGTTACAGAATCGGGAACGTATGTTAGAGTTGATGGAAACAAGGATATTGAGGGGATCAAGGGATTTACGTATCCATGGACACAAATCACTGAACGCTAGTGCACTGGTACATAAAGTAATCAAATTGACTCGTGGAATGTTGTCCTTTATCTCAAGGGGTTTGGACTAGAAAACCAATGAAGTGATGCATCAGTTCTGTCGCAGCATGGTCAGACCCCTCTCAAGTACAGCATTCTGTTCCGGAGAAGATTTCAGCAGACGCAACAAGAATCGCAGAGCAATCTTGACGGTTAGATTATGAGGCCAGGTTGTATTCCCTCGAGTGTAGAGTGTTGATATTTGGAGTATTGTAAGCAGTTTTGGTTCCATGATATCTGAGGAAGGGTGTACTGGCCTTGGAGAGGGTCCAATTCTTGATTAGTGTGGGTGTCAGGGGTTATGGGGCGAAGGCAGGAGAATGGGGTTTGAGAGGGAAAGATAGATCAGCCATGATTGAATGGCGGAATAGACATGATGGGCTGAATGGCCTAATTCTGTCTCTTTAACTTATACAATGGGATTAGAGAACAATTGTTTTCTCTGAGGGGACTGTATAACAAGAGGCCATGATCTTAGATAGACCCATTCAGGATTGATATTAGGAATCGCCAAGGATAATGGCAACGTTTCTCTCTTAAAAGGCTGAAAGTTCATTAAAATTCTCAAAAATGTTTACATTGGCAGAGATATGGAGCAACGTTAAATGGATCTCAGCTGCAGATTAGAGTCAAAGTGTAACCAAATGGTGAATAAAATCATGGAGTTGAATGGCCACTGCTGTTCCACTGCACTTCTTAACAATGTCATTTTCTTCCCTCACTGCCCAGGAAGTTGTAGCGTCCAACAGCACAGAAGCAAGCCCTTCATCCCAACCCGTCTATGCCAAGATGCCCCATCTAAACTAGTCCCACGTTTGGCCCATAGCATTGATGGTAAACAATAACTAAATTAAATGGAGAACTAAGCTTCCGAATGGACGACAGAGCTGCCACATGAGCACGCTGTAACTTTACTGGGTGCATTTGAGGCAGCACTCTATGTTGACCAGGTCACCCTTGTAGGGCTTGGGTCCATGATTAAAACCCAGTTTTCAGTATCAAAATTGTATCCAACACATTATGAATACCTGCACAGGAAATGCAATGTATATTGAATGGCTTGTTGCTTTTGGATAAACTAGATTATGCAAATAATGTTAGAAAATAATCTATTTCATTACAATTGGAATATTGTGTACGGCCATGATTTCCGTATCACAAACAGATTGGAGACACCAGCGAAACAGACTTTCAAAGATGTACTGAAGGTGCTGCTTTGCACTGGAATGCTACAGATACTGGCTAACCCACCACTACTTATCTTTGAAGTACTGAAGTGCAAGCTTATAGATGCTCCAGTGGTGAGAATCGCAACAGGTTCGCACTCTGTACTCAGAAAACATGGCTACCTCCCAAGATGCATTAATCAGTCACCATGTGCACCCCAGTGAAGGTTGTAGTTCAGCCCTGCCATTTGTAATCTAAGTGTGTAGGAAGGAACTGCAGATGCCAGTTTATAGCAAAGGTTAGGCACAAAATGCTGGAGTAACCCAGCAGGTCAGGCAGCATCTTTGCAGAAGAGGAATAGGTAACATTTCGGGTCAGAAGCCTTCTTCAGACTGAAAGATAGAGAATTGTGGCTACTTTGAACTGCGATAGCTCATGGTATGCCCACTTTGAAGTTCAGTCTTGAAGAAGGATTCCGACTTGTAATCCAAGCAGCGCAATGCCGGGAGAGATATCCTCCCATCTATGCACCCTGCCTGCACAATGCACTGAAGGACACCAGGTCATGGTTGAATCTGATGGCTGGGGACGGAGAGAGGCACGGATACAATGGAGAGGGGATGTGGGGTTGCTGGGAGGGAAGAGGGGATACTTGGAGATGCAAGAGTGATGGAGGAGGTGGGGACTGTGGCACAACAAATTATCTTCCGTAGACATTAATATTTTAGGATTATATATTGTAGATATCAGAAATGGAAATCCTGATGAATGTGCA
>CM075986.1:18428264-18523264 GCA_038087875.1 Malacoraja senta | reverse complement strand
ACTCCTGCACCTTTTGTCTATTGTCTATTGCTCCATTGAGGAAATTGGACTTTGTTCAATGAACTATTGCTCCACGTTGCTGAGAACTATCTTCCCCTTTACTACATCTATTGTACTTGAGTTTGCCTTGATTGTATCTATCTATGGTATATCTAATCTGTTTGGATAGCATGCAGAACAAAGCTTTTCACTGTACCTCGGTACACAATAATCAACCTAAAGCTAAAAGGATTGCGGAGGCAGGATGTTCCCCTAACCAAAGCAGCAGAGATTTCCTCTCCGAGCCCTGGCTGGAAGTCTGACCTCCTGTCCTTGCCTGTCCTGCTTCTAAAAGCATCAAGGAAGCAGGGCCTGAGAAACGGGTCCAACTTTCTTGTCTCTTGATTAGACTGTTGCTTCTCCCTCAGGGTCTCTCTGGAAGGGAGAGACACAAGACTGGAGATGCTGTAATCTGGATCAAACAGCAGGCAGCATCTTGACCTGCATCTTCGACCGATCCTTTCTCTCCGTAGATGCTGCTCCCTGGAGGGCAGTCGTTGGGTTGGATGGGCAAGCGTGGAGATTCCTTCCCCCCTCCTCCATCTCCCCCCCCCACCAGACCTTTACTAATCATCATCCAAATAACATCAGAATGGACACAAGTAACAACACAAAACCCATAACATTAAGGAACATACAGAGTCCTCCCAGAAAAAAAAAGAAGCAAGTTTTCAATCCTCTGCACATGCCTGCAGATGCATTTCGGAGAAAGCTGGATATGTGCAGGATGCAGAAAGGAATGACAGGACAAGCTGCTAGTTAATGTTGAGTGAGAGTGGGTGAAGGTTTGTGGAACAAACATGGATCAACTGGCCCAATGATCATTCTCTGCTGTAAATCCTTTGCAAATGTACCAAGACCCTAAAGTATTATATTTCCACTTTCATCAACACACTAATTTAGTTTAGAGATACAGCGCGGAAACAGGCCCTTCAGCCCCACCGAGTCCTCACCCACCAGCGATCCCCGCACATTAACACTATCCTACACACACTAGGGACAATTTACATTTATACCAAGCTAATTAGCCTACAAACCTGAACCTCTTTGGAATGTGTTAGGAAACCGGAACTTCCTGGAGAAAACCCACGAGGTCACGAGGAGAATGTACAAACTCCATACAGGCAGCACCTATAGTCAGGATCGAACCCTATTTATGCCCTGTAGTTCCATGGTTTCTGGGCACCCATCGGTAAATGCATGAACCAGTAACCATAGACGGTGATTGAAAGGGAGTCTTAGAAGACAATTTCATCCCATGCAGCTTTGCAGCTGGGAATGATGCAGTGCTTCAGGCACTTTCCAGCAAGAATCAGACCCTGGTATCGCACGCCGATCATAGAGCAGAAGCTATATGCACTCAACGCCAATAGCTGACTCCCTCTCCGTTACCCTTCACTAAGACCAACCAATTCAGCACCAACCAAGTGACCGACTCGCCCCGATTGCAAACTTCCACCAAAGTATTTTCTTTCAATCACTCCATAAAACAAAGAGCTTGTCCCACTGTGTCAGTTTTCTTCAAAATGAGGCAGTCACGGCTGAGAGACATGATTTTATGCACCATCGGCAGAGCCATTTCTTTGAAAGAAAGAAATATTAAAAAAAAGATTTCAAGAGCTGTGAAATTCAATGTGTGCAATCTTTGGAAATTGCCTCCTGTTTTTTTTTGATGATTTCACAGCTGATTGAAGCAAAGGGCTGCTGGATCATTACCATTAAACACAAGCCATTTGCTTCTACCTGGTGAACAATGAGGGGAAACAAAATTATTCTGAATAAACCTGATAATATTAAACTTGGCACAGACACTTGTCAAAGGTACAGATTGCACTGACTGACAGGCCTATCTGACTGGCTTGGAAACAACTAGAAAGATGAGTCTTAGTTACAATATAACTGAACAGACAAATGAGAGCTAGTCATAGAACTACATGCGTGTGGGTTTGTACATGTATGTGTGTGCGTACAGGCGCAGATGTATTTGTGTGGGCGAGAAAACTATAATAAGACCATGATACATCCAAATAATCTTCTAATTTGGCAACTGTCCAAAAAACATGATTTAATTTGGCTCTCATTGTCAGCGCCTAATGGGAGTGGAGTGCGCTGGGAGTGTGAGACTGTTACATATATACCACCTGAACATCATGAGAAGGCAGTCTTGCCGAGGAAACCCATGGACAGCTTGTAGAGAGAAAGATGCACAACAGACAAAGCCATTCGACGACAACAAGATAGGTATCACCTTTGAATATTCATCGTAATACCATCTCAACCGAGCTGCTTAAAGAAAATCTTAAATGCACAATGAGACGCCTTTTCGCATTGACTATGATTTTATTTAAAGCAAACCACAGTGTATTAACAATGTTTATTTGATAAGTATATAAAATTATGAGAGGCGTCGATAATATATATATAATGAGGAGAGGCCTAGGATTATGAGAAGCCTAGGTAAAATATATAAAATTATGAGGCATGGATAAATTATATACAATTATGAGAGGTCGAGGTAAAATATATAGAATTGTGAGAGCGTAGAGAGATAGTCAAGTCTTTTTTTCCCAGGGTGGAAATGTCAAATACAAGGCATTGCAGCTTTAAGGTGTGAGGGGGAAAGTTTAAAGGAGAATTACATCAATTGTTTCTTTTTTTTACCTGGATAGGGTTGGTGTCAGGGGAGATAGTGGAAGCATATATGGTAAAGTTGAAGAGAAATCTAGTCTGGCACATGAATAGGCGGAGAATTTAGTTTAGAGATACAGCGCGGAAACAGGCCCTTTGGCCCACCGGGTCCGCGTCGACCAGCGATCCCCGCATATTAACACACTATCCTACACCCACAAAACGGTAACTTTTTACATTTACCAAGCTAATTAACCTACAAGCCTGTACATCTTGGGAGGTATATTGGCCACATGTGAGCAGGTGTGCAGTTTTAAGTGGCGACAAGTTCAGCACAGCCATCGTGGGCCGAGCGGCCGTTCCTTGCTGCACCGTTCTACATTCCACATTCTGTGGTTGTGTTGTAAAACCAGGAAGTTTCATGCCATGCGCTCAGTTAATCTGCCATGTATTTATTGATTGGACTCTAGGTTGAATAATTCATCAGAGGTGAACAAACTAGAACTGGTTGGGGATTGGAATAAATAAATAAAACGCGGCTCAATTTGTTGAGAAAAAAAGTTCAATGTCTCCGATCTTGGGTCACTCTCCAAATCAGTGTTATTGTACAGATCCCAATGGCCGTTTTTATAAAGTACACATGAAACAGGAAGCGACCCGTTTGCTTTTCATACATTGGTAATGTGGAACCCGCTCAAGTGATTGTTTTATCGACGTAGAAATCTCAACAATAGATCAACTGAAGACTAACACAGAAGACAGTTTAATCATAGTGCAGTAACAAAGAACTGCAGATGCTGGTTTATTCCAAAGATAGACACAAAGTGCTGGAGTAACACTTCTGAAGAAGGGTCCCGACCCGAAACGTCACCTAGCATTTTTTGCCAGAGATGCTGCCTGACCCGCTGGGTTACGCCAGCACTTTGTGTCTATCTACAGTTTAATCCTGGTTCTTTTAAGATGTTTTAGCCATTCGTGTGTGCTATGTGACTGCTAAGCGCAGTTGGCAATCTGCTCTCTTTAAATCTAATTTTCATAACATAAATACCTATGTGTCTTTATCTCTTCCTTTCAGTGCCCAACTTTAGTTCCAGTTTTAGAGACACTGCCTGGAAACAGACCTTTCGGCCTACTGGCTTCATGCCAATCTACGTGATCCCACTTTCACAACGACTCCCTGCACATTAGGCGCAATTTTACAGTGACCAAGTTAACCCACATCTAATAAACATCTGCCAACATTCATGCTATCCTGCCATCAGGAATCAAATTTACAGGTGACAACCTTATTATTAAAGTGTATGTTGGCTAAAATGGCCCTCTCAAACAATAGACAATAGGTGCAGGAGTAGGCCATTTGGCCCTTCGAGCTGATCATCCCCAAACAGTACCCCGTTCCTGCCTTCTCCCCATATCCCCTGACTCCGCTATTTTTAAGAGCCCTACCTAGCTCTCTCTTGAAAGCATCCAAAGAACCTGCCTCCACCACCCTCTGAGCCAGAGAATTCCACAGACTCGCCACTCTCTGTGAGAAAAAGTGTTTCCTCGTCTCCGTTCTAAATGGCTTACTCCTTATTCTTAAACTGTGGCCCCTGGTTCTGGACTCCCCCAACATCGGAAACATTACATTTCAAGATGGCGGATGTGCAGGAGTGGGCGCCGTTTGTATGGCCGCCTGCCTGCAGTCCGTCCTCTAACTCTTTTATTGTCTGAACATATATTTTTTGGAGTCTATTCTCTCTATGTGGGGGGAGGGGCAACTGTTTTAACCCCAGTCCTACCTGGTCGGAGATGCGGTTTTCCTCCAAACCGCGTCTCCGGTCTCCCCATGCGGCCTTCCATCGGGCTGGAGCGGCGTTTCTGGCCGGGGACCACAGCTTCGGCGGCACAGCGCTGGGACATCAGCAGGGAGCGGGCGATGCCTTGTCGGGTCGCCGCTCCGGAGTGCTGTGGCCGCCGACCACCAACATCGGGCAGCCGCGGTCTGCGGTCTGCGGTCTGCGGTTTGAGGACGTCCCGCCGCGGGCGGGTGGCGCTGGATCAGGAACACCGCGGAGTCGAGGCTCCAACCGGCGTGGCCTGAAATCCTCGGGTGTCGCAGTCTCCGGGGAAGGAGCGGCCGCTCCAGACAATTCCAAGCTGCTGAGGACTTTTCCACCCGATGCGGGTGGGCAAACAACATCGGGCTGCCTTTGCGGCGACTGGCTGCGGTGGCCTCAAACTGGCCCCGACCTCGGGTGGACTAGGAGGAGGAGGAGGACTGGACATTTTGGTGCCTTCCCTCACAGTGGAGAGTGTAGATTCTACTGTGGGGGGGTGTTCGTGTTTGTGTAAAATCTCTTATAGTGTGTTGTCATTTTTTCTATCTCTTTTTATTATTTGTATGGTTAGTAACTGTAAAGCACTTTGGCTTTTGATTCAAATCAATTGGAAAATGTGCTATATAAATAAATTTATTATTTATTATTTATTATTCTTTGTAATTACCCTATTTCTACTCCTCCATCCGTGTCAGGTTCTCTGGTCAGTTCTTGTTTTAAGTTGAATTTACATTCCGATCATTTCCATTTCCATGAAGAGGTTTGGGAACTTACATTAAAGGTACAATGTCAGTGTAATTGGCCACAGATGCAACCTGTACCTGAACAGTTGTCCCATAAAGGAGCCAAGAACGTTACCATGTGTGTGTAAGCCTCTGGCAGTCAACACAAGTGAGACACATTAGAATCGTGCATGGTTGCCTTTTGTAAATGGGTATCATTTTACTTCTCGCAAAATCAAAACCTATTCCAGGCTTCAGAGTCACATGGCCAATTTTGCCACCACTCAACTGTCAAAGGTTGGAGCATCAGTCGTAGGTCAAAGGGAGAAGGTGCGTCCATCAGTCCTGTGAGTTTCAAGGAGCTTGCACCAACTAGAGTATTTAAACCAGAGCACTGAACAAGGGCGTTCTCTGTAAATCTGCAAAGTCTGCTTCACAACAGTAGATTTTTGACGAAGAACACTCCCCTCCCCCGCCCATGCATTGGAGATTTTAAGCAGATTTGGGCTTAGTGAACTCATGCATTGAGAATTCAAAACATAGTCAACTGTCCCCCACAGGGCTTTCCGGAAGGTCAGAGGAAAGCAATCCATTCAGTCTCTGTCACTCTTTTCATCATCTTTTCTGAAGGCACTGACTGTTCCGGCCTTGCCGGCTGCTAGCGAACGAGTGGCTTTCCTCCAGCAACTCAGCCAACAGGCTTATACCCCACACCCGCACATACACAGGGGTTGTTGAGGGGAAAATACAGGTCCACCACCAATTTCCCAATTTTTCCGGGTTGTCCGACACCTTTAATCTGGACAAAATCACCAGATCACACACAAATTCCCCCCCCCTCCCCCCCCCCCCCGAAGTCCCCCCCCCGAAGTCCCCCCCAAAAGGTGGCGCATAAGCTGGGTGAGGCGGCCAACCTGGAACTCATCAGAACTTCCACGCTGATCGGTGGGTCGATTTCTGCCCCGAGGCCGGTGCTCTGGAACTCCAGCGTGGCCGGAACCGGCAGATCCGTTCCCATAGACGACTTCCGAGGCCGACTTTGTGGGGCGGTATCTCGCCTCCTCGGCGGCCTAGGTGGGCCGTCCCAGTACCGTTGGACTCCTCTCTGAGGCCATGACCTCTCTTGGTCCAGCTAAATGGATAATCCAGAAAGGCACAGGAACCAAGGGTGTCTGAATATGGGTGGTGGACCTGTAGACTGCTGGGAGAGATTCACAGCCTTACATGCCTGAGAGAAGTCTTTGCTAACCAACTATTGCCCTAGCTGAACAATAAGTATGCAAAGCTGAGAGGAAACACTATAATACCTGAAATTTCAGGTTTCCGGTTTCATCCCACACGCCAATGACGTACAGGTTTGTGGGCTGATTGGCTTGCTATAATTGTAAATTGTCCCTAGTTGTTTAGGATAGCGTTAGTGTGTTGGGGTCGCTGGTCGGTGCAGACTCAGTGGGCTGAAGGGCCTGTACCGCGCTGTATCTCTAAAGTAAACCAAACTGAACTAACTCAGGTGTTGTGTTGTTCAGCACACTCTTGTTGGGTTGGTTATTTTGTGATGTGCGGCCTCTGTTACGGCTTAGGCTGGTAGTATAGATGTTCCAAATGTTTCACTGATGGTCATGTCATAAGATCATAAGAGATAGGAGCAGAATTAGGCCATTCGGCCCATCAAGTCTACTCCGCCATTCTATGGCTGATCTATCTCTCTCTCCTAACCCCATTCTCATGCCTTCTGCACATAACCTCTGACACACGTACTGATCAAAAATCTATCTATGCCCTAAATATATCTACTAACTTTGCCCCCACAGCCGTCTGTGGCAAAGAATTCCACAGATTCGCCACCCTCGGACTAAAGAAATTCTTCCTCATCATCTTCCTAAAAGAATGTCCTTTAATTCTGAGGCTATGACCTCTAGTCCTAGACTCTTGTCCAGCATCTTGCAAGTGGTTGATGTACTCAGAAATACAGTAATGAGAATTGTAAGTGGCTTTGACTGTGGCACAGGAAAGGATCATCTACCAAGATCATCTACATTAATATCGAATTTCCTGATATCTGCCTTTCAACAATCTATTAAGATTGTTGTGATTACCATGGTTGTGTCTCCTTAACTGGGAATTTGCTTTCAAGAGCAGCAGTTTGCAGCAAAGAGAAATTTGATCACAATGCAGACTGCACAATGAGAAAAGAAAATAGAATGTTAAAGGGATTTTACTGCTCCCAAACCTCAACACTATCATTTGATTAGCACCCAATTCCCCTTCACAATCACTCTGTCCACTGTGTACCATGTATGAATATATCTGACAAGTCTTCTTCAATTGCCTCAGAGGGCGGTGGAGGCAGGTTCTCTGGAAGCTTTCAAGAGAGAGCTAGATAGGGCTCTTAAAAATAGCGGAGTCAGGGGATATGGGGATAAGGCAGGAACGGGGTACTGATTGGGGATGATCAGCCATGATCACATTGAATGGCGGTGCTGGCTCAAAGGGCCGAATGGCCTACTCCTGCACCTATTGTCTATTGTCTATTAAGTATTATTTCTCACTCTTTTCCACCAGGTACCAATTTTTAGACGTTCTTTTGTGAATTGTGTTCAGACATTAATTTTCTGAATGGCCTACTCCTGCACCTATTGTCTATTGTCTATTGTCTATTGAATGTCTTCAAAACCTGTCTGTGGGCAATAAGCACCAAGAGTGTCATTATCCATGTGTTTTCCTTCAAATCACTCACTATCTTGACTTGAAAATATATGACGATCAGTACGGGTGTTGGAGGTTATGGGGAGAAGGCAGGAGAATCGGGTTAGGAGGGTGAGATAGATCAGCCATGATTGAATGGCGGAATAGACTTGACAGGCCGAATGGCCTCATTCTGATCCTATCTCTGCCTACTGTGGCAGAGAATTCCACAGATTCACAACTTTCTGCGTGAAAAGGTTTTTCCTCATCTCAGTCCTAAATGGCCTACCCCTTTATTTTTACACTGTGACCCCTGGTTCTGGACTCCCCCAACATCGGGAACATTTTTTCCTGCATCCAGCCTGTCCAACCCCTTAAGAATTGTATATGTTTCCATAAGATCCCCTCTCATCCTTCTAAATTCCAGTGAGTACAAGCCCAGTCGATCCTTTCAACCTCAGCAACCATGATCTTTGATGGGCTATACCTTTGCTTGCACTTCAGTCTTTGGTTTTGGACTATTATAGTTACTTAGTATTACGTATGTTCATGTCTTATATTAAAGATTATTGTAAATGTATCAGTATTATGTTAATGAGCCTGTTTATCTGTAGCAAGTAAAACATTTATTGGTCCATTTGTGGTATAAATGACAATTAAATATTCTTGACTCTGGTATTGCCTGATGTTGTGAAAACCTCCAAGTGTCCGTTTATTATTTTATGTTCTGTTTGGATGGAAATATTTAAACTTCTGTTGATTCAGGCCCTTTCTACTAGTCCAATAATTTAACTTGTCATTTTACAATTCCCAGCCCTGCAATGGCCCACTAATTCTTTTAATTCTCTTAGCCCTTCAAGTTGTTTCCCAAACTCAGTAAAAAATTCAACTGAAAGCAGGAAGCTTAAAATATAACACAAAGTGTTGGAGTACCTCAGCAGTAGGTCAGGCAGCATCTGCAGAGGGAGTAGATGGGTGATGCTTCAGGCCAGGACCTGTCTTCAGACTCTGAAGAAGGGTCCCAGGCAGAAATATAGTTCGTCTATTCCCACCACAGATGCTGCCTGACCCGCTGACCTCCTCCGGCACTTGGGTTTGTTCTGCTCATGATTCTAGCATCTGCAGTTCTTTGTCTCTTCCCATGCTCAAAATATATATCAGTGCATATATATCAGCCAAACCGAATCGTGAAATGCAATTGTTTTAAGACTGGAAAGCACATAAGAGGAAATGGCTGTTCTTTGCAGGGACTCTGCTGCTGAAGTTGGCCACTTCATCCTCTCCAATTCCTATTACTGCCTCAGCACCTCAAAAGCTGCATCCTTGATGAAAGATATGTGTCTGAATAACAGCAAATGTGTTTGTATTGTCTGAATCTTGGGAAAGAAAGCTGCTGTTCAGTCTTGGATTAGACAGATGGAACAAAGAAAGTAGCCGTCATTCCAACATCCATGAACAATCAATCGCACCCATCGTTCGTCCCATTTCAATATCAATATCAATATTCCAGTTGGATGAGAGTCCCAGGTTGAGTTTCACTCAGAATTTCTTTCACAATCATCTCTAACCTTCCAGCTGTCAACATCAACACAGATCTTATTACTTTCGATCAGCATGTGGAGCCTTAAATCTGACAAGTGAAGGCAGCGTTCAGCTCCTGCGAGGAAGAATAACAAGTTCCTGCCTAGCGGACCGTTCCTTACAAACGCGCACAGAGTTGAACTTCATCCACAGCAGGAAGAACAAAAGAATGAGTCCCTGTGTGCCCGAAAATAACTTTTCAAAATCAGTAATGAGAAGGGAAGAGGTTTGATACAGTGGTGTAAAGAACTTTGAAGGGCATGTTCACAGAAAGATGGTTATAAAGGCTACCATTATAATTGGTTGAGGCACAGATTATAAGAGCAGCGAAGTCAGGTTTTTCGCCACTATCATCTCCTCAAATAAACTGAATCAAAGTGCACTTCAATATCTAGGTTTGGGCAGATTTACCGCTACCAAAGTCAAATTCGCTGATACCAATGTTTTCCAAAACAAGGGATTTCAAAGTATACACCTCATAGTTGATACAATGCGATACAATGCTGAGGATCCCCCACCCCCACCCCCCAAATGTAGCGATCTTTGGAGGGGTAAAACACCGTAACACAAGAACCCAGGGAACTAATCCATTCAACCAGTTTATCACAATGGAGTTACTATCCGATTAATCCCAAGAAGAACAAAATGGCTCAGATGCCAGGCTGCAACAGGTGTGCTATCTGGCACCTGCTTCCACAATGAATCATCTCCAATGCAATTTTATGCTTGAGGGATTTTGGAAAGGCTTTTGGATTGACTTCAATGTTTCATAGAGGTGAATTAATTCAAATTATGTTCATAAAACTGAGTTAAACCCATTTCATATGATTTAAGTTTAAGTCCATTGATAATTCTTACATTAACCCTTGTATTCTGCCTCCAATATCCATTTGGATATTTTGTCTGTATTTACAATACCATGAGAGAATGTTTCTTGGGTGGGGAATGAGAGGGATGAAGTCTCAGTCAAATGGATCACTCGCTAAGAATTGAGATGAAGAGCAATTTCTTGTCTGAAATGGCCGTGAATCATTGGACTTCCCCACCCAGAGAGCTGTTGAGGCAGTCACTCGTTATTGTCAAGAGCGAGTTGAACGTTGGATTAGAGAGAAATTGAGGATTGTGAGATTCCTCACAATACATCCAGAGAGTTGTATATCTGTGGAATTCTCTGCCACAGAAGGCAGTGGAGGCCAATTCACTGGATGTTTTCAAGAAAGAGTTAGATTTAGCTCAGGGCTAAAGGAATCAAGGGATATGGGGAAAAAGCAGGAATGGGGTACTGATTTTGGATGATCAGCCATGATATTGAATGGCGGTGCTGGCACAAAGGGCCGAATGGCCTATTTCTGCCTATTTTCTATGTTTCTAACACCTGGAGAAGTCGAGTTGAGTCTGTGACTAGATTATCAATAATCAGATTCTGTGCTTTTTTCACAGAAAAAAAGGTGCTGGAACACACAGTCTGAAGAAGTGCCTCGACCCAAAATGTCACCTATACCTTCTCTCCAGAGATGCTCCCTGACCCACTACTCCAGCATTTTGTGTCTATCTTCGCTGGAACACATTGACTTCCTGGTGCTGTCTACGTCTGATCTTTGTCCTCTAAGCTGCTTAAGCTATTTAAGGACCTGATCACCTAATTTGATAAATACAGTTTCTTTTTTTAGTGACCTTTTGTAATATTAAACATTTTCAAATATCTGTTTTTTTAAACTTTAAAGATGCTGGTACATCGTATCAGCACATATGATCACAACATAAAAAATCATTGCTCTTATAGAATGGTAGAGTGGGCACAAGAGGCCAAATAACCACATAAGAAATAAAAGCAATCATTAGCTACTTGGCCTTCCATGCCAACAAGAGTGTAGGGAATAGATACGAAAGAGGAATAACATAGAACTACTGTGAACAGGTGATCGATGGTTGGCGTGGACTCGGTGGGCCGAAGGGCCTGTTTCCATGCTGTATCTTTCAATCAATTCAATCTAAAAACCCATCAATCCCTTGCTTCAATGCACTCAACGACCGAGTACATTGTTACATTAAAGCGCCTCTCCTTCCTCTAAAAGCAAGACAACAAAGACCTCAAATAGCAAATCTGTTATCCCGTGAATCAATATTTTAGGGCAGCACAGTGGCGCTTTGGTAGAGTTGCTGCCTCACAGCGTCAGAGAACTGGGTTTGATCCTGACTATGGATGGAATTTGCACATTCTCCGTGACCATGTCGGTTTTCTCTGGATCCTCCCACATTCCAAAGACGTGCAGGTTTGTAGGTTAATTGACTTTGGTAAATTGTACCTAGTGTATTGGCTGATTGTTGGTCTGGGCAGTTTTGGTGGGTCGAAAGGGCTGTTTCCACACTGTGAACTAATATGCTGAACCATTGCTGGAGTCCCTCTATTGCAAGATATTCTTGCTTAGATAAAGGGCTGAGACCTACACGCACAATGACAGATGCTCACTGCAACTCCTACATCATACATTCTTATGTGTGTGTTAGCCTCTCATACATTTCAGACCATATCATTAATGTGCTACTACATAGACCAACAACACCCCGTCTCATTCCACTCCTACCATCGGAAATAAAGTACAGGAGCCTGAAAACCGTGACCACCAGGTTCAAGAACAGCTTCTTCCCAGCAACTATCAGGTTCTTGAACACTGTACAACACTAACCTCAGCAACTTTGATCGTCAATGGACTGTGACATGGGTTGCACTATGGACTATGGTTTAGCACTAATTTGGTTAGCTAGGATTACTGTTCTTAATTTTTTGTATGATTGATTATTATGATATAATTATCTGCGTGTTATTACGTCAATGGATCGGTTAAGCTGCAGCAAGTTCAGTATTTCATTGTTCTGTTGTCGGTGTATAACTGATAATTAAACACTCCTGACTCTCTTGAGATGCCTCTATGTCTGTGCATTAATTTAAGAAGCATCACACTTGAAGTCACATCATTCCTCATGACTCCAGATGAAATAAATTAACTCTGCATATTTCTGTTCATTGTGCCCATTTGCAGACATGAAGAGTTTTTGTTTTACAGCTGTAGGGAAAGTACTTTAAAAGAAACTGACTACGAAACACGACTAGCAACTAATTTTGGGGATTTAAATAAAAAGATAGTTCACCTATTTAAATGCAGGTTATTCACAAGTGCTGGGTTTGATCCTCCAATTCAAAGGCTTAAGTTTTCTTTGTGATAAGCTCCCTATCAGCTGTATAGGCCAACCTGCGCCAGCTTCCATTTTTAACAACAGCACATCAAGAATTTTGTTGTGAAGCCAATCCCCATTTTTTAAAACATTTGTTTTAAAGCGGCACTTGCTATTGCTTTTTTATTTTAGACTTTTGAGATGCAGCACGGAAACAGGACCTTTGGCCCACCGTGCTGACCAGCGATCACCCCAGTAAACAAACACTATCCTACACACCAGGGACAATTTTACAACTTACCAAAGTCAATTAACCTACAAACTTGGACGTGTGTAGGATGGAACTGCAGATGCTGGTTTACACCGGAGATAAATACAAAATGCTGGAGTGACTCAGCAGGTTCAGGCAGCATGTCTGTTGCGTCTTTGGAGTGTGGGAGGAAACTGGAGCACCCGGAGAAAACCCACGCGGTCACAGGGAGAGCGTGCAGACTCCGTACAGACAGAACCCATAGTCAGGATGAAACTCAGGTCTCTGGTGCTGGAAGGCAGCAACACTACCGATGGGCCATTGCTGCCAGCCAATTTTCCAAAGTGTTCATGGCAAATTTTATTTTTGACACTTTTATTCAGTTTCAGTACAGTCCTAAAGTGCAACAGCCCAGAAATACAAAGGCCTAGGGCTGTTTTTGTTTCCAGCACGGCTGGAACGCACATGATGTCTGGAACGCACATGATGTCAAGTCTAATTGTACAACTATTGGGGTATCATCTCCTGTCCCAGATTATGCAGACACGGAGGCAAGGTTTCTGCCTCAGAGATTATTCGGGTTCAAGTGGTTCCGATGTAAACCTGTCAGTGGGGTTCGGAGAACATCATGGCTTTCATGGAGCTATTTGCTCTGCATCAGTTTTAAAGACAGCTTCCTAAACAAGGCTTGGCCTGTTTCTAACAACGGCCTCTTAAACTCTTACCACTGGCCAGACCTCCCAAACTCCAGCTCAGGACCCTCAGCCAATACGTCACTCACCCACTTCCCAACACCAGATCGCGATTCATATCACCTCTTGACCCCAGGCCGCAAGCAGAAGATCTGATCCACAAACGCCCTGACACTGGGATAAACGGCAACCTTTGCACAGTCTGTAATGGTGCAGAAAAGGAAAGATGTCCAAAGCCCGACAGTTGGGGGCAGCACCGTGACGCAGCAGTAGAGTTGCTGTCTACAAAGCCCCCAATGGGCTTGCCCCCACCTACATTAAAAGTCTTCTCAACCACTACACCACCTCCAGGTCCCTCAGATCGGCTGACTTGGGGTTGCTGAATGTCTCGCGGTCTAGGCATAAGCTCAGGGGCAACCGCGCCTTTGCGGTTGCAGCTCCTAGACTGTGGAACAGCACCTCCCTCCCCATCAGAACTGCCCCCTCCATCGACTTTTTTAAGTCTAGACTAAAAACTTATCTGTTCTCCCAAACCTTTCCTGACGTCCTCTGAGCGAGGGCCATTTGTATATATGTATGTAGTTTGCTTGTGTATACTATTCTTATAACAAATGTAAAGCACTTTGGTCAACAAGAGTTGTTTTTAAATGTGCTATATAAATAAATGAGACTTGACTTGACTTGTGACAATGACCCGGGTTTGATCCTGACCATGGATGCTGTCTGTACAGAGTTTGTACATTCCCCCTGTGACCTGTGTGGGTTTTCTCCAGGTGCTCCAGTTTCCTCACTCACTCCAAAGACATGCAGGTTTGTAGGTTAATTGGCTTCAGTAAAAATTGTATATTGTCTTCTAGTGTGTATAAGGTAGTGTTAGCGTGTGGGGATCGCTGGTCCACCTGGACTTGGTGGGCCGTTGGGCCCGTTTCCGCGCTTTATCTCTAAACTTCACTAATGTTGACTCACAGCTAGCAGGGTCAGTGATGTGTTGCACACCGATGGATACTTGATCCTCTGAAAGTGTCATTGAGAGACTCGCCCAACACTCAATATTGGTGCAACTTGGATGTACTTTGTACCTGGATACTCAATCACACCTATACTGAACACTCTTGGGCCGACGCAATTAAACACATGGCGTTCCCTTTTGAACTATAAATTCAAATGTTGCCAATGGATTAAAACACAACAACTTACTTTGAATACCAATGAACTTTCAAGTGATTTAGCCAATGATTTGGAAATTAAAGATGTAAATGGAATTTATCTTTCAATCCTCTATCTTTGGCAGTCGCTTCTTGCAAGGGTGACTTTCATTCCTAACACTGAAGGTGTGAATACTATTAGCATGGGATGGTTGCTGCATACCAGCCACACACTGCCTTGACAGAATGAGGTCTCAACCCAA
Source organism: Malacoraja senta (assembly GCA_038087875.1). Lineage (NCBI taxonomy): Eukaryota > Metazoa > Chordata > Chondrichthyes > Rajiformes > Rajidae > Malacoraja > Malacoraja senta. Next base: position 18,508,265 of record CM075986.1, on the reverse strand, counting down.
CGACAAAGAGATCCAACCTGATTGAATGGGTTAGTTGTCCTAACAGAACAAGTTATTTAACTGATTCTGAGCAAAAGACAAAGTACTGGAGGAGCTCAACATGCTGGACAACATCTGTGGAGGGAAATGGATAACGTTTTGGGTCAGGACCCTTCTCAGACTGATGCAGTAGAGGGGAGAAACCTGCTCCATCGTCTGAAGAAGGGTCCCAACCCGAAACATCATCTGTCCATTCCCTCCACCGATCTTACCTGCTGAGTTTCTCCAACCCTTTGTTTATTGCTCAAGATTCCAGCATCTGCAGTCTCATGTGACTCCATTAAACTCAACCCATTCGCTTTGGAAGCACCCAAGGTGGACACAAGTACCTACATTACTCCACCCCCTTCACCTCAAAGCAGAATTCCTAAAGCAACAGAAGAGGCACTTTCAATAACATTCTTTTAAAAAGTTCCAGTTCCTGCAAACTGTAGAAATGTAGATTAAAAAGTCCAGCATTTTTGTGAATTCTGAGCGACCCATTTTCTTTTCAATCCAAACTACAGACGCAAGCACTTCCATAACTTAATATTTAACTAATCACCACGGCAGCATAAAGAGAACCACAAACTTCCATCATTTCTGGGAAACAGGTTTTTGACATTAGCTAATATAAACAACTGCCAAATGGCACAGACGCAAAAATACCAATCCAGCATTTGACATGGTAAACAGAAAGATAACATAACAATTTGATTTACTTTCCTATTAGTTAGTACTTGCATCTTTTTCTAAAAAAACATTAAGTCACCCATCCATTGCTTTATGAAAATTGTGTAATTACCCACTAGTATTCCGTTTTGGTGTTGAATATTTTAATCTTAGAATCACAAGTTGCACCATGCATCAATCCCTCTTAAAAGCTGAGCATTTGGGTCATCATTTGTTTAGCACTGCCAGATTGTAGGGCAGATATTATTTTAACCAAACTAATACGAAGCTTTTATTTTTAAAATAAAGACATTATCATGAAGAAGCACGAGGGCAGCAGAGGCACAAGAGTAGACCATTCCAGGTCCCTCCCCAACTCCAGCACCAGATCAGTTTGAAAATACACTGCCTTTCCTTCACCCTTGCTGGGTCAAAATTCCAAGAACCCTGCTCCCAACAACAATCACCAGAGGGACTGCGGCATTTCAAAATAAAATGTCCTGCCAACAATTACTCCAGAGTCATTTGGGATGGGCCATCAAAGTTGGCCTTGCTGGCAAAGTCGACGCCCCGGAAAATAATTAAAAACAAGGCAAACTGGTAGAGGTGGAGTGAAGACTACAATAGAATAGAGATGAATAGCGACATTAGTTCACAGCAACAGCAGCGTGATGTTCACGTGTTTGAATGTTCAGTTGGGACCAAGTCACGTGGCATTCAACCCTATTCTGCAGCTGAGGAAGAGATTTCAGCTAAGAGTTTCAGAATGTACATTTATTGTTGTTTCTGTTGACTAGAATATTGGTGGAGGCAGCCACAGGAGGTCCTACAGCAGCTACATCCAGCACGGGGCGGCGGTGGATGAAGCCGACGGCATCACGCTGGGCCAGACTGTCCCCTGCTTCATCGATCCAGTGCAACCAGGACACCAGGTCTTAACGTGCGAAAATAAGCAATTGCATATCTCCTTCCACCAAGATCGGACTTTTCAGAGACTTGAAATTTTCAAGATGGTGCCAGAACGCCTTTTTCACACAAAGGGTGGTGGGTGTATGGAACAAGCTTCCAGAGGAGGTAGTTGAGGCTGGGACTATTCCAATGTTTAAGAAACAGTTACATGGACAGGTACATGGATAGGACAAGTTTGGAGGGATATGGACCAAGCGCAGGCAGGTGGGACTAGTGTAGCTGGTACATGTTGGCCGGTGTGGGCAAGTTGGGCCGAAGGGCCTGTTTCCACACTCTAGTCAAGTCAAGTCACATTTATTTATATAGCGCATTTAAAAAACAACTCTCGTTGGCCAAAGTGCTTTACATTTGTTATAAGAATAGCACAAGCAAAACAAACTACATACATATATACATGTAACCCTCACTCAGAGGACGTCAGGAAAGGCTTGGGAGTATAGATAAGTCTTCAGTCTTGACTTAAAAGAGTCGATGGAGGGAGCAGTTCTGATGGGAAAGGGGATGCTGTTCCACAGTCTAGGGGCTGCAACTCTTATCACTCTATGACTGTGAGAATATGATGACTCTCTGCGTTCCGTTCCATAGGAGGATCTATAACAATTATTTCGCTCCTGTAACCGTGTATGGACTGTACATGTGTGGCATAATTCGACCGGCTAACGCACAGAACAAGCTTTTCACTATATTTCGGTACACGTGACAATAATAAACTAATGAAGTATTTAAAAATGTGGAAATGCACCATATCTCTTTGTTCTTAATTGCAAACAGTCTGCCGATCTTGCTGCAGCAATTAAGAGCTAGAGGCATCCAATCATAGAGTCAGTGTGCAAATTAGTCTCTATGAGGCCAAAGTGATTCGTCTCCTTGGACATTATCCATGTTCATGTCTCATGTCTGTCGCAGGCTTGTGAGTTTCTCCAGCATTTTTGTCCACCTTCGATTTTCCAGCATCTGCAGTTCCTTCTTAAACAAATTCCATCAGTGCGGAAGATAATTGATTCATTTGAGTTAAGTACCATAATGTTCCAACCAACGCAACAATTTCTGCCATCTACAATATCTTTATTATCAGAGACTGCTTAGTATGTGAAAAATCTTCATACGTGGCAGGCAATGTTAATTAGTGTCCATTCTTGTTTCTCAATGTGTTAGTTTTTTTTTAACGATGAGCGTTTTTTAAAATCCAAACTCCTCCATATCTGATTGTGCTGCTAATCCTCTAACTTGGTGTTGCCAAAATGCTGCTGTGCTTCATAGGCTTTATGATGTAGTGGGTCCTGCACCTACTGCCATAGGAAGAGCTAAGTCCATTAATCTTTCCCCACAGCCTCTGCATCCTCCTACGTTATATGGATAACACATTGCATGGCGGGTTACTTTCAGATCTATCCAACCCCTACTGAAGAAAGATTAGCATTCCTGTCAGCATACGCATCGAGGTTACTTCGTAGAACATGGAATTGTTCAGCACAGGAACATGCCCTTCAGCGCACAATGCCTGTGCCTAACATGATGCCAAGATGAACTAATCTCCTCTGCCTGCACATTATCTGTATCCCTCTATTTCCTGCATATCCATGTGCCTATTTAAAGGCCTCGTAAATGCCACTATTGTATCTGTTTTCATCACCACCTCATTCCAGACACCTACCACCCTCTGTAAAAAGAAAACTTGCCGCGCATAGTCTCTCTGACCTGAATGCTATGCCCTTGTAGTCTTTGACATTTTCACCCTGAGAAGAAGATTCTGACTGTATACCTTATCTACACTTTTCATAATTTTATATATACCCGTCAAGCCTGCCCATACATTATATAGACACAAAATGCTGGAGTAACTCAGCGGGTCAGGCAGCATCTCTGGATATAGGAATAGATAGATGACAGTTTGGGATGGAACCCTTCTTCCTAGAAGAGTACCCTGGAAGAAGGGTTCCGACCCAAAACGTCACCGATTCCTTTTCTCCAGGGATGCCGCCTGATCCACCAAACTACTCCAACATTTTGTGTCAATCTTCGGTATAAAACAGCATCTGCAGTTCCTTCCTACACACACCCATGCCTTAAATGGCTTTATCCTAAGAATCGTTTCGCCCAAGGCGTTTCTTAGCATTTGATATTCTTCATACAAATGCAAGAGCCAAATTAGACATATCAAAAGATGCAGTAAACTATACAGAGACCATTAGGGGTTTCAGCTTGGCTGCAACTACAGATCGGGGCCAATGTTCCGAGTCCTTCTGAGTTAGCGGAACAGAGAATCCACAAGTCATTAAGTCACTGAATATGTTACCATCAATTTTACATTTATACATAATTAAAACACAACAAATGGGATCTGCAAGAAAAAAGAACCTCAAATGGTTGCACTTCATTACAATTTCTTTATTGATTTTTAATGTCTGTGGGCTTGGGAAATAAGGAATTAATCATTTTGTGAAGGGAATGCTTTCAACATGAGGAAACACAATATTGCGTTCTTAAAGACCGATGGCTTCATGAATGTCATGAGTTCTTAAAGGGCTGAAATAAGCTGGGAGAAAGATTACAAGGATAAAACTAATCTATAATGTTCGGACCTGTGGGGGCAATAGACACTTTTCACAGATTCTGCCCAAAGAAGGGAAAACCGTGCCAGCTACACGATTAGATCTTTACCGGATGACTTCAGCGAAATACCAGACTGAGATTTTCACTTTTCCCAGTCCGACTAAATATAGAGAGCTATTTACAGCTCTGCCCACTGTATTCTCATGGTGTTCTAGAATACTCAAGCATTCAAAGATTCCAGCGCAGCATTTTTTAAATAGAGTATAAATAGCTGACAGTGATCGATTAGGAAGAGAAATTGAAGAATAATGCAGAGCTACATTATGCAAGATCTCCATTGGCAGAAAGAAATTAAGTTGCTACCTCAGAGGTGATTTTATTTTTCTTTGGCTTGAATGACACACTCACAATTTTACACTCACACGTTGGATTATGCATACTTTTCTATAAACGGATTCTTTCTCCGACACCTATAAACATTCAGATGCAATGACAGTTTATAATGCATCCAACATTTTTTTTGTTGAAATTCTGTCAGGATGGCAGTGAAAATTTGTTTTTAATGTAGTCTAAAGGTGTCATTTTAACATTTACCTCACAGCAGGAACTTGTAGTCCAAACTTGTCATTTTAATCTGCTACAACCAATACGGGCTCAATATGATCGCAGATTATTGCATACATTAATTTTAATCTGAAGCATGTATCTGTACAGTCATAGAGTCTTACAGCATGGAAACAGGCCCTTCGGCCAATATGTCCCATCTACACCAGTCCTACCTACCTGCATTTGGCCCATATCCCTCTAAACCTGTCCTATCCATGTACCTGTCTAAATGTTTCTTAAGCATTGCAATCGTCCCTGCTTCCTCTGGCTGCTCATTCCATAAGCCCTTTGTGTGAAAAACTTACTGCTGATTGCCTCTCAATGCTTTAAGATAGGCACGTGGAAATGCAGGAAATGGGGGTATATGGATCACGAGCAGGCAGAGGAGATTAAGTTAACTTGGTATCGTGTTCGGCGCGGATGATATGGGCCGAAGGGCCTGTTCCTGTGCTGTATTGGTCTATGTTCAATGCACCCCTTTTGGTTCTTATTCTGTAGCCTGGCAGGAGGTTGGAGAGGCTATTCTACAGCACAGAGCTGGGGGTGCTCAGCTAAACTGTGTTCCTCTCATGGACTCCATGTCAAGCCTAGCAATGGATCATAGTGATAAATGCAACGCCATCTGCTACTCAGCAGGTCTCATTCAACACTGCATGCACACAAATCCCAGGAGTTACTAAAGTTTCCATGGCAAAAATCCATCAGCTCCAGTGAACCAAGGTTTCCCCATTATTTTAAACCTAAAATGACAGATTGTTGCATGCATTAATTTCAATCTGAACCCAGTATCCATACCGCTGATTGCTTCTCAATGCGGTACCCACAAATTAGTGCTAACACTCCACAGTGAGAATCTCTACACAACTTCACTGAGGACTCAAGCTGCACATTTTCAGTTAATGTTAATTAGGATCCAACAGTGTAAACAGACAGACAGCCTATTTACAGAAGACTTCTGTTGCCAAATTAATTACAGACAAGATTCACTCACAAGTAACCTCACAGCGAGGTGAGAATGAGGAGGAATGTAGCTGTCATTGTATCGCCCTCCCTCATAGTCTACTCCTGTTTAATAAACCACTGATATATCCGAGCTCCTCGGAGTCTAGCTATTTGAGCACCACCACAGTGCGTCACCATTAGTAGCCATCCCATCAGCTGCCGAGAATCTTTAAGCTCTAGAATTAACCCTAGAACCCATTCTGCTTCACTACCTCTGCTTTCTCCAGGCTTCAGTCGGAGTATTGTGTGCAGACTTGAGTTTGAGTTTAGTTTATTGTCACGTTTAGCTTTTGTCGCCTGCTAAACAGTCAGCGGAAAGGCAATACATGATTATCATCGAGCCATCCACAGTGTACAGATACATGATAAAGGGAATAAAGCGAATAATGTTTAGTGCAAGATAAAGCCAGTAAAGTTCGATCAATCATAGAGAGATAGACCAAGGTCACCAATGAGTAATACAGGACCGTTCTCTAGTTGCTGGTAGGATGGTTCAGTTGCCTTATAACAGCTGGGAAGAAACTGTGCCTGAATCTGAAGGTGTGCCCTTTCACACTTATATACATTTTGCCCGCTGAGGAGAAGAGGGAGTAGCTAGGGAGCGACTCGTACTTGATAATGCTGGTGACCTTGCCAAGGCAGCGTGAGTTGTAAATGGAGTCAATGCAAGGCAGGTTGGTCTGTGTGATGGTCTGGGCTGCGTTCACAATTCTCTGCAATTTCCCGCCGCCTTGGATGGAGCTGTTCCCAAACCGTGCCGTGATGCATGCTGATAAAATGGATTCTGATTTCAAAAAAATTGGACCCCTCCTTACAGGAAGGACATGGAGACGTTGGATAGGATGCCAGTAAGTTGCATAGAACAGAGAGTGTTAGCTACAGGAGACTGGGATCTTTGGAATGTGGAAGGAAACCGGAGCACCTGGAGGAAACCCACGCAGTCACAGGCAGAACGCACAAACTCTACACAGACAACACCCGAGGTCAGGATCGAACCTGGGTCTCTGGCACTGTGAGGCAGTGGCTCTACCAGCTGTCACACAGTCCCTGTGCTGTACTCTACAGTAACACTCCTTAAATCTACCTGATTGAGGTTTTTGAACATCTGACACGGTTCCTGTAGCTTTACATCAATGTTTGTGTAGTGCTCCACCTTGGGTATAAACTAACATTGATGGTGTTATATTTCACTAAGAATGATGCATTCTCTCACCACTGCAGATGTCACAGTGATTTATACAATTTACACTCCTGTCTGGATGAAGGCAAAGAAGGAAGGAACAGAAAAGCAAACAAAAAGGAGATCTGAAAATAATTCCTTCACTTTGGTGAAACTGTAATCAACATTCCAAACAGACGTCTTTGAGGGACACCATCTATTTTTAGGGTTTATTTTACTTTTCTTGTAATAAATACAATGTTTTTCCTCATCACTTTTGAGATTAACTCGAGCCATTTGTGGTCTTTAGTCGTGTTGAGTGAGACAATGTATTAATGGTACAATCTTCTGTTAAAACAAAAGATGGGCACTACAAATTAACGTATTTTCCCCATCACCGTCAGCCTCCCTGCATCACACAGTGACACTGGACACACAACAAACTGCAGATGCTGCAATCTTGAGCAAAACACATCGTGCTGGAGGAACTCGGCAGGTCAGTCAGCGTTTGTAACTCACTGAGATTGATACTTTTTTTTTAAATGTTGAGAGTGCGGACATTTACTATGATGAAGAGAACGCAGGCGGCACTGTGGTGCAGCGATAGAGTGTAGCAATAGAGTTGCTGCCTTACAGCGCCAGAGACCCGGGTTCGATCCTGTCTACGGGTGCCTGTCTGTACGGAGTTTGTACGTTCTCCCCATGACCCGCGTGAAATTTCTCCGAGCTCTTGGGCTTCCTCCTACACTCCAAAGACGTCAATGTCTGTAGGTTAATTGGCTTGGTACAAATGTAACTTGTCTCTGGTGTGTGTACGATAGTGTAAGTGTGTGGGGATCGCTGGTCCGAGTAGACTCAGTGGGCCGAAGGGCCTGTTTCCACGCTGTATCTCGAAAATGAAATAATAGACTAAAAACACCAGGCAATGATTCCATTTGGTTCACAGTAGAATCCCTTCAGATGAACCTGTTGTGGAATAGTGTTTGGATAGCTCAGTGGGGCTGGCACATAGAATAGGGTCTAACTGCGCACAGCTGTGTCTTTTGCCCATCTGAGACTCAGACCACAGCTCCCAGACATTACATTACAGTGACAGGGACAGATGCAAAAGGTTTCTTAGTGCACGTATTGCACCTTCTCATCCAGATATAGAACATTGGGCTGCAGAGATTAGGGGGAGAGAATCCCATTACATCTTTACTTTTCATTTTAGAAAACAAACTCCCCAGATCTCGCATGAGTGAAGCTAGTTCAAAGCCCCTAAAGCATAAACATGCAATCCATTCGAATCATTTGCAGTCAGTTTTAAAGTGAATGTAGGTTGTATCCACGGCATGCTTCTTTTGAATGAATAGATTGGTACATTCAACATCGTAACAGCCAGTTCAACAAAATAATGAGATGTGGAAAGTGACGGTGAGAGAGAGGGAATATTTAGAATTCAGCAGGTGTAATTTAAATCAACACAAAATGTGCTATAAATGTGCTTCAGGTCAGGCAGCAAGTGGCAAGGCAGATTCTTCCATGTGTTAACCTATTGACTCACATTTACTTTCACATCCTGAGCAACCTCTCAGATATTCAGAGAATTTTCTATTTTTATTACAGTTTCCAGCAATCATAGTTTCCTTTTTTCCCCCTAAAACCTTCTGCCTAACGTGTAGAGAGACAGATAAAACACGGACAAAAATAAAATAATGTGGCCACCTTATACTCTGAAAGAAATTCAAACCCATTCCTAATTGACACCGCGGTCATGAAAGCTAACCAACTGAACACATCCCACCCCCCCTCCCATCAAAGACCGCCTCCTCTAATCTATCGCAGCACATGTGGACAATCACACTAGCACACCAGAACCTGGCTCCAAAACTTAGACATCATTAAAGAGGTTGCTATCATCAACAGGGGATAGGTAAGGTGATCTGATTGTATTTAACTTTCAGATTACATTGTGAAAAAAAAGTACAACTGTGCGTGATACTTCAACAAGAGCCAGTACCTTGTTGAAGTAGAGTCATAGAATGATACAGTGTGGAAGAAGGCCCTTCGGCCCAACTTGCCCACACCGGCCAACAATGTCCCAGCTACACTAGTCCCACTTGCCTGCGCTGGGTCCATATCCCTCCAAACCTGTCCTATCCTTGTACCTGTCTAACTTTTTCTTAAACGATGGGATAGTCCCAGCCTCAACTACCTCCTCTGGCAGCTTGTTCCGTACACCCACCACCCTTTGTGTGAAAAGGTTATCCCTCGGATTCCTATTAAATCTTTTCCCCTTCACCTTGAACCTATGTCCTCCGGTCCTCGATTCCCCTACTCTGGGCAAGAGACTGGTCATCTACCCAATATATTCCTCTCATGATCTATAAGATCACCCCTCATCCTCCTGCGCTCCATGGACTAGAGACCCAGCCTACTCAAGGTGTCAAGGTGAGTTTATTGTCACCTGTACCAATTAAGGTACAGTGAAATTCAGATTTGCCGTACAGTCTACCAATAAAGAGCAACAAGACACACAAATACATTTTTAACATGAACATCCACCACAGCGATCCCACACATTCCTCACTGTGATTGAAGGCAAAAATAAGTTCAGCCTACCATGTGGAACCTTGTCGAATGCCTTACTGAAATCCATGTACACAACATCTACAACTGTGCCCTCATCAATCTTTTTGGTCACGTCTTCAAAAAAAAATCAATCAGATTTGTGAGACACGACCTCCCACGTACAAAACCATGCTGACTGTCCCTAATCAGCCCTTGCCCATCCAAATGCCTGTATAACCTGTCCCTCAGAATACTCTCTAGTAACTTTCCAACTACAGATGTTAAGCTCACCGGCCTATAGTTCCCAGCATTTTCCCTGCATCCCTTCTTGAAAAGAGGCACAATATTTGCCTCCCTCCAGTCATCCGGCACTTCTCCTGTGTTTAAGGACGACTCGTAAATTTCTACCAGGGCTCCCACAATTTCCTCTCTAGTTTCCTGCAATGTCCTCGAATATATCAGATCAGGCCCTGAAGATTTGTCTACTTTCATACACGACAGTACCTTCAGTACTACTTTGACGGCAACACTGACTGCTCTCAGGACACTTCCATTGACTGCCCCAAGTTCCTCCGCCCTACTGCTTTTCTCCTCAGTAAATACAGAGAAATACTCAATGAGGACCTTGCCCATCTCCTATGGCTCCACACAGAGGTGACCACTTTAATTCCTGAGAGGTCCCACTCTCTCTCTAGTTACCCTTTCCCCCATTATGTATTTATAAAATCTATTGAGATTGTCCTAAATGCTACCCGCCATGGCTATCTCCAGGCCCCTTTTTGTCCTTCTGATCTCCTTTTTCAGTTTACTCCTTAGTTCCCGAAATTCCTCCAGGGATGCACTTGATCCCAGCTGCCTATACCCGTCCCATGCATCCTTCTTGTTTTTGACCAACGCTTCAATTTCCCTTGTCAGCCAAGCTTCCTTATGTTTGCCTACTTTGCGCTACACTCTAACGTGGACGTACAATCCTGAGCTTTCATCAGCAAACTTTTAAAAATATCCCACTTGGCCGATGTTCCTTTCCCCTCAAATAACCTGCTCCATTCAGCTTGAGCGACACCTTCTCTCAGACCCTCAAAGTTGGCCTGACCCCAGTTGAGCATTTTAACACGTGGACCTTCTCCGTCCCTATCCATAACTAGTTTAAACCTAATCGAAGTGTGGTCACTGGTCCCACTGGTTACTTCATACTGAAGTAAGAGCCAGCCAATATTGGACAGAAAACTGTAGCACAATCTATTGACATGCCCACTGTTCCAAATTTGGTCTCGCAGTTTGGGGTTATAAAAAAATCAGTGATTGTTCTGTAGGGCAACGCCGTCAACGTATTTGTCAACGTTTCTTTGGCTTGGCGTAGCTGGTAAAATTATTCTCTACCGATGTACAACACAGGAAGAGGCACTTCAGCCCACAATGTACCAATAACTTTGCTGCATACCAGGCTGGAAATAATTGATAGCCACATTGGTTGTTCGACACGTGATATATTAAAAAAATACTTTCTTCCTGTGGGTTAAAATCCTTCTCCAGTCCCATTTAAAAAACCTAGACTGATGTTTCAGTGCGGTGCAGAGAGAGTGCTGATTATCAGAGATACCACACACTTCACAGCCTCAAGTTATCCCACACTGCCCAAAGGCATATGAAGTCCCTTTTGAGTTATCTTCACTCTTGTTACATGGGGAACACGTCAAATTGTGTATAGCAACTTCCCAGAAACAGCAAAACAATAACACATGGCGGTTTTATCATATTTATTGAAGGATAAATATTGCCCAGGACATCAGTAATACACCCCTGCTCCTCTTCAATATGTCATAACTACTCGAGAGAGAGAGAGCAGACAGGATCCTTGTTTAAAGTCAGCAGGCAGCTTCTCTGACAGTGCAGTGCCGCACTGATTATCAGTCTAGATTTCAACATGTGCCTGGGTGGGGATTCAAACCTACAACCTCCTGACAATGTGCTATCCACCAACTCAGAGCTGAAGCTGTTCAGACCCAACAATCTGTTACTTAATACTTCACTAAAATATCATATGGAAGAAGACTGTATCCACCACCCATCTGCAAATATAGCCATTGACTTATCCTTAACCACAGGCATTCCTGACCCTTGATTTTATCTCACAGACTCAAGGCTTAAGCTATAGAATCTGTGAGCTACTGAGAATGCCAAGAGGGTTTTCAACTCCATGTGAAAATAATGAGACCAATGAAAGCCATAAAAAGGGGTTGTATTGTCCCGGTGACATTTCCTGTGTGGGTCAGGGTTTGGAGAGGGGCATTGCTGTTAAATTGACATTAGTGTCATTTAGTTCTGCCATAGGACTATGATTTATTAAAGCACAATTCAATCTTTTCCACTAAGTGGATCATTGATTGTGTGTGGGCTAAAGTGGTTTGCGCTGCTTCCAAAGAACTAATAGTCGAGCCTTTGTTCTCGGGGTCCATTTATTAATCTGCATTCTAGGTCCTTGATCAATTAATTGGGATTGCTAATCAAGGGGGGCAAAAGCTCAGCCTGTTATCTGGTTTTAGAAAGACGCAGGTCACAAGGGGGGGGGGGGGTCGAGGGGTCGTGACCTTTGTAGGTTCTCAGGCTGACAAGACACATAGGCAGCTTGTGTACAGAGTCCTGGATAAATCTGCTCTGAGATCAAGCTGCCTGCACTCCACTATGCCCCGGCAGTGACAATTTTAATGAAGTGAATGTAATAATTGTTTTTTAAAAAGAAAGCTGGAATAGGCAATGGAATTCCTTCCACGTGGATTTAGAACATAGGACAATACAGCACAGGCACTGGCTCTTCACCCCACAATGTCCGTGTTAACACGATGCCAGTTAGGATAATCTCCCCCTGCTTGTATGTGATCCATATCGCTCCAATCCCTGCATATCTACGAGCCACCCGCCACTCTGTGTAAAAAAAACTTTCCTCACACGACTCCTTTAAACTTTGTCCCTCTCACCTTAAAGCTGATTTCTCTAGCCTTTGACATTGAAGGTTCTGACTGCCACCCTTTCGATGATTCTTCTCATTTTCCATGCTTCTATCAGGTCTCCCCTCAACCTCCGACGCTCCAGAGTAAACAGGATCTCTGGTGGTGTTCCCAGACACTTGGCTCAAAGTGCAGCTGCACTGAACTCATGTGAGAGCCAGTTTAGTTCATTCTGGAAAACATTAATCCAGACCACGCCGTGGTTGGATTGGACTCTGGAGGAGCTCCTCCGCACAAATTGAATAACTGCCTGTCTATTTGAGATAACAGAGCAGTTCATTTAAACAAATGCATCAAGAGAGCATTAGGGCACCTTAACATCGGGTCAAAGTGCTGCTCTTGGCGTCATGGACTGCTTTGTGAGGGAGGTGCCTATCTATTTTCTTTTTCAAAACGTTAATGCTACTTAATTAACCTCTCTCTCCATGTCCCCTACGCACACACCACTCTCAGCCTCCCAAGTGTAAATCGTGATAGAATCAGGTTTAAGCTCGTCTCTCATGTTTAGGGGAAATAAATGGTTTAAAAAGGCAGTAGAGGATATTGTTAGTGGAACCCCTGTGTTGCAATCAGCATTTCCTTGTATTCTGAGCAATGTTGGATATTTTAGCAACCCGAGACGGATGGACAGAACTGAACTGTGCATTTGTCTAAAGTAAAGGGACTCAGGCACAATATCTCACCCTCCACAGAGTTTCCCAGTGTTCACTATTGGGAGAATCTTTATCTGCCACAAAAATGTTTCTGGGGTTTACAACTGCAAGTTAAGAGCACAACAGCTGGAAAGATGTGACAAACCTCAACAAAACATTGGTCAGGCTACAACTGGAGCTCTGTATCCAATTCTGGTCACCAAACTTTAGCAAGGATTTGAATGTACAGAAGTGAGAATGCAGAAAACATTAACTGGGGATGGTTCCAGGGATGCAGGATCTGGGCTTCCTGTGAGGAAATTTGAGAGGAGATTTGACGAAGGGGTGTAAGATAAGGGCCGATTCAGCGGGAATATATAGAGGGAAGATAGACACAAAGTGCTGAAATAACTTAGTCGGTCTGGCAGCATCTCTGGAGAAAAAGGATGGCCGATGTTTTGGGTCAGCACCATTCATCTGAACCGAAACGTCACCCGTCCGTTTTCTCCAGAGACACTGCCTGACCGGCTGAGTTACTCCAGCATTTTGTGTCCAACTTTCTTCAACCTCTTGTCTAACACAAGGTCTTGCTTTCTTGCAGCCTCAGCTGGGTCAGTAGGTAACTCCCACAGATTCCAAGGCTCCTGTCATTATCTGGTCCATTTTCCCTCAGGGTCCTGCAATGAGCAACAACCTTTCAGTCTTGATGGAGAGCTGCTAACCACAGCAAACAGGGACCAAACCAATTAGCAAAGTATGGACACTGAACAACAATGCTTTTCCTTCACTCAAGAAGAGTAAACATCAAGTTAGAGAGTGTACACAAAAATGCTGGAGAAACTCAGCGGGTGCAGCAGCATCTATGGAGCGAAGGAAATAGGTAACGTTTCGGCCCGAAACGTTACCTATTTCCTTCGCTCCATAGATGCTGCTGCACCCGCTGAGTTTCTCCAGCATTTTTGTGTACCTTCGATTTTCCAGCATCTGCAGTTCCTTCTTTAACAAGTTAGAGAGTGTATTGTTCGATTATATTTTTCAGCTTCTCAATTCCCATCCAATGCCATTCTGTTTCTGGTGAGTTTCACAAGAGTTGGGGAACAAAGTTTCTCCAAATAAGGGAATTCCTATTTTTTTAATTGGCAACCGGTCTCCTTGGCAGGGATTTCCAATTGCTGTAAAAAATGCTTGGGTTAAACTTGCAAGTTAATAAAACCAATAAAGCATATCCAAACTGCTGCTGGATTTTTAGAATTTAATCCTCGACTGCAGTGAAACACACCAACTCTCTGAGGTTAAAATTCCTCGTTGTTTTTCTCCCATGCAAATTCCTGAAGCCTTTTGGAAGTGATACAAGAACCATCATGTGGAGAGGAGGCAGCAGGGAATAGGGAGGGGAAAGTGGGTTTGTGGGCAGAAATGGATCATTTCTACATTTTTTCTCTCCAAAAAGCAGCAATTTGTAACAGAAACTAGTCATGCTGCATGAAAACAGGCCCGTTGGCCAACTGTCCATGCTGACGAAGATGCCCAATCCAAGCTAATCCCGTATCCGTCTAAACCTTTCTACCCATGTGCGTGTCACAATATCTTTAAAATGTAGTTATAATACCTGCCTCAACTATTTCTTCTGGCAGCTCATACCACCCGTGTCTGTTCTATGCACCAGCTGTGTTACTATGCACGTATAGGATTCAGTAGCTCTCTAGGATCCAGTTCAAGTATATTCTTCATGGGAATGACCATTGCATACATATTTCGGTGCAAAGCAATTTCATGACACTTCATCACATCCCAATTGCAACTTTGCCCAACATCCAGATACTTGGATTCAGCTCGTGCTCAGGGCTGCACCAATGGATCGCAACGTGTTAGTGCGCATCTCGCTAATTGTAGCCAACTAGTGGAACAGTGATGCAGAGAGCAGAGAGGTGCTGCCTCACAGTGCCAAGGACACAGGTTCAATCCTGACCTTGGGTGTTGCCTGTTACATTCTCCCTCTGAATATGGGAACTTCCTCTCCATTATCGGGCACATTCCCAAAGTTGTGCACATTGATAGGATAATTGGAAACTGTAATTGCCCCCTAGTTTGTAGACGAATGATAGAATCTGGATGGACTTGATGGGAATATAGGGTGAATACAAAGTGGCATCAGTGTGTTGATGGGCGGCATGAATTCGATGGGCAGAAAGGCCTGTTTTGTGCTGTATCTGTGTATGGCCATTCCCTGGAAATTCAATCATTGAGTTGAAAGAAGGGGAGTTGAGTTGAAGGAACCAGAATTGAAAGCTCAATATTTTGCAGAGTGATAAGGATAAAGACAATTTCTGGGTCACTCAGAATCACTTCAGAAACTCACCCTGCATCTCCCATGTGCGAATCACTTTTGGGTGACACTGGCCAGATCACTGCATCAGGGACCTACAAGATGACCTCACTGAAATTAGAATTCTAGGTCTGTTGCGAAAATGAATTTGATTAACATCAACTCTCTGACAAACCCCGGCAACATTCCAGATTTATATTAAATAATAACTACAGCAACGTAATTTAAATTCAGTGCATTTTGAATTCTAAGGTCATCAGGAAAAAAAAATTATATTGCGTTGATGATGAGAAGCAGGAGTTGGCAAAACTGACAAAGTTAATGCAATTCCAAGATAAATTGCTGTGTGTTATACCTCCCCAACCCCTTTCAGGATTAACTGTAACAATTTCAAAGAAGTTACTGTAAGATTTTGGATTCATCTAAATTAAATGAAAGCCCAGGTTGCAAGGAATGCGGCTAAAATGGATGTGGCGTTTATTAGCATCCACTTTCAATCAATCTTCCAACAACAGTGGGTGCCCATAGCTCTGGGAACTAACAAGAGGTCTGAATTAAGACCTCGTCTATTCATGCACCGAATCTCATCAACATTCTTCAAGCAAATTTGTTATCAGAAACCGCAGAATCCTGCACAGGGAAGGGATTGTCCCAAAACAATCTCCCTGTTTACCGAAAGATGAGAACACATTCAATTAGTTTCCCATCCCATCAAAAATAAAGCAGTACACTCAAATGAGCAGCCAAATACCCTAATGGAACTTTAAATTTCTAATAACAGACTTTTAATCCAGTTTGTTTGACTCAGGTTTACAAAATATTCCATGAATGAATTCAGAAGATAGGTTTAATTTTCTGTGTTTTATAGAGAAATAAAACAAAATACTTTGTATGGTTACCTTACACAAAGGTGACACGGTGGCGTAGCGGTGGAGGTGCTGTCTTACAGCACCAGAGACTCGGGTTCGATCCTGACTACGGGTGCTGTCTATACGGAGTTTGTACGTTCTCCCCGTGACGTGCGTGGGTTTTCTCCGAGGTGTTGGGTTTCCTCCCACACTCCAAAGACATACATGTTTGTAGCTTGGTATAATTGTAAATTGTCCCTAGTGTGTGTAGGATAGTATACATGGGTTGCTGGTAATGCGTGGACTCTGTGGGCCGAAGGGCCTGTTTCCGCGCTGTATTTCTAAACTAAACTAAACAGCAATTAGATGCAGTCGGCAGGCAAAAACAAATGTACTTAAATAATTTGAAATGGTAGGTCATGAAGCCACTGATAGTTTGACTGGGTGAATTGATTGAAATAAACAGCATGGAAACAGACCTTTGGCCCCCCGAGTCCATGCCAATCACCCATCACCCGTTCACACTAGTTCTATGTTATCCCACTTTCTCATCCACCTCCCCACAAATTAGCGGCAATTTATAGAAATCAATTACACTAGAAACCCACATGTCTTTGGGATATGGGAGGAAACCGGAGCACCTGGAGGAAACCCCCAGTCACAGGGTGAACGTGCAAACTCCACACAAGGTCAGCATCGAACCCGGGTCTACCAGCTGCACCACTGTGCCGCCCCTGTTAATCTGTACTAAAATGTATTGTACTTAATTAGAAGCTATTGGTGCGTTAAAAGGACTTTGTTGAAATCTGCTGCAAGATGAAACTGCAATACTATTAGCAAAAAAAATGATGGCTCTTTCATCAGTATCAGAGATGAGAAAAGATGGTAAAGAATCTAGACCACTCACACAGATTTAGAACTGAACAATGTTGCTCTTTTCAATCATCTCCTCCCCTGTTGTGTATTTTCAGTGTGGTCAGATTATATTTTAAAATATACACAATAAATTTATAATGCGAGTCGTTTTAATTAGTCGATTCTGATGATTTATTTACTCTTACTATTACGTTACTGGGTAAACATTTCAGAAAAGGAAAGCTTTAAAATTGAGGAAGCTGTCGCTAGTAGGTGCTGACTGTGGCTGGAACTGGTGAAACCAAATTTAACCAAAATGTTCTATTGGGGGCAAAAAGGCTGCAAGGAGCCTTTATAAATCTATTAAATTTAATTAGGACCTTGTTTTATAAATCAATTACAAGTGCACTAACTCACCCTATTAAACATGCCTGGGTAACACAGTATTTCCCCTCTTATGGTCTATCAGATTTTATGGTCATTGAATCCAAATAAATCAATGCAAATCCTTGCAGTTCATATTTCCTGCAAAATAAATCCCCAGTGACAGAGAAGAGAAACATGGAAAAGTGCAGCCTTTGCTTTCAGAGCGACAAACCTCGGCCACTTTAAACATGAAAGATGATCTTCAAGGGCGAAAGCTGTGGTTTCAAGCTCTCGTTAGGCTATTGATGCAGGAATTCATCTTTGGAAAGGCTCATTGTAACTTCAGACAATGCTCCTCATGTGAAAGAGAACTGAAAGGGACAGCAGGGAGCAGCCACGATGGAAGGAACCTCCGCTGGGTCCTAATTCCAGCTCCACAAACAGCTAGCAGGTCTTTTTTTTTTTCTGGGGAGATGCTCTAAATAGCAGCCACTGGAAGCAAAAATCATTCACTCCATCACACTGCATGAAAATAACCAGCAACCTTACAATTATATCTTCGCTTATAATAAACAGTACAGAGAAATATAATGGGAGTTCAGATTAAGAAAACATTGACACATAATTCATTATGTTTCCCCTCCAAAGTGTAAATACTCCTGTAAATAATTTATTGAACATCCAAAATGAAGGACAAATGACCACAGGAAAGGGATGCTCCAGGTTGAAAACATTAAGTGAATCAATATGTTGTCTTTAGGAGACACCAAGCTTTCGAATTGAGAGAGGGGATTTGGTTTCCCCATTGGGAGCAAGGGCCATCCAACCTCTCTGAGTGCTGCCTTTTCCATTTGGAAGTGTTCAGTTGCAGGTTATGAGCCCACAGGAGGCTGTTCCCATTTTCTATTCATTGTGGAGTCCAGCCATTGACATGTTCTGGTGGTCATTGATTTGAGAACGGCAGAGGCCAAGCCGTCCAAATGAGTGGCGAGGTTGGTACAATCAATGAGAATGCTTACATCATTTGCACTTTTGCATGGAACTAAAAATATAGCCGCCTTGGCAATGTTAAAGGTGGTGGCTGTGTGACTAGTAGTTTAGTAGATTGTCAGAATGTTATTGTACTCAAGACCTCGAATTAACATCTTCAGTGGTGCAAATATGCAAATAATCTCTCACTTTACCCCCTTTATCTTGTATCTGTACATTGTGAATGGCACAATTATAACCATGTATTTGTTGTCTTTCTGCTGACTGGTTAGCACCCAACGTAATGCTTTTCGCTGTACACATGATAATAAACTACACTCAGTTACAGCCTCCAGTAAACCCTCAGCTTCAGTCACTCCACTGTTTGTCAAACGTGCTTTCAGTTACCAGGGTCTAATGTAGTTAAACTCCAGACGGTTTCTGACATAGGCAACTTGAAGTCGCTCTTTAAAAACAATGAACCTCCTGAAGAAATGTGGGGCTTGCTATTTCCACCCTGCACCTTTTGCGTTGTAAGTTGATGTTGTGCTACTTACTAGATACAATAATAGCGAGATGTTGGCAATGGAACAGTCCCGATGTCCAAGAAGAATATTGGCAATTGTTTTAGCTTTCTTAAGAGCCTGACTCATGACAACTTTAGGAGGGGCAGTAATAGATGTGACCCGCAAACTCAAAACACTCGTCGTTAAGAGTAGCTGGAAAGATTAATATTTTAGGAAGTGGAATCACTCAGATTTCTCCTCCTCCCACCCCTCCCCCGGTCTTGCTCTGAGGTGGGTGAAGATAGAAGTGGTGGACATCGGCAGTATTCCTGATCATCACGGACAAGTTGGGCCGAGAGGCTTGTTTCCGTGCTGTGTGACTTGATGTCTCCATTGGGTCGCCTCCCCGTGGCCAGCTTCGGAGCTGCGTCGCTTTGGGAAGAGTCTGGTTGCACCGTTTGGAGATAATACACAGTAACACCAGCAATGTATTTTGGTGAGCCTGGTGTGAAATAGTTTTATTTTAATTTTTTCGAAATTAATTTCCTCTTCAAGTTTTCCCCAAGGGGATTGGGGAAAGGCCCAGAGTTTCCC
Source organism: Malacoraja senta (assembly GCA_038087875.1). NCBI lineage: Eukaryota > Metazoa > Chordata > Chondrichthyes > Rajiformes > Rajidae > Malacoraja > Malacoraja senta. The sequence goes on along the minus strand of CM075986.1, from coordinate 18,488,632 downwards.
CAGTATCGGCGGCCGCATGTACCTGGGGAAATGTCGCTGCTGTTTGGGATGTTTACAGCCCAGCGCGGATCAGACACCGGGGGCCACACGAGCTGTCAATTTCTGTTTGGGAATCTAGCAATAGATCACAACTCCCACCTCTCTCACTGGTGACCCCGCTCCCCAAACATCAAACCCACCCCATCCACAATTTGAGCAGCAGGATGGCTCAGCGGGTAGAGCTGCCGCCTCACAGCGCCAGAGACGCGGGTTCGATCCCAACCTCGGGTGCTGACTGTGTGGAGTTTGCACGTTCTCCCTGTGACTGCGTGGGTTCACTGGTCTCTGTAGATTGCCCCGGTACGGAAGAAGTGGATGGGAAAAGTGGGATAACATAGAACTCGTGTGATCGATGGTCAGCATGGACTCTGAGGGCCGAAGGGCCTGTTTCCGGGCGGTATCTCTAAAACTAATCCAAGGTGACACATTTCTCCCAAAATCTCTTTCAGGCCAAGCCCAGGGTCGGGTAGAAGAGACCAAAGAACAACCCGGGCGCAAGGAGAGAACGACACCCAACGCGGGTGCAGGAAGGAACCGCAGGCGCTGTTTTACACCGAAGATAGACACAAAGTGCTGGAGTAACTGCGGGTCAGGCAACATCTCTGGAGGAAAAGGATGGGAAACCTTTTGGGTCGGAACCCTGTCTGAAGAAGGGTCCCGACCAGAAACGTCTCCCGTCATTTTTTCCCTCCAGAGATGCTGCCTGACCCGCTGAGTTACTCCGGCACTTTGCGTCCAAACACCAAAGATACTGGAGCAAAATACAACGCGGAACTGCATAGACGGAGCTGCGGGACTTGTTAACCGCTTTGGAAGATTCCCAGGGATCGTTTAATGAATTAACGTCCCTCCTCGCAGTCAATAATCATCTGTTAAAATATCTACCGCACGCCTTCATTGAGTCTGATTAATCTCAACCTGTCCAACAGTGAATGCAGGTGGACTACAAGCAAATCAATGCAAGTGTTCAGATGTTGCCCAGAACACGGGAGGGGGGGAAGCCGGTTACACGTCCCATCAGTGTCTGTGTCTGCGGGTTTCATTGATTTTAAAACAAGGCTTGAGATTTCCACGATCTCCAGTCGGTTAGAACAAGCTGCGAGTGTCGCCGATTAGCAGCATCTGGGTACGGGAGTTGTGTTGAATTTGCGCAGTGGCGCACGGATCTGCGCTTCACCTCAGATCAGCTCGCACGGGCGGCCAGCACACACACACACACACACCCACACACACACCCACACACACAGACAGAGAGAGAAAGTGAGAGAGAGGAACCGCTCAGGTACCGGGCAGCAGCGACACAGAGACCACAGAGAGGCAGGTGTTGATACAGTCTACCTACACACCGAAGATAGACACAACAACGCTGGAGTAACTCAACGGGACGGGCAGCATCTCTGGAGAGAAGGAACGGGTGACGCTTCGGGTCGAGAGCCTCCATCATTAACACAGGGCTACTTTTAAAGCCCAAAAGATTCACTGACCTGAAGTGTCCCACATGTTTAGCTCGATCCTTTGTTTGTCAATTTCAAAACTGGCCGTATAGTTCTCAAACACGGTGGGGACGTAGTTCTGGAGTGAAAGACACATTGCGTGGAGTTAAACAGCGAGATAAGAGAACGGGCGAAGTGGCTTCAGAACACGAGTTAAATATTTAACACGCAACTGTAGCAAAATAATTTAACACGAAGGCAAGACCTAAAATCAGCATCCTCTTTTTGTTATTTTAAAAAAACTTGCTATCGAGGGCGAATGGACATTTGGAAGATCAAAATACAGATTAGGAAATACTTCAACCTGGACTTTTATACCTTCGCACCCATTACTGTCATATTATTCTTTTAAAAAGTTTAGCGATTTAGAATAGAAAAGACATGCATTGAAAGAGAGACAGAGAGAGAGAGGGAGAGGGAGGCAGAGAGAGAGAGAGAGGCAGAGAGAGAGAGAGAGATCGCAGCATGTTTTGGGACACATTTAGTTTACGAGACCCCCCTTCTAGCCTACTGCCAACATCTTAATAAACCAGATTGTGCATTCAAATCTCAGATCATAAAAAACGCGCTAAATAATCACAATCGCGCAAAATAGTTATATATATATATATATATTTTAAATAACACCAACCTCTGGATAACAATCCTTGGCAAAAACGTGCAATAAAGTAGTTTTCCCACATTGTGCATCACCGACCACCACAATCTTGCAGCGAGAGACCTGGCTCTCCATGGCTTGTTTCTTGGAGCCTCTGTTCATGAACAGAGAGGTGGGTATCCCGCAGTAGCGGGAGTGCGGTGTGGTGGACAGAAGGAGGGCTGGTTTGGCCCTGCGGTTCCCTCTCGGCTGCCTGCTCCAGCCTTCACTGAGTCTCTCTCTCTCTCTCTGTCTCCCAGCCTCATTCACATGCGGAAACACCAATCAGGTGCCTGTGTCCCAGCGATGTACAAACGGGGAGCAGCATCTGGGCGTGCCTTTAGTGGTGACATGATTACATCAACACGAGTGGATTCGAACAAACAAACTGCATCAAGTCTCCAACTTTACTCGAAACACTGCAAACGGCACATTCCAAATCCGACTTTTGTCTCGACCCGAAACCTTATCCATTCCCTCTCTCCATTGATGCTGCCTGTCCCGCTGAGGTACTCCAGCATTTTGTGTCCATCTTCCACTTTTAAAATACATTTGGATAGATATCTGGATAAGAGGACTTTGGGACGAATTTAAGTTCATGGGTTATAGGAGCAGAATTAGGCCATTCGGCCCATAGTCATTAGCTTATTGTCAGGTGTACTGGGGTACAGTGAAAAACTTTTGTTGCGTGCTAACCAGGCAGCGGAAATACAATATATGATTACAATCGGACCATCCACAGTGTACTGATACATGATAAAGGGAACAACGTTTTAGTGCAAGATAAAGCCAGTAAAGTCTGATCAAAGATAGTCTAAGGATCTCTAATGAGGTAGATAGTAGCTCAGTGTTAAAGAAGGAACTGCAGATGCTGGAAAATCGAAGGTACACAAAAATGCTGGAGAAACTCAGCGGGTGCAGCAGCATCTATGGAGCGAAGGAAACAGGCAACGTTTCGGGCCGAAACCCTTCTTCAGATAGTAGCTCAGGACTGCTCTCTAGTTGTTGGTAGGATGGTTCAGTTGCCTCTGTCATTCAATCATGGCTGATCTATCTTTCCTTCTCAACCCAATTCTCCTGCCTTCTCCACATTACCCCTGACACCCTTATTAATCAAGAATCTGTCAGTCTGCATACATAGAATATTGAACAGCATAGCACAGGAACAGGCCCTTCAGCCCACAGTGTTTGTGCTAAACATGATGCCAAGTTAAACTGATTTCATCTGGCTGTACATGATCTATATCCCTCTATTCCCTGCACTTCAATGTGCCTATCAAAGAGCCTCAATAGCCGTCGCTATTGTATCTGCCTCCAACACCACCCCTGGCAATACGTGCCAGGACCCCACCACTCTGTGTAAAAAACATGCCCCGCACATCATTAAACTTTCCCCCTCTCACCTAATAGCTATGGACATTTCCACCCTGGGGAAAACAAGTTCTGACTGTCTACCCTATCTATACCTCTCATAAATGTAGGAAATTGGGAATAGCCCCATATGCCAACTTGGTCGGCATGGACAAGGTGGGCCGAAGGGCCTGATTGCCTGCTGTACACCTCTATGTTTCCAGTAATTGTGATGAGAATTGGGACACGTGCCGACAGAAAACCCAGGATATGAATGGAATAGAAACTGACATCAAATTTTGGAACCATAATGTAAAGAGAAATGCATGTATATATATTTTCTAAAATTGCATTAAAACGATGGCATTATTGCATCCATCCATTCAAATACATTGGCGCGGGGTCAGACTCTGTACAAAGGACAAGTGTTTCAACTCCATCAGACAGTGCCACAGAGTGGTGAAAGGTGGATTTACATCTACAAGAGTATTTAATTGTCATATGTGCCAACAACAGAACAATGAAATGCTTACTTGGTGCAGTCTAACTGCACAATGCAACAACTAAATGCAACAACTCATAGATAAATATATACTAATCAATAAGACAATACATTCATTACTGTAATCCTAGGTAACCAAATGCTGCAAACTCGAAGTCCTTAGTGCAACCAAAGTCTCAATCCCTCTTCAGTACCAAACCCAATTTTTAAAAAAAGTTTTAGATTTTCGAAATACAGCATGGAAACAGGCCCTTCAGGTCCTGACAAACCATTGATCACCAGTTCACACATGTTCTATGCCATCCTATTTTTGCAATTACTCCCTACATATTAGGGGTAATTTTACAGAGGCCAATATTGTATTGTATTGTATATTGTATTGTATATCTTTATTGTCATTTCCTGAGTATTCGCATACCCAGAGGAAACAAAAAAACGTTCCTCAACCAGTGTCCATTTCAGTGTGCAGTAAAAAATAAATAGAAGCAAAAATACATATATCATGAACAAATTAACACTCTACTCTACTAAACATCAACAGGCGTTCCGATCGGCAGCGGCACGACAGTGGCTCTGCTGCAGTGTGTCCAGGTTGGTGGTTGGTGCACGATACTTTGGCAGGGGACAAAGTCCGTTTATCAGTCTTTGTGCAATAACCTACAATCCTGCATGGTGTTGGAACGTGGCAGGAAACCAGAGCACCTGGACAAAACCCATGTGGTCACAGGGAGAACGTACAAATTCCACACCCACAGCTCCCAAGGTGAGGATCGAACCCGGGTCTCAGGCGCCGTGAAGTTCTGGCCCAAAGGATGAGAACATAGTCAGAAAGTGAAAATTAAATGTAGGAGCAGTTTCTTCCTAACAAACATCAAGCTATCTAACACGACAGCCTCCAGGAATCTCCAAACCACATGGACTTGGGAGCATTGCCTTTAACTTTGCACTGGTATTGTTTGTTTTTTATTTACTGAACTTCCTTTTATGTTGGTGAGGCAAAATCTCTGGAGAAAAGGAATAGGTGGCATTTTGGGACGAGACCCTTCTTCGGGGAAAGGCCTCAACCCGAAACATTACCTAGTCCTTTTCTCCAGAGATGCTGCCTGACCCGTTGAGTTACTCCAGCATTTTGTGTCTATCTTCGGTGTAAACCAGCATCTGCAGTCCCTTCCTCCACTTCTTTTGTGTTGTTTATTATGGTGTTTACAGAGAACTATGTTTGCATATCTGCTCTGTTGCTGAAAGTAAGAAGTTCATTGTTCCATTTCCGGACATATGACAATAATATACTCTCGACATGACTCTTGAGTGTAATAATTCATTATCTTCAGTCACAATGAAAATTGCCCACACTCCATCCAGAGGAGAAGACATAATGTACATGTGATCACCGTACTGTTGAACTGGTGCTGATATATGTACCTCAGACCATTTTGAGTAAGGGAAAAATATAGTATCCATTTCAACGATAAAAATGCTGTATCAATTATTAACTTTTTTACGCCATTTGTAATAATGGAATTGTACCTCAATGCCTTGCAGAGGAAGAAGAGTTCAATTAGTGTGAAAAAGGGTCCCCAACCAAAAAAAGTCACCTGTTCATTCCCTCCATGGATGCTATCCGACCCCTTGAGTTATTCCAACACTTTGTGTTTTGTTCAAGAGTCCAGAGGCAGTTGATTCTACAAAGATAATAATCGTCACACAGTTGGTAAACAGTCCTTGTGTATCTTGCATTCCTTATTAAAGGGAAACAGTTCCAAGAGTCATAGAACACTACAACACAGAAACAGGTCCTTTGGCCTACTTTATCCGTGCCAAACAAGTTGGCAGACTGGGCTAGTTCTATTTGCCTGCATTTAGTCATTAGCCCTCTTAAACTTTCCGATCCACATAACTGTCCAAATGTCTTTTAAAAGTCATAACTGTATCCGCTTCTTGGGCAGCTCGTTCCAGGTATAGACTACCATCTGAGTGAGAGTGTTTGAATCTCTCTCGATCTTCATTGGATGTACACAGGAGCAGTGGGGAGAAAGCTGCAAGGGATTGTTCAGAGACACAAGAAACTGCTGGAATCTTTGCGCAAAACACAGTGCTGGAGGATATCAGCGGGACAGGCCGCATCTCTGGAATATTGTTACGTTGAACTGACTGCTCCTTTCAGAACCATTTACAGAATGTAATAAGAAATATTCATAGCCAGCTGGACAAAGAGCAATGATGAGGTTTCAATCTGGAAGCAGTGGAGATGGGGTTTAAAGGGTAGGAAGAGGTTAGGGTGGACCCAGACTCTTGTACGACCATTGGCTAAAGATACTGGGTTTCTAGGGAGGTGCAAAGGTTACAGACAGAAGGGTGATAGGGTGGCACAGTGACGCAGCAGTAGAGTTGCTGCCTTACGATGTCAGGGACCCGGGTTCGATCCTGACTGCGGGTGCTGTCTATATGGAGTTTGTACATTCTCCCTGTGACTGCGTGGGTCTTCTCCAGGTGCTCCGGTTCCCTCTCACATTCCAAAGATAGACAGGTTTGTAGGTTAATTGGCTTTGGTAAAAATTGTAAATTGTCCCAAGTGTGTAGGATAGTGCTGGTGTACGGGGTGATTGCTGGTTAGCACAGACTCGGTGGGCCGAAGGGCGTGTTTCCGTGCTGTATCTCTAAAGTCTAAAGCTGTCAAAGGAGACACAGAATTGGATGTGTCCTCAGGTGATGAAGACACATATGAGGTTTTCATCAGCAGGAGGAGAGAGACATCATAATGTTAGAGAAAACTGGTCTTGCTGATGGCAGATGTGAGTGATTTGATGCACAGCTCAGCATCAAGCAGAGCAACGTGACTGAAGTTCTGTGAGCACCCTGGCTGAGCAAACAGCCAGCACAGGATGGAGTCCTGGAGCGCAGGCAACCGTACGGAGATTCTGGAAGCACAGATATGAAGAGAAAGAGGATTGAAATGCTATAGAGTGGAAAATAAGTAGTAAAGAATTCAAGAGGATTGTCAAGTACGATTTAAAATGTGAAGGGGACGAACAAAAAATACGTGGGAAAAGAATTCTGAATCCGAGTGCAAAAGTGACATTGGGACAAAACAAAAGGCAGGGCATTTATCAAATGCATGGAACACAGAACAGAACAACACAAACAAGTTTGTTTGGCCCACAATGTCCGTGCCAAACAAGATGCGAAGTTAAACTTATCTCCTCTGCCTGCACATGAGCCATATTCCTCAATTCCCTGTGTGTATATCCATGTGTCTGTCTGAAAGCCTCCTAAATGCCACTATTGTATCTGCCGCCACCATAATCCCTGGCAGCGTGTTCCAGGCACATACCATCCTTCCTGTAAAAAAACGTTGCCCCGCACATTTCCTTTAAACTTGGCAATGGTGTGAAAACGCACACCTCCAGATTCACGGACACACACACAGTTTCTTCCCAGCTGTTATCAGACAACTGAATCATCCTACCACAACCAAAGAGCAGTCATGAACTACCATCTACCTCATTGGTGACCCTCGCACTATCCTTGTTCCGACTTTGCTGGCTTTACCTTGCACTAAACGTTAATCCCTTATCTTGTATCGATACACTGTAAGTGGCTCGATTGTAATCATGTATTGCCTTTCCGCTGACTGGATAGCACACAACACATGCTTTTCACTGTACAATAAACTAAACTGAACAACTGAACAGTAATTGAGAATATGAATAAGTGGGAAAAGCATGTTCTTTTCCCTGTACACAATGTACACGATGACAGAAAAAAAAACACATTGCTGACAAAAATATAATGAAACTGACAATTGTAATTAGAAATGTCAAAAATATGAACGTCTACAAGAGATGATATCTACAGTGAAGATAATTAAAAAACGGAAAGTTATAATTAAATCAGTGAAATTAATCTATTAGAATATAAAAAAATAAAGTTTGTCACTTTCATGGATCCTAGTACATTATACTCTAATAATAAATAGTTCAGTTTAACAAGAGTTCAAATCTGATTAGAGTTAGAGTCATAGAGTCATACAACATGGAAAGAGCCCTTTGCCACAACTTGTCCATGCTGACAAAGATGCTCAATCCAAGCTCGTCCCATTTGGCTGTGTTTGGCCCATATTCCTCTAAACCTTTCCTATCCATGAACAAGTTACTGTGCAAAGTTTTGCAGATGCTAAACATTGGGAATAGTCAGCAGATCAGAATATGCATGTGCAGTTTACCAAAGAGTACAAATAACTTGCTGTGTACCTGGACAGTAAATGATTGAATGAACGAATGAATACGTTTATTGGCCAAGTATTCACATACAAGGAATTTGCCTTGGTGCTCCGCCCACAAGTGACAACATGACATACAGTGACAGTTAGGAATGACACATAAAGCATTAAACATTAATAATAATAAACTGGACTGGTCCAGGGACGCTGAGGCCCTGTACAAGAAGGGACAGGGCCGGCTGTACTTTTTGAAAAGGATCCGCTCCTTCAACATCTTCAATTCAATTCAATCTTTAATTGTTATTGTGCAGTGTACAGTACAGAGACAACGAAATGCAGTTGGCATCTCACCCAGAAGAGCGAACTTAGGAATAATGAGCAGTAAAATATATATATGTACAGCAGTATCAGTAGTGCAATTTTTCTGGGGGAAGGAGTGTCCGGAGGGGTGGGGGGGTGACTGGCAATCACCGAGGTGCAGAGTTCAGTAGTGTAACAGCCGCAGGGAAGAAGCTGTTCCTGAACCTGCTGGTTCGGCAACGGAGGGACCTGTAGCGCCTCCCGGATGGGAGGAGGGTAAACAGTCTGTGGCTGTGGTGAGAGCAGTCCTTCACGATGCTGCGCGCCCTTCGCAGACATCGCTTGCTTTGGACAGACTCAATGGAGGGGAGTGAGTAACCGGTGATGCGTTGGGAAATTTTCACCACCCTCTGCAGTGCTTTCCGGTCGGAGACAGAGCAGTTGCCATACCATACTGTGATACAGTTGGTAAGGATGCTCTCGATGGTGCAGCGGTAGAAGTTCACCAGAATCTGAGGCGACAGATGGACCTTCTTTAGTCTCCTCAGGAAGAAGAGACGCTGGTGAGCCTTCTTGACCAGTTTTGATGTATTGTGGGTCCAAGAGAGGTCATCAGAGATGTTGACCCCCAGAAACCTGAAGCTGGAAACACGTTCCACCTCCGTCCCGTTAATGTGGATGGGGGTGTGCGTGCTGCCCCTAGACTTCCTGAAGTCTACAATGAGCTCCTTGGTCTTCTTGGAGTTAAGGGCCAGGTTGTTGTCAGCGCACCATGCTGCTAGGAGCTGAACCTCCTCCCTATAGGCCGACTCATCGTTGTCGCTGATGAGGCCAATCACCGTTGTATCATCTGCATACTTGATGATGGTGTTAGAACCATGTACAGGTGTGCAGTAGTAGGTGAAGAGGGAGTAGAGGAGGGGGCTCAGCACACAGCCCTGTGGAACGCTGGTGTTCAGGGTGAGGGTTGAAGAGGTGTGGTTGTCCAACCTAACAGACTGGGGTCTGTTAGTTAGGAAGTCCAGTAACCAGTTGCAGAGGGAGGGGTTGATGCCCAGATCGCTGAGTTTGGTGATCAGTTTTGAGGGGATAATGGTGTTGAATACTGAGCTATAGTCGATGAACAGCATTCTCACGTAGGTGTTTGTGTTGTCGAGGTGGGAGAGGGCGGAGTGGAGTGCCGTTGAGATGGCATCCTCCGTACTCCTGTTCTTGTGGTAGGCAAACTGATAGGGGTCCAGTGTGGGGGGTAGACAGCCTTTGAGGTGTGCCAGGACCAGCCTCTCGAAGCACTTGGTGATGATGGGAGTAAGTGCAACTGGGCGGAAGTCATTAAGGCTCGCCGCAGTGGAGTGTTTTGGCACCGGCACGATGGAGGTGGTTTTAAGGCACGTGGGGACAACTGCTTGGGCAAGTGACAGGTTGAAGATGTCAGTCCAGTAAGATGCTGCAGAGGTTCTACCAATCAGTGGTAGCCAGTGCCATCTTCTTCCCTGCCGTGTGCTGGGGCAGCAGGGCGAAGGCTGCGGATGCCAATAGGATCAACAAACTCATCAGGAAGGCTGGCTCCGTCCTGGGGCGGAGTTGGATTCCTGGGAGGTGGTCTTGGAGGAGATGATGCTCACCCAAACTGCGGACAATACAGCTCCGTGGCACACTGGTCAATCTGAGAATTACCTTCAGCAACAAACTGGATCCACCAAGATGCAGTACAGAACGCCACAGGAGATCCTTCTTCCCTGTGGCTATCAAACTGTACAACTCCTCCCCACTCTGTCGTGGGGTAGACTGAGTGACTCCCCCCCAACCCCCCCACCCCCCACCCCCAATCTTTACACATCCCCAGTCCTTTCCACTCGTCACTTTAATTTCATGTTTCATGTATTTTGTGTTTTTATGACTGTTGGCAGATCAATTTCCCTCCTGGGACAAATAAAGTTCTATCGTATCGTAAGATGTGCAACAGAGTTAACATTTCGGGTTGAAGGAATTTAACTTTGACCTCTATATGGATAGGAAGGGTTTAGAGTCTTATAGACCAAATGCAGGCAGATGGGACTAGCCCAGGAGGCCAACTGGGTTGGCATGGACAGGGTGGCCCAGGGGCTGGTTTCTGTGCTGTACAGCTCTATGAGTCTATGTTCTATATACTTGAAATAAACAATGTTTGCTTGTGATAGACAAAAAATGCTGGAGTAACTCAACGTGTCAGGCAGCATCACTGGAGAAAATGGATAGGTGATGTCAGTCTTCCGATTGATTGTGGGGCGTGAAGGAGGGGGGGGACTGGAAGCAAGAAAAAAACAGGACAAATTGGGGCCGGCTTTTTTTGTTTGCTGGAATGTTTGGAATTCAATGATTATCTTTCAATTACAACATGTAGCAGGCAGGACACAATTTGTTCCTTTATTCTATCTGTATTAATGTCACTTCACGTAGACGACACAGCAATTCAATAAAGAAAAGTGATTTTTTTTCTTTTAATCGCTTGCTGAGTGAAAATAGAAAGAAAAGCATTGTATTTAACCATCTTTTATTGCATGGTAAAGTGTATCATATTTTAAACCTTAATTTGCCATCTCCTTTGTGGGCAAATACTAAATTCTGAAGTTCAGTGAATGTACAGCAAGGTTCTGGAGACAGGCCTTGAAATAGTCATTTGCAGGCGGCTCAGCTGGTAGCGTCGCAGGCTCACAGCACCAGAGAGAAGGGTTCGATCCTGACCTCGGCTGCTGTCTGATGTGTAGAGTTTGTTGGTAATTTGACCTCTGTTAATTGCAGCTAACGTGTTGGCCGAGGTGCAAAAGCGGGATAACATAGAACTAGTGTGAATACCTGATCGATGGTTGGCATGGACATGGTGGGCCACAGGGCCTGTTTCCATACTGTACCTTCCATTCAATCAATCAAAACAATTAATTCGTTTGCAAGTTAACTTTCAGGGCCTCTACTACCCAGTCAGCAAACAGAAGCACTGCACTCTGACTTTCTGTCTCCATTGATGCTACTTGACCTGCTGAATATTTACAGAATTTCTGTGCTTATTTCAGATTTCAGGCCCAATCAAGGTTTTTATACATCTGCCACAAGGCTTCTGAACTTTCAATGCATGAAGGCAAGCATGACGTCCATGTTCTTTACCATGCTGTCGCCTGTACAGACACATTCATGGAGTTATGAACATGCTTCGAGGATCCTTCTGCCATTTAATGTACAATTTCCTTTGCATTTTACCTCCCAATATGCATCACCTCATGCATGTCCAGATTAAACTGTATCTTCCATTTCTCCACTCAAATTCCCAACTGAAATATACTCTACTTTAACCTTTGGCAACCATCCTGGCTATCCAGAACTCTACCAATTTTAGTGTCATCTGTCTTACGGTGTTGCGGTCATCGGCGGTGAAGCGCGGCTTCGCCTGTAGAGTGGACCGCACGGCAACGGCGAGAGCGCCGAGCCTATGCCACGGGAGCGCCGCACGGATGCTGCGCGGGGGCCGAGTGATTTAAATACGGCTGGTTCCACGTGCTTGCGGTAAGTAAAAAAAAGGGCGGGCCGACTGCGATGACGTCGGCCTGCCGCACGTGACTCACGAGCGGCGGCTGTGGCGGCGGCCGTCCTGATCGCGGCGCTGTAGCGGTGGCTGTGCCGGTGGCCGTGCCGCACACGTGCCTCACTGGCGGAGGCTGTGGCGGTGCAAGTTCGACGCACGGCGCTCGAGCCACACTGGCGGCGGCTGTGGCGGCGGCCGTGCTGCACTCGTGCCTCACTGGCGGAGGCTGTGCGGTAGGGACATATTTTTGAACAGTGTTGGTTTTATTTTAGCACCGTGCGGTGTTGGGAACAACGCCGCACGCCCCCAGAATTGTGCGTTTGACCGAGTGCGCGGTCTATGGCGGCCCAGGAGCGGTAGATTCTTCCCGTTTCGCCGCCAATGACCGCAGACTCGTGAGACAGGCCTTTTACTAACCTGCCCCAGTTTATGCTCATATCCTGGTGTAGAATTAATTTTGGATAGGGCATAGAACTTCCTTTATTTTTTCAAACAGCACTATGTGTTTCTTTAGTTTAATATAAGGGTCCCAAAGGAAAGATAACAATTTAGACTCTCCTGCACTCCTCAGTGCTACATTGAAATATACGCTTAGGTTTATTCACTTGGGTCCCTTCACAGAAAACTGACTGTAGCATATATTTCATCTAGACATATAATTCCCTTGGAGAGTGACTTAACTCAGGAACACTAGAAATTGCCCTGTTTTATTTCCCACATAAAATGAGTGCATGGCAGTTCAATTCAGCAATACGTTGCATCATGGCCTGGCTCAGGCACAAAGGAGGTTGCAGAGAGTGGTGGACATTGCCTGGTCTTTCACAGGTACTGACCTCCCCACTATCGAAGGGATCTGCGGGAGGCACTGCTTCAAAAAGGCAGCCAATATCATCGATGACCCGCACCACCCTGGCCATCCTCTCATCTGACTACCACTATCAGAAAGAAGGTGCAGGAGCCCGAAAACCACAAAGAACAGCTTCTTCCCATTAACCGTGAGTCTCTTGAGCTCTACACAGCAGTAACCACAACCCTACCTCAGCAACAGGATCTAAAATGGACTGTGTTTTGGTTACATTATGTTTTATGTTTTGCTGTTTTCTGTTTTGTGTTTCGTGGTATTATGGCCTGGTTACCTAGCATTACTGATTATTAATTAATTGCATTATTATATATTTATCTTTGTGTTATTATATTAATGGGCTTGTAAAGCTGCAGTAAAAAAGAGTATCATTGTTGACGATCAAACATTCTTGACTCTTGCCTTGATGTAGCTTTATGTAAACCAGTGTGTTGATGTAAACATGATTTTAAAAGTTTGACAAAGAGCCAAGGCTAACTTGTGTGTATTTTGCACAAATGACTTTTTAAGTCCCAAAATTATTTGTCATTTCTTGGCTTTAAATCGCGTGAGAAAATTAAATGGATTCCATTAGGAAAACCACAGCTAAGTCCTTCAGCCAAACATTTCATTGTAATACTCTTCCTGTGATTAGTGAAATTCCTCAAAAATACTGCTCATTCAAAAACTGCAACAAAGAATTTGTGGAATTTTACGAAGTACAATTTCTTACTGTCTTTAGGTACATTGAGAAGTTTCTACAGCACAGCAGCAGATAGAATGAAACAACTTTCTGTATCCGTTTCTTGTTGCCCTGGGCACTTTATAATTTCACAAGTGAACTTGTGCTTGTTCAACGCACAAAGAGAAAGCCACTTGTCTAATTTGATGTGTTACATGGTCTCAATTAAACATTTGACCCACAATAATACAGTCAATTAGCAAGAGCTAATTGGAAGGAATGCTTCATACAATGGGTGAAGATAAAACAAATTATTTCAGTTTGTTCACTCAATTTAAATCCATTCTACATTTACTTATTTAAAGATTGGTTTAGTTTCATTTTGTTTAGTTTATTGTCACATGTACCGAGGTACAGTGAAAAGCTTTTGTTGCGTGCCAATCAGTCAGTGGAAAGATAATTCATGATTACAATTGAGCTATGCACCATGTATGGATAGATTATAAAAAGGAATAACATGAATAACGTTTAGTGCAAGATAAAGCCAGTAAAGTCTGATCAAAGATAGTCTGAGGGTCTTTTATGAGGTAGATAGTAGTTCAGGACTGCTCTCCAGATGTGGTAGGATGGTTTAGTTGCCTGATAACACTTGAAAAGACTAGGCTTGTATTCACTGGAGTTTAGAAGGATGAGGGGGATCTTATAGAAACATATAAAATTATAAAAGAACTGGACAAGCTAGATGCAGGAAAAATGTTCCCAATGTTGGGCGAGTCAAGAACCAGGGGCCACAGTCTTAGAATAAAGGGGAGGTCATTTAAGACTGAGGTGAGAAAAAACTTTTTCACCCAGAGAGTTGTGAATTTATGGAATTCCCTGCCACAGAGGGCAGTGGAGGCCAAATCACTGGATGGATTTAAGAGAGAGTGAGATAGAGCTCTAGGGGCTAGTGGAGTCAAGGGATATGGGGAGAAGGCAGGCACGGGTTATAGTTAGGGGATGATCAGCCATGATCACAATGAATGGCTCGAAGGGCCAAATGGCCTCCTCATGCACCTATTTTCTATGTTTCTATGTTTCTAACAGCTGGGAAGAAACTATCCCTGAATCTGGAGGTGTGCGTCTTCACACTTTATACCTTTTCTAGTTTGGCTGAACAAATACTGCACAAGAATCTTTCTATGAAATTACAGGTGCTAACATCACTATTCAAAAGTTAGCTACAATATGTAGAAACAAGGAACTGCAGATGCTGATTAACAAAACAAAAACCCGACAAGTGCTGGATTAACTCAACAGGTCAGGCAGTATCTCTGGAATACATAAATTGGGGATGTATCAGTTCGGGGCCTGATTGGAGGGTCTCAATGAGTCTTCAGACTGATTGGAGGGTCCCAACCCAAAACATCACCTATCCATGTCCTCCAGAGATGCTGCCTGACACACTGAGTTACTCCAGCACTTTGTGTTCATTTAGCTAAAATAGATGTTATTTTCAGAAATACATAGTGCATCTCACTTCATTTACAAATTCCAAGTAATATATTGGTTTGTCAATAGGGCTAAACTCTTAGTTTCCTTAGGATGATATTGGAAAGAAATTGATTCATAGCTATCAATAATTTGGGTTCAGAAGATAAAATAAGTGCGGTGAGGGCCATACTGTTTGGCGAAGAATCCATTCCTGTCCTCAGATTAAAAGGACGATGATGCGAATATTTAATCTAGGTATTCTAAAGGGGGATAAGCACAGATAAATTAAATCATTGGATATATTCTATCAGGTTCAAGAAAAGGTTATTTTATCAAACTAACAGAGGCATGAAGGTTGGATGAATTTAACAAATTCTACTGTCAGATACGTGGTCAGATTGCGCGGCACGGTGGCGCAGCGGTTAGAGTTGCTGTCTTACCGCGCTTGTAGCGCCGGAAACCCGGGTTCGATCCCGACTTTGGTTGCTGTCTGTGTGGAGTTTGTACGTTCTCCCCGTGACCCGCGTGGGTTTTCTCCGAGATCTTCGGTTTCCTCCCACACTCCAAAGACGTACAGGTTTGTAGGTTAGTTTGCTTGGTATAGGTGTAAAGTGTCCCTGGTGTGTGTCGGATAGTATTAATGTGCGGTGGATCGCTGGTCGGTGTGGACTCGGTGGGCCGAAGGGCTGTTTCCGCACTGCATCTCTAAACTAAGAAAACAAACGCGAGTATTGAGTATCGCAAAGAGCATTGGCGATGGGATTGTGGGTATAATTATCTTGCTCTTGTTGGTTGTTTTTGAAGTCAGAGGAGAATAAAAGACCACAGCAAGGTTTTGGAATGACTCTGCAGGAAATACTTGCAGTTTCAACATCTGGTGTTATTGCTGAGTGGTTCTTTTACATCTGTTTTTGCTGCTGCATATTTTGGAGCTGATGGATATGTTTGATTTCAAAATGGATTCTATAGAAAATAATACAAAATTAGCCCTTGCTGAGACAGTTCTTTTAAAAAAAGATTGATTTTTTAAAATCTCACATGATGTTTAACCTCTTTAAGTGCCACGGCAAGACTTTTTCATATCTTTGCTAGTTTTTTGTGGTCTGTATGTGTGATTGGAGAGACGGGCATGTTGTACTGAGTTCAGCTATGACTCAGTAGGCAGCAGTTTTGTCTTTACTGACGAGATTAAAGTAGCATAAAAATCTAGGTGATTTTGATAGTCCAGGTTGATTATTGCACTAATTGGTCAGGTGCTGATATTAAACTGTTGACATTGTCAATGAACACATGTGATATCTTGGTGTTGTTCTGAATGCGAGCTGACTGGTTATCTTGGCAATCTGGCTAACATTTATTCCACAATCAAATTAACGAAAGCTGATTATTAGGTCCTAACAACATTGTTACCTGTTGGAACTTGCCCGGGGTAAATTGGCTTCTTTGCTTCTCAAAACCTCGATCACTCATCAGAAAGTATTGCATTGACCATGATATATTTTGAGATATATTGTACATACTGCCGTATGATGGCAGCCTCGCCGACAGTCTGTCTCGTCCTTTTCTTCTTTTGTTGTTTTTAGTCTGTTGTTAAATGTATGTTTTAGTGTATCTTTAGTTTATTATTATGCAGGAAACTTTTTTTACCTCTCTCCTCGACGGAGATGCGACTTTTTCCGTATCGTAACTCCGTCCACACTGCGGCCTAACATCGTGGAGCTGGCGGTCCCTTGGTTTGGGATCGACCGAGAGCTCCAACCGCAGGAGCTTTGATCGCCCCGACACGGGAGCTTCGATCACCCCAACTGCGGATGGTTCGACTGCCCCGACTGCGGGAGAAAAGGTGGGAAGAAGATAATACGTTACTGCCTTCCATCACAGTGCGCTGTGGTGGATGTTTATGTTCATTTTTATGTAGTTGTGTGTCTTGTTGCTTTCTTGGTATGACTGTATGGCAAATCAAATTCTTTGTATGTTTTTACATACTTGGCTAATAAATTAATTACAATACAATACGATATAAAAATGAAAACCAATAACTTGGTTGTACAAGACGTTGGTGAGGTTGCACTTGGTGTATTGTGTTCAGCGTTGGTCACACTGCTATCGAAAAGATGCCCTTAAGCTGGAAAGAGTGCAGAGAAGATTTACGTCTGAAGTCTGAAGAAGGGTCTCAAACTGACATATCACCTATCCAGGTTCTCCAGAGATGCTGCCTGACCCACTGACATAGTCAAGCACGTTGTGCCCTTATTTTGTAAACCAGCGTCTGCAGGTCTTTGTTTCCAGAATTTGAGGATGTTGCCAGGATTAAAAGCTGGAGCTATAGGGAGACGTTTGGTCGGATAGCACTTTGGTCCTTGAAGGGGACGAGGCTGAGTGGTGATTATTCTAGAAGTGTATAAGATCATGAGGGGAATAGATAAGGTGAATGCACCCAGCCTTTTCCCCAGGGTAGGGAAATCAAGAACTAGAGGACACAGGATTAAGGTGAGAGGGGAAAGATTTAATAAGAACTTGATTTACAACCTTTATACACAAAGAGTGGTGGGCATATGGAACGAGCTGCCAGAGGAAGTGGTTGAGGTAGGTACAATAACAACATTTAAAAGACACTTGGACAGGTACATGGACAGGAAACATTTAGAGGGATAAGTGTCAAATGCGGGCAAATGGGTCTAGCTTAGATGGGACGCTTTGGTCAGCATGGAAGACTTGGGCTGAAGGGCCTGTTTCTGTGTCCTATCAGGATCTATACACACTCTGTGCCATCCTGCAGGCTTTATGCCTTTATGCAAGAAGAGGACATGATGAGATGTGGAATGGAGCTTGGGGCATGAATTCTGCTATTTGTGACTCTATACTCACTGCAAAGTGGTGTGGCTGGAAATCAGATGCAAAACTACATGCATCTATAAAAAAAAAGTAAGCTGTGTATGAGCACTATGGCATAGCTTTTGTGAACAGTACCAAGTACATTGCGAATGAATGCATGTATTAGGTATGTTACAAAACTTACCTTCAGCGGCGCTGCAGTTCTGTCACTGCCCGTGTGCGCGACTTTGGCGCCTTTGAGAGGGGGGCGGGTTTAAAATGCAGTATTTCTCCAGACTATTCAAATCGATTTTGAAAAGGCTGTTTAGAAGCTGAAGAAAAATCGCTTCGACATCGGTTTTATTAAATTTATTTTAAACTGGACTGGGTAATTTCATAACAGGAGTAAATTAAAAAGCATCTTCTAAAGCCGTCAAAGCCGACAACGGGGAAGGATTTCACGCACGGGACAGGTAAAAAAATGGCGTTTATTTTTTCATATAAACTAGCTTCTTAGGATGCCTTTAATAAAAATTTCAAGTTGCGAAAATGTCATGTAAATTATACCAACCGGCAGTATTTTTCCTGCCGATATTGGGGTTTAATTCAGTGCAAATGCAATGTTCCAAACCAGCGCGTTCCACAAAATCCCACTCGCAAGATGATTTAAATGGCCATTAATTTACAGGAATTAAACACTAAATTCCTTCCATTTGGCCTATAAATTCATGACAATGAGATTTAAAAATCATGTTATATTGTGAATTCTTGTGTGAATGTTATTTGGACACTTAGGCTTTTTAAAAATGTTAACCTTTTCTTAAGAAATTGATAGATGTTTAGATCTAGTAATTGAATTTTGTAATTAGCTACAATTGGGTAACTAACTAATTATATGCTTTAATTTCAGGTCATCCAAGTAACATTGTTTCATATTTGTTTCAGAATGCTTCAATCTATAATAACTGAAAATTTCATTCAGTTCTCTTAATTTTTAAGAAAGTTATGGGCTTTTGACTGTCCTTGATCACAGCTTTTTTGTTAAGTCAATGGAAAGCAATAGGGGAATAAGATGCTAATTTCCAAGTATGAAAATGACCATAACTTTTTTTTAATACTGAAGATATGAAAGTGAATTAGGTGTCAAATTAACTGCTTTTATGCTTTATCTGATGGGATAAATTGCAGACTAGATTTTTAAAATCTCAAAATGTTGTAACATTGCTACATGATGTATAGCCGCTGGGAATGTCGGAAGGTTTTTTGCACAGTATTTGTTTTGTATATATTTAAAATTATGAAAATTGTTTATTTTTGGACTGTGGCATTACTGTGAGGTCTGCGATTTTCACTGCTCCATAAAAATATAAAGTAGGAGAAGGTAAATGTGACCAGTGTCTTAAGGGCCTGTCCCACTTGGCCGTCATTCGCACGCCATTTACGCGACCTCCAAAAATGTGGTCGTTGCGTTGTGATGCACGGGTAGCGTGTGGGTAGCGCGGGACGGGCGCATGGAGAGGCATGGAGGAGTGTGGAGTTGCGTGCAGTATCGCGCGGCGCTCCAGGATTTCGTGCTGCACAAAATCCTCGCACGCCATCTGCGTGACGTATCGCGTACGCACGCTGACGCATTGGGTACGCACGCTGATGCATTTCGCCCCCACCCATTCCTTCCCTCCCTCCTATTTTATGGCCCATAACAACCCCCCTTTATTTCTTCTCTGGACATTACACAATTAGAATATGGATGTTATGTTGGCTCGAACATTACTAAATGGGTCTGTGGACCCACAAGTCCCTTCCTTCCCCTTTTTTCAACTTTTCACAGTTTGAAATAATTAAAGGCTTTACATGGCAATTGGCATCAAATAATAGATGTGCTGTAATCCAGCATCCAAAGTTCTGCATTATTCTTTTTGCTTTTAAAGTCCGTATCAGAAAATCCATTTGATGTTTTAGTGTTAAAGCCAAATTATAATGGCATTGTATGAATGAGTCAATTCTGCTGCATGTTTGTAAAGGTCCAGCTGATCAAATCTGGTGGTAGATCTGGTAGTCTGGGGCAGCACAGTGATGCAGCTGGTCGAACTGCTGCCTCACAACACCAGAGTTCCTGGTTCGATCCTGACCTCGGCCGCTGTCTGTGTGGAGTTGCTATGTTCTCCCTGTGACTGCTTGGGTTTCCTCCGGGCGCTCTGGTTTCCTTCCACATCCTGAAGGTGTACAGATTTGTAGGTTAATTGGCCTCTGTAATTGTATGGAATGGATGAGAAGTGGGATGTTAGAACGGTGAAGCGATGGTCGGATGCCGAAGGGCCATGATTCCATGCTGTATATACAAACACTTCTAAATTCTGTACTCCAGATCTATAATGGTGGGGGCTACATGTTTCTTCCTAACTTTGCCGCAGTTTTGATCACCATACCTGATCATACCAGTGAGGAGTAATTGGGTAAGGGGTGGATTAGAGTAAAAAAGGGGACTCACCCTGAAGAAAGGTCCTGGCCTGAAACATTGTCCATCTATTCCCTCCAATGGAAATGGATGCTGCCTGACCCGCTGAGTTCTTCCAGTGGTTTTTTTGCTCAGGATTCCATCAGTTCCTTGTGGGGCCAAAGGGCATGTTTGTATGCTGTATCTCTCTCTCTCTGACTCCGTTAATTGTTATTGTTGACACATAGGGTGATCTCAATCTCACTTGGACCAGGAAGAGAGCTGAAAAAGTGGGAGTGCTTTGAAAGAGTGAAAGTAGTGACATTTGTGGAGTCCTGCCAGGTCTTTTTGTCTGGACATTGAATGGACTTTAACAGACTTCCAATAGAATTGGTCTGGCCAGAATATTCTGGAGCAGGACATCTTGTGGCAATGTAAGTCTCCACCGTACAGCTACAAAGCTTCGGGGGGGGGGGGGGGGAAAGACTAGCGATAAATTTTCAGGAAGTACAAAAAGTGAGAGCTTTGTAAGGGAAAAGCAAGATATCAAAGTGGGTCCACAGTGAAGAATGGAATAAATGAAAGGGTTGAAGAGAGAAGGGTCAAGATGGTGGAGCTAAAAGGGAGGGGGAGACTGAAGGCCCTGTCCCACGGTACGAGTTTCATTCCAAGAGCTCTCCCGAGCTTTAAAAAAATCAAACTCGTGGTAAGCACGGAGAATGAACATAGCGGGTACGTCGGAGCTCGGGGACGTCTCTTAGCGGCTCGTAACACTAACGGGCAGGTACTCGGGAAGACTCGCTAATGGCAGGTAAGCTCGGGAAGACTCGTGAAGA
Source organism: Malacoraja senta (assembly GCA_038087875.1). Taxonomy (NCBI): domain Eukaryota; kingdom Metazoa; phylum Chordata; class Chondrichthyes; order Rajiformes; family Rajidae; genus Malacoraja; species Malacoraja senta. The sequence continues at coordinate 18,467,456 of CM075986.1, read as the reverse complement.
TTTTTCAACATGTTGAAAAATGTCCACGAGAGCCCCGAGTACCGACGAGTGGCCATTACCGTAAACCTCCGAGTTCGAATCAGGGCAAACTCGGGGAGAGCTCTTGGAATGAACTCGTACCGTGGGACGGAGCTTTTAGATAGGGAAAGAGGGTCAGAGGTGGGGATACTAGGGGAGGGCTGATTGCACGGAAAGGTTTCAAGGAAATGTGCGCAGGTAAGATAATTTCTCACTCTTTGTATGTGTTTGGTCAGAGTGCAGGTATGTTAAACTAATATACTAAAGCTGAGCCACAGACTTGGACTCCAGTTGACATGGACTTGTTGACTTGTTTGTAAAGCATCATCGACATTTCATGGCAGGTGCTTTTGAAATTCTTTCTTCAATTATGGAGAATGAGCTCTAATTGATGCCACTGACTCTAATCCTAGTCTTGGATCTGTTTGCATTGTCGTACTATTGGAAATTCCCCTGGATCATAGTTTGACACCACATGGCCAGAGAGAACTGTTGTCGATAGTAAAGAACAACTTCACACTTGTGCTGCTGATGGTGCTGTTATGAAGCAGGCATAGTGCCAGTGCAGGGAGGAAGTATGAGAGGCAGAGTCCTGTGCCCAGCGTGGCCCCTTGCCATTGTGAAGCTTGTGCCCTCAACACTGACACGGCTTGCAGCTTCGTATCTGCGCAGTGAATTGTGTGGAAGGGGAGTGATGGCACACCCGGCATCGCCGTTAGCAATAAGCTGGTGAACAAAAACGAAAGCAGGCACATGCAGAGCGCAATGTGTGTGCATTGACAGTGGGAAATCCTTACAATCATATCCTCGCCCTGATCCGCTGCAGGTTCATTCCTCGTGCAATATAAATGCGGATTGTTGGGTTGCATTTTAGAATTTCTGTAGGTAAGTTAAAGGATTGGTGTTGAGGCAGGAATCAATGCACCAGTGATGCGTTTGACACCAGGCAAATGTCAGACCTGCTCTCAAATCCAGAAATATCCCAGCTAATTTCCCAATGCTCAGTATCTGACCCAGAAACGATCGCTAGCACAATGTAAAGGCACAAACCGCTTTAGCGTGTGATTTATGCATACAAACTTGTGCAAATGAATCCAATTTCCGCCTACTTATTTCCATGTTTATGTAAGTTTACTTTCAGCATGATGTTTAACTGTAATAAAGGCGGCAGTAACTTTGGTTGTTTTTAGGGGTGCGATTTCTTGATCTGTCCATGAAGTAGATGCTTGCCGCCTCCCATCATAACCAGCCTGTACAATGCAAGTGTCCTAGTCCCCACTGGTAGCGTGTGTGTCGGTGGAGGTGGCCGCAGGAGGCCCGGCTGGGCGAGTGCTACCTATGCGGCAGTGGAAGGAGCTGACGGCATCGCGCTGGGCCAGGCCGACCCCAGTGTCATCGTTCCAGTGCCACCAGGACACCCAGGCCTTAAAGTGAGAAAATATAAATTTGCAAATCCGATCAGCTTGGAACTTACAAGATGACGCGAACTGTGGTGACTCTCTAGGTGCTGCCCCTGGAGAGGATCTATTGTATTGTATGCCTCTATAGAATGACTTGACTGCCTTGTACAGAGAGCAGGCATCTCACTGTATCTCCGGGGCACATGACAATAATAAACGGAACCAGACTAAACAACCTTTTCATTACAAAGTTCATGGATTTCCTTCCTTCAGTGTGATGTTTTAAACATTAGCAGGTTTGAATTTACATCTGAGCAAAACAAGATTGTAAAATAAATTAATTGGGCAATCGTATTTGCATAAAATAAAACTTTCCTGGCCTGTTTAACTTCAAAGCTGGATTCAAGTGCAGAATCCTATGGAGGGCAGGCACATCACTAACGTAGCTGACAGTAGCCATTTCACACAGTGAGGGCTTGCAGATACGAGCAGCAGGAGCCATTTGTACAATAGCCAACTTAAAGGAACCAACCGTTCATTTATTATTCCAAAGGACAATCAGATTCATATGTTAATCTGCTGAATCCAACAGCCTTTTGAATTCTAAACAATCTGATCCGAGCCACTGTGCTCCGTCCTCAATCATTGTTTGTGGTTCATTTGCTTATGTGCCATGGTCACAGCTCCCGATACAGATCCTGACCTATGGCTGTTATTCTCCCTGGTTTTTTGCTGACATTGTGCATCAGTCTCTTTGCAGGACCAATAGGCGGGGTGGCTTAACGGCAACTCAGCTGACATGAAAATTCATGCGCTGGATTATCTGACAGGCGTGGAGCTTGTTTGCTCGGTGCAGCCTGATGCCATCAGCGGCTCGGGGTGCCATATGGGTGACGATAGCAGGAGAAATAAAACAAACTGATGCCAAAATCATGAACGCAACCTGGAGTTTGGGAGTCGTTGCCTGTTTAAAAGGAGATGCTTTGTTGTGCTGTCAAATCTCATGCCTCTGGCGACATCTTCACCGCCTCCCAAACCCATCCATATCTCCTTGCAGCTGCTTCAGAACCTTATATTGCTTTTTATTTCAGCAACGACTAAAGAACCACTGCAGTTTAACTACAACATGGAGGCAAATCCATGCACAAAGCACGATGGCAAATGGAGAATCAACTCACACAGAGATTACACTCATACACACGGATACACATTTACACTACACCCACACACTACACACTCTATACATGCACACAGACATTCACATTCATCACACATCACACACACATGCTCAATTGCACACACTTACAATACACACATACACTACACACACACATACACAAACATGCAAATGCATGTACATTACACCCACACACTTTACACATGTGCACACACATACACATATATGCACACCTACACATACAAACACGCACTATACCCAGATGTGCAAACACACACACACACACACACACAAACATTACAGACATTTATGCGCACACACACACACACACGATCAAGGATGACTCCGGTTCTACCTCTACTGGAGAACATGGATTGTCAACGTTTCAAATCCGGATAGACACCAAGTGTTGGAATAACTCAGCAAGTCAGACAGTATCTCTGGAGAAAATGGATAGGTGGTGTTTTGGGTTGGGGTACTTCTTCAGACTCCAGCATTTTATGTCTATCCCAATCTGAAACAGTGCCTAACCATGTTCTCAGAGATGGCTGCCTGGCCCATTGAGTTACTCCAGCACTATGTGTCCTTTTTATGTACACCAGCATCTGCAGTTCCTTTTGTCTTCCATTAATAAATTAACTAAATATTCATTGCAGTCATTGCAGTCCACAGAGAATGCAGTACAGATTTGAAATGGCTTGCTTTAAAGATATCAGATATTTCTTAATCTTAAGATTTCCATTTATGAGCACCTAATCAACCTTTTCCTTGACGTAGTCTGGTTGCCATGGCACCAGACAGCTCCACTTCCCTCTGGGATGTTCAGGCAGGCAGGTTTACTGTGCATGATCATCGCCTTCACTCAACACTCAGTTTCACTCCGACCTTTCCCTGTGATGTGGATAATATTCGTCCCGTGTGAAACTGCGATTAATAAACTAATTGCTACAATACATTCAGAGATCTCTGGACGTGCTTTCACCTAAACATTTAACTAATCGCACATTTTCCAATATCTGTTGCGAAAAGCCTTCTCAGCTTTGATTACTTCGTTCTAAAATCGCCTCCTCGTATTATAATTCTCTCGGAAATCACCACATATCAAAAACCTCTGGCCTAGCTGAAAGGATTCTGAATTGGGCCACTGCATCATCTCAGGTATCCTACATTAACACCCGGTAATTTAAATTCAAGTACGCAACACATCATCATATGCACTTTCGACACATGGCTCTCTTTACAAAGGCAACTGGACGGGTCTGGAGTACATGAAGGAAACTGAGGCTGTCAAGTCAAGGCAGTGGGGCAGGAGATATGGTCACAGACTGGGGACTTGGTCAGAGCGTGGAGGGGAGTCGGGAGAGATACATGGCCTTCAAGGGAGTATTGGTATTGGAGTTAATGCTTTGATAGAGATGAGTTGGAGGATGGAGAATGGGACCTCCATGGGACAAACCGAGTGCTGGGCATTTGGGCTTGCATGGTTTTCGAAAATGTGAAAAACTGGAGCACGGAAACCAAGCAGTGGAATGGAATGGCACTGGGGGCAATGGTAGAGTGAGGTCAATGAGTCAGGAGGAGGTCAATGTCACAGGATCTGATGGGTAGAAAAGTGGGCGCCAGAAGAGAGGTTTCAGTCTGATGCTCTTCTATGAATATACGGTTGTCCTGGCAACGACTAGTGCTTCGTTTGAAGGTAGGCACAGGCACAACGCACCGACACTTCTGATGTGTCACGTATGTTTATCAATCATGCATAGCTTATGGATAACATAACACAAGGGGGGGGGGGGGGGAAGTGGCACAGCGGTGGAGTTGCTGCCCTACAGTGACAGGGACCTGGGTTTGCTCCTGACTACAAGTGCTGTCTGATCGTAGGTTGTACCTTCTCCCTGTGACCACGTGGATTTTCTCCGGGTGCTCCAGTCTCCAACCACACGTATAGGTTTTAAGGTTAATTGGATTTGGTAACATTGTAAATTGTTCCTCATGTGTGTAGGAGAGCGTTCGCATACAGGGCGATCGCTGGTCCACAAGGACTCGCTGGGCCAAAGGGCCTGTTGCTGCACTGTATCTCTAAAGTCCAAAGTCTGAATGAAATAGTGCATTTATTTGTTTGGACTTAGAGTTCAGTTATTATATTACAAGTTAAAGTGTCCCCAGTGTTAGTTATATTGATGTTAAAAAAAATTGTTGATAAATGTGGTTTGGTTTTTAATTGAGATGCATACATATATATAGTGTGTATATATAGGTTAGGGTGTATACACACACTGAACGTTTTTTCTCATTTATTGTATTGTTACAAAGTACTATTCTAACATATTCTGTTGTGCTGCTGCAAGTACCAATCACATTGTTTTATCTGGGACGTGTGACAATAAAACGCTCTTGAAAAGATCATTAATGCATTTCACACGAGGAAGGGCACATCTTTAACCATGCAGGGTCGGAATTAACAGCACAGTAATTGCCACATTTCAATTAGTACGATGAACCAGAGTTTCAGATGTAAGTATTTTTCTGTTTCTTCATTCTAATCACTTAAACCTTGATAAGGAGACATACTTTATGATGTTGGTTCAGTTCCACCATCTCATTATCTTGTTTCACGACCACATTCATCCGTTTTTTTACTCGCCACTATTGGCAGCTCAGTCCAGGCTGGTAGGAGTGTGTTAATTAGGAGCACCTGGCTGTGGCAGAATGTGTGCGAACGCCTTTCCTGTTTTTGGTTGGACGTCCCAGACTCTCCCCGATGATGTGCTGAGTGCCTTGCACGAGGCAGCAGGTGGAGGGGAAGGAGGAAGGCTGAGGGAGGCAGCATCGGCGAGAACTCGTGGGGAGGAGGAGCAGCATCTGAATATGCTGCTAGACATCGGCAGGAGCGGGAGATGTGGAGGGAAGGAGACAAGATCAGCACAAGACATCATGCCAGGTGGCAGTACAGCTCTGGGACAGGCAGCTGAAGGAGAGTGATGAAAATTGGAAGTAATAGAGATAAACCCCTGTCCCACGGTACGAGTTCATTCCAAGAGTTCTCCTGAGTTTGCCCTGATTCGAACTTGGAGATTTACGGTAATGGCCACTCGTCGGCACTCGGGGCTCTCGTGGACATTTTTCAACTTGTGGAAAAATCTTCACGAGTCTTCCCGTGCTTACCTGCCGTTAGCGAGTCTTCCCGAGTACCTGCCGTTAGCGCTAAGAGACGTCCCCGAGCTCCGACGTACCCGCTACCTTCATTCTCCGTGCTTACCACGAGTTTGATTTTTTTAAACTCGGGAGAGCTTTTGGAATGTACTCGCACCGTGGGACAGGGCTATTAGAATACAACTTTTGTCGAATGAACCGCCTGTGCTTACTCACTGCTCGGGCAATATTCTTTACCTCGTTTGGCATGCAGTCGTCACTCTTTTCCTTCGAAAGCTGGGCTGGACTTTGGCAGATAGGAGGCCCAGTCTGGTGTTTACTAATGCCTACAACAGTCCACGTAATTGGCAACAAAACTATGGAAAACAAATGGAAATGCAAATGCTGGAATCTGAAGCAAAACTGAAAAACTTTGCATGAACTCAGCCTCCAACTGGGTCCCGACCTGAAATAATAACGGGGTTGTCTTTCCACAGATGCTGCTTGACTGGCTGAGTTCTTCCAACATTTTTTGTTCTAGGTACCGTGATTAAATTATAACTACAGCAGTTGGGCAAAGGCTCGGCTTTTGTTTAGGTTTATGTTTATTATCGTCACCTATGCCAAGGTTCAGCGAAAAGCTTTGTTTTGCATGCTATCCAAACAGATCAGATATACCTTACATAAATCCAATCAAGGCAAACTCTAGTACAATAGATAGAGCAAAGGGAAGATACAGTGTGCAGAATATAGTTAGTTCTCAGCATCAGTTCCACAGGCAGAGTCCAATGTCCTCAACAGGGTAGAGATGAATCAGATAGTACCCCAGCTTACATAAGGACTGTGCAGAAGCCTGATAACAGAGGGGAAGATGCTGTTCCTGAGTCTGGTGGTGTGCCTTTTCATGTTTCTGTACCTTCTGCTGGACAGGAGCAAGGAGAGACAAGAATAACCGGGGTTGGACATGTCTTTGATTATTTTGACTGCTTTTCCAAGGTAGAGTCAATGTGTAAGAAGGAACTGCAGCTGCTGGCTTAAACCGAAGATAGACACAAAAAGCTGGAGTAACTCAGCAGGCAGCATCCCTGGGAGAGAAGGAATGGGTGACGTTTCGGTTCGAGACCCTCCTTCAGACTGGTCTCGACCCGAAACATCACCCATTCCTTCTCTCCAGAGATGCTGCCTGTCCCGCTGAGCTACTCCAGCTTTTTGTGTCTATCTTCGATGGAGTCAATGGTGGGGAGGCGGCCCTGTGTAAAGGACTGGGTTGCATCTACATCTCTCTGCAGTTTCTTGCGGCCTTGGCCAGAGCTGTTTCCAAACCAAGTTCTGACGCAACCTGACCTTTCTATGGTGCAACTGGAGAAGTTTGTAAGAGTCGCTGGATACATGCCAAATTTCCTCAGTCTCCTCAGGAAGTAGAGGTGGTGGCGTGTCCTCTTGGCTGTCACATCTATGTGGTTGGGCCACCACAGTTCATTGGTAATATTAATGCCAAGGAACCTGAAGCTCTCAATCATTTCCACTTCCACACCACCCACATCAAACTGGATGGACACTATTATGCGCAGGTAACCACGTCTTTGGTCCAATGTGGACAAGACACGGTTTTACAAGGACATGTCACCACTTGAAGGCTTGAGCTTTAGGGAGAGGCTGGGGAGGTTAGGATTTTATTCTTGGAGCGCAGGAGGGTGAGGGGTGATCTTATAGAGTACAAGACCATGAGGGGAATAGATAGGGTAGATGCACAGAGTTTATTTACCCAGAGTAGGGGAATCCAAAACCAGAGGACATCGGTATAAGGTGAGAGGGGAATGATTTAATTAAAACTGTGGCGCAAAGGGCAGCACGGTGGTGCAGTGGTGGAGTTGCTGCCTTACAGCACCAGAGACCTGGATTTGATCCTGACTATGGGTGCTGTCTGTATGGAGTTTGTACTCCCTGTGACCGCATGGGTTTTCTCCGGGTAATCCGGTTTCCTCCCACACTTCAAAGACTTACAGGTTTGTAGGTTAATTGGCTTTTGCAGATTGTAAATTGTCCCTGGTTTGTAGGATAGTGCTTGTGTATGGGGTGATCGCTGGTCATCGGGCCGAAGGGCCTGTTTCTATTCTGTACCTCCAGAAGTCTAAAGTAAAAAGTCTAAAGTAACTTGAGGGCAACTATTTTACACAGAGCGTGGTGGGTATATAAAAAGGGGCTACCGTAGGGGATAGTTGAGGTAGGTACTGTAACAACATTTAAAATACATTTAGACAGGTACATGGATAGCAAATGTTTAGAGGGATATAGGCCAAACACAGGCAGGTGGGACTAATGTAGATGGGGCATCTTGGTTCGCATGGACATATTGGGCCAATGGGCCTGTTTCCACGTTGTATGACTCCATGGCTCTAGTTTGAGCAGGATGTCTATCACCAGGTAGCTGCTGCTCCTTTGCTGAAAACTTCAATGGTACCATTGCTTCAAGCTTAGGTAACTGGACACTGGCCAGTTTCAGCATTGAAAATGTGCTGCTCAGTATCTATATGATGGCTGGGATACAGGATACTGGGGTACAGGAAGTAGGTTCAATCAAGCTGGTGAAATGTATAGCGTTTGGATGAACCCAGAGAGATAGAGGGAGATAGAGGATGTTAAGGCAGCAGTTATGGGAATAGATTGAGAGACTAGAGAAAGGATGCGGCAGCTTCCATTAAATGGCGCATCTGGAGACAGCCATTTTCTTTGGGATGATCGCATGGGTTCAGGGTCCAAGTTATTCTGCTAAGCTCCAGAACGAGTGATACATCGATGATGAACTGTGTAGCTAGGAAGTGAATATTGCATCAAGGGTGCAGGTCTGACATTGCCTGGATTTTAAGATTCCAGTTAAAGATTCCAGAGCAAAAATGAACTGAGTAAAGATGAATAGAGAGTGTATCAAACAGCCAGCTGCACAGGAAGTGGATAATTTACCTGGACAAGGCTGCATGCGTGCTACATTGCTGAGGGGAGTGGGGGAAGAAAATGCACAGTAAGGTTCCAAACACCCAAGATATTCAGGGGTGGTTGCTGGAGGACAGGGACATTGCAAATGTGCAGAGATAAGTCGAGTAATGACAAACTAATTCATTGTTGGATATCTTCCAGAAACAATAGCCAGCGGCAGGGTTAGCAATCACATGGATATGTGAGGGACAAGGGCCAAACATGGGAAAATGGATGAGTTGGGCCAAACGGGCCGGCCCATTATTCATCACAAATGTGCCACATAAAATGTGATGCCCGCTTGATGGTGAAGTATTGGTATTGGTTTATTATTTATCCATTTCAGTTTTAGCTACTAAGCAGCACTCAACACAAACTGTAGGCAGTCAGCATCATGAAACTGCTAAATTAAGTTCATAATTGCAGCTTTTCAATTTCATTTACAATTAATAGTCAGTTTTAATTAATGATAGACAGCCAGTCAAAAATAGATACAGTACCTGGGAAAAAATGTATGAGGGCCGCAATATAAATTTGTCAAATTATACTTACTGCTGATACAATGTTGGATTCATTGGGCTGAAGAGCCTGTTTCTGTGCTGTATCTTTAACCAAACCAATGCAATAGACTTTACTCTTTTCCAATTTTGCACAATTCTATATTTCAAAATTTCAAAGCTCGATCCAATTTATCTTTCTCATTTTTGTAAATATTTGCTCTGAATAAATCTGAGGAAATAAGCAAGAATATCACAAAGTTAGCACAAAGAATGGTAATTGTTGGGATATTTTCATGAAACTGAAACCAAATAGATAAAATCATAAGAGACTGGTTTTCTCATTTTATTTTTATTAAATAACTGTCAGAAATGTATGATTCACAGAGTGATCATGAGCAAACATAATTACTGCCCCACACCAAACACTCAAGAACTGTAGTTGACCTTTCTATAATGCATTAAGTTGCTTCATTCCTGCATTAATTCACATAATGCAATAGCTTGTTTTGTTCACGCTAATTATTTTTTGAATCTGGATTTTTTCTCATTTCCAAGAATGGCAAACATGAATAACAATGAATAACAAACAATTCTGAGATTTAAGAAATGTAACATATACGTCCGTGCATTATTTATTATAATGTCAAAAGGTGAGGCCTCCTGTTTACTTTCATACAAGATTGCTACCATCACCCCGCAAACAGCGCTACAAATCTCTCTCCAGAAATTGCCCAACTTGGCACCGAACAAGAGCCTGTGAAATGTTTCGACAGTGGGACAGCAGAGAATGTAGGAATTCTGAGTGTCCGCTAACCCTGTCCAAATTCCCTGCATCTGATTATTTTAAGGATCACAATGCATTAAAGGATGTCGTTGGTAATGGAGGGCCTGAGGTATGAGGAGAGATTGGATGGGTTAGAGCTCGTTTTTCCTGGAACCTAGCACCTTAAAGAGGCATATAAAATCATGAGGGGCCAGATTAGGTCCCAGTCCTTGCTCCAGGGTATGGGAGTCTAAAACTAGAGTGCAGAGATTTAAGATGAGAGGGGAAAGATTTAAAGAGGATCTGAGAGGCAACATTTTTCACACAGAGGACGGGGTGGGTGTATGGAATGAGCAGTCAGAGGAGGTTGCAGAGGCGGGTACATTACTACATTTAAAGGCAGTTGGATAGGAAAGGCTTGGAGGGATATGATCCAAATGCAAGCAAATAGGACGAGCTCAGAGAGACAAACAAGTTGGCATGGATGAGTTGAGCAAAATAACCTGTTTCCATTCTATATCTCTTGACTCTATGAGGAGGTGCATTTGCATAGCCTGTATGAACCGGTAATAAAGAGACAGGGCGGTGAGGGTAGATATTTCTATTTGGCACCTCCAAAAAAGGCAGGACCCCCTCAGTAGCAGACGTTCAAGTAGGAGTGAACTTCTCCTCTGCATCCTAAGTCATGGAGCAATGAAATGGAAACCTCTCAATCAATTGCCTAACAAACCTCAGGGTAATGATTGACTTCAAGTCAAGTCAAGTCAAGTCAAGTGAGTTTATGTCATGTGTCCCTGATAGGACAATGAAATTCTTGCTTTGCTTCAGCACAAAGAACATAGTAGGCATTGACTACAAAACAGATCAGTGTGTCCATATACCAATATAAATATATACACACATGAATAAATAAACTGATAAAGTGCAGATAACAGATAATGGGTTATTAATAATCAGAGTTTTGTCCGAGCCAGGTTTAATAGCCTGATGGCTGTGGGGAAGTAGCCATTCCTGAAGCTGGTTGTTGCAGTCTTCAGGCTCCTGTACCTTCTACCTGAAGGTAGCAGGTAGATGAGTGTGTGGCCAGGATGGTGTGGGTCCTTGATGATACTGCCAGCCTTTTTGAGGCAGCGACTGCGATAAATCCCCTCGATGGAAGGGAGGTCAGAGCCGATGATGGACTGGGCAGTGTTTACTACTTTTTGTAGACTTTTCCTCTCCAGGGCGCTCAAGTTGCCGAACCAAGCCATGATGCAACCGGTCAGCATGCTCTCTACTGTGCACCTGTAGAAGTTAGAGAGAGTCCTCCTTGGCAAACCGACTCTCCGTAATCTTCTCAGGAAGTAGAGGCGCTGATGTGCTTTCTTGATAATTGCATTAGTGTTCTCGGACCAGGAAAGATCTTCAGAGATGTGCACCCCCAGGAATTTGAAGCTCTTGACCCTTTCAACCATCGACCCGTTGATATAAACGGGACTGTGGGTCCCATCCTACTCCTTCCAAAGTCCACAATCAGTTCCTTGGTTTTGCTGGTGTTGAGGGGCCAGGTTATTGTGCTGGCACCATATGGACAGTTGCTCAATCTCTCTTCTATACTCTGACTCATCCCCATCAGTGATACATCCCACCACAGTGGTGTCGTCAGCGATCTTGATGATGGAGTTCGCACTGTGACCGGCTACGCAGTCATGAGTATAGAGTGACTTGCCACACTCATGAGTAAGCACGAACTGCATATCTGTGAGCTACAAGGAACTGCAGATGCTGGTCTACAAAACAAAGACGTAAGGTGCTGAAATTACTCAACAGGTCAGGCAGCATCTCTGGAGAACATGGAAAGGTGACGATTTGGGTTGGGACTCTTCTTCAGATGCAAGAATTGTGTGCAATTACAGTTTTTGCAGCAGCAACATCAGACCATTGATTCACGTTCCTGCTGATGCTCAGTGGCTTTCAGCTGTAAGCTTTACACTAGTATGTAGTATCATAGATGTGCCGATCACATTCACTGATTCAATTTCAGCTTCCAATCCATCAGATAGTACATTAATAATGTGCATCCTGAAAGAATTTCTAGCTCATTATAAGATAACAATATTTTGAAAAGTACAAAAATACCTGATACAAAAATATCAGAGGATAGTTAGTCAAAAATATTAGTGATAGTCCTTTACAATAGAAAAATTGGCAAAGAGATTTCTATAAATCGTTAGTTTCACCTTAGCGAATCTGGAACAGGAAACAAAGTGCTGGAGGAACCTACTGGGTCGAGCAGCATCTGTGGAGCCAGGGAGCCAGAGTGTTTTTGTGTGTTCTTTTTCATTGTACCGCTGCTGGCAAATTCATTTCACTTGCACTTTATGTGCAAGTGACAAATAAAACTGATTGATTGATTGATTGATTGATTGATTGATTGATTGAGATGGTCATTTCGGGTAATTTTAGGGAACTGGAATAATTTCGCTAAATCTCCGCATCCGGCCAGCGAAGTGGTGTCAAGGTAATACACACAGCACTGCCGGTTTGGCGCTCAAAGGTCTTAACAGAGCGCTGTCAGTTTACCGAGTGGGAATCTAAACAAAGAGCTGTCGGCTGCAGCGCTATGGGTTCTCAATATAGCGCTATGGCCACAGCGCTATGAGTCACAGACTGTTCGGGAAAATTCTCGTATAACAATGAGTCTTTGGAATTCTCTTTCTCAGTGGAAGTTGAGCCTTTGATTATTTTTCAGGCAGTGGTAGAATTCTCGATATGCCTAGTGGTGAAAAGTTACCAGTGGGTAGTGGAATGCAGTTACATTGGGATGGGCCTTGATTTTACAGAACGGTGGGTTGGCTCCAGGGGCCGAGTGGGAGAGAGGGAGCGAGGGAGAGAGGGAGCGAGGGAGAGAGGGAGAAGGAGAGAGGGAGAAGGAGGGAGCGAGGGAGAAGGAAAGAGGGAGAGAGAAGGAGCGGGAGTGAGAGACAGAGGGAGGGAATAAGAGAGGGTGGGAGAGAGAGAAAAAAGGAAGGGGAGAGAGAGAGGGGGGAGAAAGAGAGGGAGGGAGGGAGGGAAAAGGGGAGGGAGGGAGAGAAAGAGGTGAGGGGAGGGAGGAAGAGAAAGAGGGAGGGAGAGGGAGGGAGGGAGAGGAGAGAGGGGGAGGGAGGAGGGAGAGAGAGTGAGGGAGGGAGCGAGGGAGGGAGAGAGAGCAGGGACTGAGACACATGAGAGAAGTTTGAAAAAATGAAGACAACGAAAGCTGTTGGAGGTAACAACATAGAATAGAATGCTATTTATTGTCATTCAAACCTAGGCTTGAACGAAATAACAGCTGCCTTGCATAACACTGTACAAGTGAGTAACAGATGCAGGCAGATACGGTATAGTTACATAGATCTGTTTTGCCTTGTTCTTCTTTGGTGTTGTTAACGTGTGCCCGTGAAAAAACCCAACAACAGATAGCACGCAGGAAGCATTGTTGAAAATTTCAGGAAATACCATCAAATTCCAGGAAATTTGGGATTCTATTTAAGGAAAAAAAAATGTTGAGGTGTGGAAGCAATGTGGTCAGGCTAAGGCAGTCAAGTCTGAAGAAGGGTCTCGACCCAAAACATCACCTATTCCCTTTCCCCACAGATGTTGCATGACCCGCTGAGTTACTCATCACAGGCACACCGACTCAGACATAAATTCTGGAGAATCGTGAAACCGCTGATGCTGCAAACTCGAGCAAAAACAAAGTACTGCAGGAACTCAGCGAGTCAGGCAGCATCTGTAAAGGGAAAGGACGAATGACATTCCAGTACAGGACTGTTTTTTCAGACTGGTTGGTGTAAGGGGTGATAGATATCCCGGATTTGGACCCTGACAGATGACAGTTAGTCCGAAGAAAGCTCCCGTCCTGAAACACCCCTCTGTCCATTCCCTCCACAGATGCTGCCTGACCCGCACATTTCCTCCAGCTGTTTGTTATGTACTCATAAATTAAACATAATCACACATAAAATCATGCAAGACAGTAAAATGAAACAATACTGTATTAAAAAAAAGACATTCTTTTTAAAACACAATCAGTTTAGCTTGGGGGGGTTATTATTATCATGTGAAATGAGGTACAGTGAAATGCTTTTGTTTGTGTGTAATCCATTCAAAGAAAAGACTATACATGAATATAATCAAACCGTCCACAGTGCTCAGAGAAGATAAAGGATAAATTAGAAATAAAGCAAGTCGACACTTCAGTTTGGGATCTTGCATCAGGTTTGAAGCCATTTAGGGTGTTTGGGGTCAGGTAACTGAGGTGATTCAGGGATAAATGGCAGTTAATCTGTGTGCCACATCTAAACCCAGTGATGAGAGAAACAGCAGACTCTGCTTTAGTGCACGTGCGTGAGCAATAGATGTGGGCATTGTAAAACCTGCATTATGTGGTGTCATGGCAACCTTTCCACCCGCTGGAGAGGAACGTCAAGGCTTTGGTTCAGCATCTCATTGAAAGACCGCAGTGCGAGCACCCTCAATAATGCACTGAAGTGGATGTTTAGTAAACACGCTCAGTCCTTTAGAGAGGATCCTAAATGCACACCTTTCATGGAGAAGGGTGCAACAAACTGAGCCTGGCTAAGTAAGGGAGCAGAATGGGCAAGATTTCTGAGAGCGACACCCTTGCCAGTTTTTCTCTCAGCTTGGGAAATGGCTGTATCCGCGTCTGGTGATATATGTCCACGGTCTTCTTCTTTTCGTGTCCATCTTGTTACAAATGTTGACCTCACTGTCATCGTCCGTCCTGAAAAGGGCGCGAGCTTCCGGCGACAATCAGTGGGAGCCATCACTTGTCGCAGTAGATGATGGTGGTAGCAGAATTAGCTCAGGATACTTCCAGTTTCCAGCCCCGCGACATGGACGCTTCTGCTATAGATAGATACATAGAAAATAGGTGCAGGAGTAGGCCATTCGGCCCTTCGAGCCTGCACCGCCATTCAATATGATCATGGCTGATCATCCAACTCAGTATCCCGTACCTGCCTTCTCTCCATACCCCCTGATCCCCTTAGCCACAAGGGCCACATCTAACGCCCTCTTAAATATAGCCAATGAACTGGCCTCAACTACCCTCTGTGGCAGAGAGTTCCAGAGATTCACCACTCTCTGTGTGAAAAAGTTTTTCCTCATCTCGGTCCTAAAGGATTTCCCCCTTATCCTTAAGCTGTGACCCCTTGTCCTGGACTTCCCCAACATCGGGAACAATCTTCCTGCATCTAACCTGTCAACCCCATAAGAATTTTGTACGTTTCTATAAGATCCCCTCTCAATCTCCTAAATTCTAGTGAGTATAAGCCAAGTCTATCCAGTCTTTCTTCATATGAAAGTCCTGACATCCCAGGAATCAGTCTGGTGAACCTTCTCTGCACTCCCTCTATGGCTATAATGTCCTTCTTCAGATTTGGAGACCAAAACTGTACGCAATACTCCAGGTGTGGTCTCACCAAGACCCTGTACAACTGCAGTAGAACCTCCCTGGCTCCTATACTCAAATCCTCTTGCTATGAAGGCCAACATACCATTCGCTTTCTTCACTGCCTGCTGCACCTGCATGCCTACTTTCAACGACTGGTGTACCATGACACCCAGGTCTCGCTGCATCTCCCCATTTCCTAATCGGCCACCATTTAGATAATAGTCTGCCTTCCGTTTTTGCCACCAAAGTGGATAACCTCACATTTATCCACATTATACTGCATCTGCCAAACATTTGCCCACTCACCCAGCCTATCCAAGTCACCTTGCAGTCTCCTAGCATCCTCCTCACAGCTAACACTGCCCCCCAGCTTAGTGTCATCCGCAAACTTGGAGGATGTTGCTTTCAATTCCCTCGTCCAGATCATTAATATAAATTGTAAATAGCTGGGGTCCCAGCACTGAGCCTTGCGGTACCCCACTAGTCACTGCCTGCCATTGTGAAAAGGACCCGTTTACTCCTACTCTTTGCTTCCTGTTTGCCAGCCAGTTCTCTATCCACATCAATACTGAACCCCCAATACCGTGTGATTTAAGTTTGTATCCTAATCTCTTATGTGGTACCTTGTCGAAAGCCTTCTGAAAGTCCAGATACAACACATCCACTGGTTCTCCCCTATCCACTCTACTAGTTACATCCTCGAAAAATTCTATAAGATTCGTCAGACACGATTTACCCTTTCGTAAATCCATGCTGACTTTGTCCAATGATTTCACCACTTTCCAAATGTGCTGCTATCCCATCTTTAATAACTGACTCTAGCAGTTTCCCCACTACCGATGTTAGACTAACTGGTCTGTAATTCCCCGTTTTCTCTCTCCCTCCCTTCTTAAAAAGTGGGGTTACATTTGCTACCCTCCAATCCTCAGGAACTACTCCAGAATCTAAGGAGTTTTGAAAAATTATCACTAATGCATCCACTATTTCTGGAGCTACTTCCTTAAGTACTCTGGGATGCAGCCTATCTGGCCCTGGTGATTTATCGGCCTTTAATCCATTCATTTACCCAGCACCACTTCCCGACTAACCTGGATTTCACTCAGTTCCTCCATCTCCTTTGACCCGCGGCCCCCTGCTATTTCCGGCAGATTATTTATGTCTTCCTTAGTGAAGACGGAACCAAAGTAGTTATTCAATTTGGTCTGCCATATCCTTGTTCCCCATGATCAATTCACCTGTTTCTGACTGCAAGGGACCTACATTTGTTTTAACTAATCTCTTTCTCTTCACATATCTATAAAAACTTTTGCAGTCAGTTTTTATGTTCCCTGTCAGTTTCCTTTCATAATCTATTTTCCCCTTTCCTAATTAAGCCCTTTGTCCTCCTCTGTTGGTCTCTGATTTCTCCCAGTCCTCTGGTATGCTGCTTTTTCTGGCTAATTTGTACGCATCATCTTTTGCCTTGATACTATCCGTGATTTCCCTTGTTATCCACGGATGCACTACCTTCCCTGATTTATTCTTTTGCCAAACTGGGATGAACAATTTTTGTAGTTCATCCATGCAGTCTTTAAATGCCTTCCATTGGCATATCCACCGTCAACCCTTTTAGAACTAATTGCCAGTCAATCTTGGCCAATTCACGTCTCATACCCTCAAAGTTACCTTTCTTTAAGTTCAGAACCGTTGTTTCTGAATTAACAATGTCACTCTCCATCCTAATGAAGAACTCAACCATATTATGGTCACTCTTGCCCAAGGGGGCACGCACAACACGCTATGGGGCTACGTCCACGGTAAAATAGTGAGAGAGACTCAACAGATATAATTGAACGATAGTGCGAGCGGGTGATCGATGGTCGGCGTGGACTCGGTGGGCCGAATGGTCTCTTTCGCCGCCATGCAGTTCTCTCAATCAATCGATCACTCGGCCGTAGCTCTCAAGGGATCCTCAGTTGAAAAGTTATTGGATGACGGAGGAAGCAGGAGCAGATCCACCTGCTCCTCACGTCTGCCTCAACAGCCATGATGAGCATGATCTCTCTCAGGAGTCAGCTCTTCTGTGCCAGTGCCACATAGACCTCATGTAGAAACAAGTACTGCAGATGCTGGTTTACACAAAAGGACACAAGTATGGAATAACTCTGTCTAAAGAAGGACCCCGACCCGAAACGTCACATATGCCATGCTCTCCAAAGATGCTGCCTGACCTGTTAAGTTACTCCATCACTTGGTGTCCTTTCTTTCCACATAGACCTCGGTTTCTTTTGTTAGAAGATTGAAAACTGTGCCGAGTTATCCAGGTGAACACTTGCAGTCTTTTTCCCCCAAGGTAGAGGATTCTACAGCTAGAGGCTACAGGCGTAAGGTGAGAGTGCTTTCAGAAGGACCTCAGGGCAATCCTTACACTCAGACGGTGATCCATATCTGGGATGAGCTACCAGAGGGAGCAATAGAAGCGGATACAATGACGACTTTTAAAAGACATTTGGACAGATGTTTAGAAAGGATAGACACAAAATACTGGAGTAACCCAGCAGGACAGACAGCATCTCTGGATAGAAGGAATGGGTGACATTTTGGGTCGAGGCCCTTCTTCCGACTGAGAGTTAGGGGAGAGGGAGACAGAGATATGGAAGGGTAAGGTGTGAAAACACATATGGAAAGGGGACGATGATCAAGGAAAAAGTAAAATGAAAATCTGCCCAAGCATCTTCAGAGAATGGGAAGAGGAGGATGGCACAGTAATTCGAGCTGCTGCCTTACTAGATAGAGACCCAGGTTCAATCCTGACCTCTGCTGCTGTCCATGTAGAGGTTGCAAGTGCTCCCTGTAATCGAGTGAGTTTCCCCCGGGTGCCCTGTGCCCAGCCAAAGGACAGTTTGAATGGACACTTAGTTGGCTATTGTAAATTTCCTCTGGTACACTAAGTTACGTCAGAGAAGCATAGAAGGGGTCAAGGTTAAGTGGAGAGAATCAACAGCTTCAAGTTCTTGGGTGCACATATCTCTAAAGATCTATCCCGGCCGGGACCAGCACATTAATGCAACCACAAGGAAAGCTCTCCAATGCTTCAACTCCCTGAGAAAATTGAAGAAATTTCAGTATGTCGCCGAATACTCTATAGAACGACAACAGGTATATTGTAGAGAGCATGTTCACTGGTTGCATAAGGGCCTGGTTGGGTAACTCAAATGATCATGAACAAACAAAGTTGCAGAGAATGGTAGACACTGCCTGGTCCATCGTAGGTATTTGCATCCCTGCCATTGATGTACGGAAGGAGCTACCTCAAAAAAGCATCTAATACCATTATTGACATACACCATCCTGACCACACACTCATCTCGCTACTACCATCAGGAAGAAGGTGCAGGAGCCTAAAATCTGTGACCTCCAGGTTCAAGAGCAGCTTCTTCTCAGTAGCCCAATGGGCGGCACAGTGGCGCAGTAGTAGATTTGCTGCGTTACAGCACCAGAGACCCAGGTTCGATCCTGACAACAGGTGCTGTCTGTACGGAGTTTGCACATTCTCCCTGTGACCTGTGGGTTTTCTCCAGGTGCTCTGGTTTCCTCCCACATTCCAAAGACGTGCAGGTTTGCAGGATAATTGGCTTCTCTAAATAGTCCCTGGTGTATATGGCAGAACCAGTGTATGAGATAATTGTTGCTTGGTGCAGACTCGATGGGCCAAAGGGCCTGTTTTCGCACTGTACATAGAGTCATACAGCGTGGAAACAGGCCCTTTGGCCCAACCTTCCCACACCGACCAACCCGACCATCTACACTAGTCCCACGTGCCTGCATTTGGCCCATATCCCCCTAAACCTACCCAATTCGTTCCTATCCCTTCTAAACGCGCCGTCGAGTATGGCTGCCCTGCCAGCAGCTGTTAGTCTTTTCACCCTTTTTTTATTTTTAGTTAGTTGAAAGTGTTTGTTTTGGAAGTCTTTAAGTCTTTTTATGTGGGGGGTGGGGTGGGGTGGGGGGAGGGGAAAGGGGGAAACTATTTCTCAGTACCTACCTGGTCGGAGTTGCGGCTTTTCTCCGAGCCGTTTCTTTGCCCCTTCCTCGCGGCCTACGGGCAGACTGGAGCGGCGTTTTCCTGCCGGGACCGGCCAGGACTTCAGCTTCGGCGGCGGCACAGCGCTGAAGTACCATCGCGGAGCGGGCGATGCCTAACCCGGGTCGCCGTGCAGTAACCTCCGGAGTGCTGTGACAGCCGGCACCAACATCGCGGAGCTGCGGTCTGCGGTCAGCGGTCTGCGGAGCTTCCAGCCGCGGGCGGCGCTGAACCCTAAACACCGCGGAGCCTGGGATCTCACGACGAGGTCGCCAGAGTCGGAGCTCCGACCAGCGCGGCTCGTGGACTTCGGGAGCCGTGCTCTCCTGGGAGGTAGCGGCCGCTCCAGACACTCCGGGCCGCTGAGGGTGTTCACCCGACGCCAGAGCTCCATCATCCGGCGAGAGGGCCTGAGGCATCGGGCTGCCGTATCGGCGACTGCAGAGGCCTCAATAAGCCCCGACTATGGGTGAACTGGGGATGGGACTGGACTTTGCTGCCTTCCCCCACAGTGGAAACCATTGTGGGGGGATGTTTTTATGTTATTGTTAAATTCTTTGGTGTTATCTTTATTTGTGTGCTGCATGGCAAGTCAAATTTCTCTACACCAATTGGTGTACGTGACAATAAATGTTTATCTATCTATCTATCTATCTAAACCTATCCTATCCATCGCACTACACCTAACACTACACCTAACCTCAATCCAACTGCAACTCTGATTTCCTGTGGACTTTGTTTTGATTGAACAACATACTTTGGTTTTGCACTATTATGGTTTAGTTACCTAATAGATTGTCACCTTGTCGTGATGGAGAAGCTTGTGTGGTCCTGAGATCCTGAGAGCGATGCCGTCTGGAACTATGCTCCTGGTAGGGTCACCCATGGCGGTAAGATCGAGGGAGAGGTCCCTGACAAAGAGCAATCCAACCAAGACCTCAACGGTGGAACGGGCGGAGGATGATGGCTGACTTTAGTGGAGCATCACAATGACTGGGAAGGCGGATGAAGGCTGCAGCAGAAAAGGGTCCCCAGTCGTTTTGGACTCCATGCCACTGGATCCTGACCCAGATCTGTCAAGAACCGTGTGGTGTACGGTGGAACAAGGACATGGCAGACCAATTGAATAACTACTTTGGTTCTATCTTCAATAAGGAAGACTTAATTAATCTGCCAGAAATAGCAGGGGACCGGGGGTCAAATGAGATGGAGGAACTGAGTGAAATCCAGGTTAGCCGGTAAGTGGTGTAAAGTAAATTGACTGGATTAAAGGCCGATAAATCCCCAGGGCCAGATAGGCTGCATCCCAGAGTACTTAAGGAAGTAGCCCCAGAAATAGTGGATGCATTAGTGATAATTTTTCAAAACTCTTTAGATTCTGGAGTAGTTCCTGAGGATTGGAGGGTAGCTAATGTAACCCCACTTATTAAAAAGGGAGGGAGAGAGAAAATGGGGAATTACAGACCAGTTAGTCTAACATTGGTGGTGGGGAAACTGCTAGAGTCAGTTATTAAAGATGGTATAGCAGCACATTTGGAAAATGGTGAAATTATTGGACAAAGTCAGCATGGATTTATGAAAGGTAAATCATGTCTGACGAATCTTCTAGAATTTTTCGAGGATGTAACTAGTAGAGTGGATAAGGGAGAACCAGTGGATGTGTTATATCTGGACTTTCAGAAGGCTTTCGACAAGGTCCCACATAAGAGATTAATATACAAACTTAAAGCACACGGTATTGGGGGTTCAGTATTGATGTGGATAGAGAACTGGCTGGCAGACAGGAAGCAAAGAGTAGGAGTAAACGGGTCCTTTTCACAATGGCAGGCAGTGACTAGTGGGGTACCGCAAGGCTCAGTGCAGGGACCCCAGCTATTTACAATATATATTAATGATTTGAACGAGGGAATTGAATGCAACATCTCCAAGTTAGCGGATGACATGAAGCTGGGGGGCAGTGTTAGCTGTGAGGAGGATGCTAGGAGGCTGCAAGGTGACTTGGATAGGCTGGGTGAGTGGGCAAATGCATGGCAGATGCAGTATAATGTGGATAAATGTGAGGTTATCCACTTTGGTGGCAAAAACAGGAAAGTAGACTATTACCTGAATGGTGGCCAATTAGGAAAAGGGGAGATGCAACGAGACCTGGGTGTCATGGTACAGTAGTCATTGAAAGTGGGCATGCAGGTGCAGCAGGCAGTGAAGAAAGCGAATGGTATGTTAGCATTCATAGCGAAAGGATTTGAGTACAGGAACAGGGAGGTTCTACTGCAGTTGTACAGGGTCTTGGTGAGACCACACCTGGAGTATTGCATACAGTTTTGGTCTCCTAATCTGAGGAAGGACATTCTTGCCATAGAGGGAGTACAGAGAAGGTTCACCAGACTGATTCCTGGGATATCAGGACTTTCATATGAGGAAAGACTGGATAGACTCGGCTTGTATTCGCTGGAATTTAGAAGATTTAGGGGGGATCTTATAGAAACGTACAAAATTCTTAAGGGGTTGGACAGGCTAGATGCAGGAAGATTGTTCCCGATGTTGGGGAAGTCCAGAACAAGGGGTCACAGTTTAAGGATAAAGGGGAAATCTTTAAGGACTGAGATGAGAAAAACATTTTTTACACAGAGAGTGGTGAATCTCTGGAATCCTCTGCCACAAAATGTAGTTGAGGCCAGTTCATTGGCTATATTTAAGAGGGAGTTAGATGTGGCCCTTGTGGCTAAAGGGATCAGGGGGTATGGAGAGAAAGCAGGTACAGGATACTGAGTTGGATGATCAGCCATGATCATATTGAATGGCGGTGCAGGCTCGAAGGGCCGAATGGCCTACTCCTGCACCTATTTTCGATGTTTCTATGTTTCTATGTGACTGTCTGTGCAACAGTCTCCCCACGTTAAACAAAGTCACGCACAGGCATCCTCCCAAAAGAGGACAGTCATACTCGTTTCTAGTGACCGCCATTATGACCTAGTATTACTGATTATTAAGTAATTGTATCATAAATGTATCTTTATCTGTGTGCTATTGTATTAAAGGCCCTGTCCCACGGGCAGGCGGTTACAGGCGGTAAGTGTGGCGTAGGAGGAAGTGGGGACTGCGCGTGGACCGCTAGGGTACAGCGCGGGGCCCGCGGGGTCGGTCCCACGCAGATCGCCGGAGCCGTATGTAGTTGGTCCCGACACCGCGCGGTGCTCAGAAAAACTGACACTGTCCAAAAATCCCGGGCGGCAACGGCCTGCAGCCGCGCTGCCACCTCGACGCCGCGAGCACTGCCTGTAAGCCGCAAGCACCGCCTGGACCGTCTCGACGGAGTACGCTAGCGCGTTGTGTTGTGCGATGACGTCATCACCCGACACCGCGCTCGCCGCATGCATTCGCATGCTCGTGGGACAGGCCGTACGGTAAACTACTCGGCCTCCGCGCGGCAACCGCTTCCGGTTAGGTTGCGCTTGCCGCATGCTCGTGGGACCGGCCGTACGGTGGCACCCGCGTGGCAGCCGCGCGGTCCCCACTTCCTGCTACTCCGCGCTTACCGCCTGTAACCGCCTGCCCGTGGGACAGGGCCTTAAGACAATAGACAATAGGTGCAGGAGTAGGCCATTCGGCCCTTCGAGCCAGCACCGCCAATCAATGTGATCATGGCTGATCATCCCCAATCAGTACCCCGTTCCTGCCCTCCCCATATCCCCTGACCGCTATTTTAAAGAGCCGTATCTAGCTCTCTCTTGAAAGCATCCAGAGAACCGCCCTCTGAGGCAGAGAATTCCACAGACTCACCAGTCTGTGAGAAAAAGTGTTTCCTCGTCTATGTTCTAAATGGCTTACTCCTTATTCTTAAACTGTGGCCCCTGGTTCTGGACTCCCCCAACATCGGGAACATGTTTCCTGCCTCTAGCGTGTCCAAGCCCTTAACAATCTTATATGTTTCTTTATTAATGGGCCTATTATTTAAACAATCTTTATTAATGGACCTGTAATGCTGTGGCAAGTATGAATTTAATTGTTCTGTTGCTGGTATATATGACAATGATGTATTGTTGACTGTTGAAGTAAGTGGAGAGAGGGATTGATAGGATTGCTCTAAGAGCCAGCATTGCCTCAATGGACCGAATGGTCCCCTTCCACATCCGTCGTGCTAATAGCTGTTTTGTCTTAATCTGTGACCATGCCAGATCCCCTTCCCCTGACATATTTCCCCTGGCTATTCACTAAAATTCCTCAAATCTTACAACATCTCTGCAACCTCTCAGCATTGTCACCAGGGGATAATCTGAACTGTCAGCATTCACACCGGAAACCAGACGTCCACTGGTAAAACAAACAGTTCAGAATGTACGTGGCGGATAGTGGATTGACAAAGAAAAATCCTCAAGCCACATTCACAACAAACATCCTCCCTTGCCATGCACAGGAAGCCGAATAATGGGCCAGGCAATGCATGGTGTGGGATGCAACAGAATTGTACTTTAATCAAATCTATGCAGAGTAGATTACAATGAAAATTGCCCCATGTTAGTATGTTATTGTAACACCCACAGCCACAATCTAGATTTACATTTCAAAATTTCCCATTGCTGCTATGGAAAAAACAAAACAAATTCTGCTTCCAGACTGAGTTTTATCTTGGGAAATTGTTTCCAATGAAAATGTGATTTGTTTTCTTAAAGGCGTATTGTCATCTTCGGTGACCATAAAAGACAATTGAATACGGCCAGATTAGAGAAAGATACAGCAGAGTGGTGTGATCATAAGAAGTGACCAATGCCATATATTGTTAATATTAGATTGATTCATCTTTTGGGTGGGAATGGGGAAGAGAGGGGTCCCGTTAGAAAAAAAATATCAGTTCTGCTTAATTAATTGAGCAATATAACGAGGACATCTTTTAACAATGCTTGCTATATTTCATATAAGGCTGAACTTATTGCATGCAGTTGGTTTAAAAAAAAAATAAGGGTGACGCGCTTTAAAAACCTAGCTACTGGTTGACGGTTCAGTGACGTTGGGTTTTGCACTTTAAATTTCTGCCCCTTGTCTAGCAGTGTATTGGCTGCACTATCACGACGTTGGCAGCTGGGCTTTGCTCCTTGGGAGATCCGTTTTGATTCTCCCTGCGTTCAGTGTAGCCAGCCAGCCTTATTATCTGTGTGTGTTCTATTAATTCAAGGGGAATTTGAAGAAAAAATATGACCGGTGAAGAAATCAAAGAGCCCGAGGAGCAACAGCAGCAGCAGCAGCAGCAAGAACCACCACCGCCGCAGCAGCAACCACAGAAGCCTAAAGAAGAGAGCAAGGAACCGGCGCCAGAGGTTTCCTACAAAGCCGTGGTGCTCACGGGGGTTGGTGGTTATGATAAAGTGAAGGTAGAAGTCAGGAAGGGTGCCCCGCTGCTGAAAGCAGGTGAAATCCTGGTGCGGGTGCAGGCTTGTGGCTTGAATTTCACCGACCTGTTGGTCAGACAGGGGGTGATCAGCAAACACACCTACCTGGGAACTGAATGTGCTGGTGTTGTGGAGGCACTCGGGGACGATGTGACCGATAGAAAGGTGAGGTGTTACCTGCGAATTATGTCCAACCCCCCCCCCCCCCCCCTGGCGAGAGTCCTTTTGGCAACTGGGTTGTGTGGGAAATGAAAGCGCTGCTTCGCTTGGCAGTGAAGCCACCGCCCCTGTCTCCGCGGACAACGGGTCGAAGTGACTGCGGCCGAATTTCCCTGAGCCTACTGACTGGCTTTCAGTGTGTGTGTGTGTGTGTGTCGTTTTACTTTTGTTAAGTGAAGCCTGGAAAAAACTTTTAATGTCTTTCTCGCCTCTTCTTCCTCCTCAATCTCTCTTCCCCCCCCCCTCCTCCTTCCAATCAGTATCTCTACTCTGGACCCCAGCGTGAAGCCTTTCATGTTTGGGCTATGACTGGTTGATAATGTGAGAATCTTAGATCTTTACATTAAACAAATTTTTAAAAAAAATAATGCTGCCCCGCGGAATTCGCTTCTATCCGAGCTTTTTAAGAACAGGCAAGCGTTAGAGTATTAAGGTGTTCTTGAAGGAAAGTAGAGCCGCAGATGTTTTGAATAAATTTGGAAATGATATCACGTCGCATTTCCTCCCCGTTGTCTAACGGGACCTGTTCTTTGTGCTCCCACCTCCGCCCTATATTACTGCAGGGATCTCCAAGAATGCCATTTTTTTTTCTCTCTCTTTCTCTGTGTAGACTTTCTCAACAAATAATTCTGTTCGCAGACATAACGTTATCCCGAATATTTTCGAAGTGCTCTGCTTTTTTTATTTTTTATTGTACCCGCTACTTCATTGCACACCCGAGGTTTGGGACCCATTAATTCGCCCAACAGCCTGTTGCTGTTCTTGTGCGGTTGCGTTCGAAGGCTTTGGGGGGGAGGGGGAGTAAAAGAGGAATGAACTTGTGTCTGCAATGGGAGGTGCCCACGTCCCCACCATCTCCTTGACCCTGGACACGCCCTGCAGCAGTGCGGATTTTTTTTCTCCTCGCCAGACCGCTTGTTATTTGCATTCTTCGCCGTGAGGGAAAGGAATATATTTCCACTTGTTGCGTTCCTATTGTTATCTTACTCCCAATAACTTCACCAGATTGGCATGGCGCCTTCCTGCTGTGTGGCTACAGTTAACAGCATCAGTCAGGCCTTTACTCTTATTCATGCAGTGCATAGCACGATATCGCACAGGGACAGACCCTTCGTCCCACAGTGTCCGTACTGTACACAATGCCAAGTTGAACTAATCTCCTCTACCTACATTTGATCCATATCCATGTGCTTGCCAAGGCCTCTTAAACACCAGTATCATATTTGCCTCAACCTCCAATATTTGCCTCCACCTCCATCCAGTATGTTCCAGGCACCCACCACTCTTTTTTTGAAAACTTGCCCTACGCGTGTTCTCTGAACATTCGCCTTAAAGCAATGGCCTCCAGTGTTTGATATTTTCACCCTGGAAGGAAAAAAGGTTCTGACAGTCTACCCTGTCTTTGCCTCTCATAATTGTATGTACTTCTATCGGACCTAGTGGTGACAGCCGCACAGATGTGGTCAGGTGAAAATATATTGATACTGAGCCAGTGACAGTCATGGGAAGGTTGTCCAAATGTTGAAGGTGGGTTTTTAAAGTGAGGTTCAGAGGAGACTAATTGCAGTTCCTTCCTCAAGCTATTCTCCAAAGGTAGATTAGAAACCAGGCAAATGTTGGATGACTCAATCACTTATCTTGCAGGGCAACAAGTCACATTTGCCCACTCAACTCATTGTCCACAAAGCAGCACTGTCTATACCTGCGGCAATATATACAGAAGATAGACACAATTGCTGGAGTAACTCAGCAGGACAGGCAGCATCTCTGGAGAGAAGGAAAGGGAGCCGTTTCGGGTCGACGCCCTTCTTCAGGCAGTATATTGTATGTCCATCCACTTGTTGTTCAAACTTTCCAAAATTAAGGATGGGACAAGACTGGTTAATTAACCCTGCTCTATATTGCAGTCTCTAAACAATATGGCCCAGAACTCGCTCCTGCTCAAACCCAACACCCAACAGCTCGACACTCAACCACACCTCACAGCCCGATTCAAGCATTCTAGATCTCCTCACCCCATTCCTTCCCCAGAACTGCAATTAGTCTCCTCTGAACCATGTGTTGGAAGGAACTGCAGATGCTGGTTTACACTGAAAATAGGCACAAGATGCTGGAGTAATTCAGCGGGTCAGGCAGCATCTCTGGAGAGAAGGAAAAGGAGACATTTCACATCGACGCCCTTCTTCAGGCTGTATGTTGTATGTCCATCCACTTGTTCGAACTATCCAAAATGAAGGATGGAACAAGACTGGTCAATTAACCCTGCTCTATAGTGCAGTCTCTACACAATATGGCCCATTGACTTGTCCCTCCACATTCTCTCACATCACTTCTGTTTCTGGGCAAAATAATCTGGGAAAACTGAATACTTTTAAGAAGCATGTTATGAACTTTGTGTGAAAGGGTCCTGACCCAAAACGTCACCTATCCATGTTCTCCACAGATGCTGTCTAACACGCTGGGTTACTCCAACATTTTGTGACTTAATTCCCTTATGGCCGGGTGGGCACTTTTACAGTTATGTTGTATTTGAATGCCGTTTGATATTTGTCACATTTTTGTGTACACCCTTTCCCTTGACATAAATTTTGAATGTGTTTGCTTCATTAAAAAACACTGCTAATGATTTAGTTAAGCAGTGTTAAACTTTGTGACTTCATATATGCAGTCCCTCGTACCTGAGCTGTGATGCACTTTATATGTTGATCTCCTTGTCGAAGGAAAGATGAGGTGCATTGGAACAGTTCAGAGGATGTCTTCCAGGCAATGCATGGGTTCTCTGTGAAGAGGTTGGGCAATCTAGGCTTGATCCACTGGAGTTTTAAACCAAAATTGAGAAGAGACTTAAATTAACACAAGATTCTGAAGGGTGGGAGTGGAGGGAGATTGCTTGTACATGTAACTTATGATGATAATTTTTCCTGAGAGTAGTGACTTTGACACACTCCTCGCCAAAGGATCATGGAAGTGGAGTTTGAAAATAATTTTAAGTTAGATATGCATTCTTGATAAGCAAGTTGGTTAAGGTTGCTGTGGGTCAGCAGGTGCAGAGTTGAAGCAAGAATCATACAAGTCATGAACTTATTGAAAGGCATAACGGGCTTGAGGGATTTGATAATCTTCAGCTGCTATTCAAGTTGTGTGGCATACAACTTCACGAAAGTATAATGTTTGGTTTGCACAACGCAATTGTGGCAATTGTTTGCACCACGCAGTTCACGGTGGCGCAGCGGTAGAGTTACTGCCTTACAGCGCCGGAGACCCGTGTTCGAACCCGACTACAGGTGCTGTCTGTACGGAGTTTGTACGTTCTCCCCGTGACCTGCTTGGGTTTTCTCCGAGATCTTCGGTTTCCTCCCACACTCCAAAGACGTACAGGTTTGTAGGTTAATTGGCTTGGTAAATGTAAAAATTGTTCCTAGTGGGTGTTGGGATGGTGTTAATGTGCAGGGATCGCTGGTCGGCACGGAGCCAATGGGCCGAAGGGCCCGTTTGTGCACAATATCTCTAAACTTAAAAGCAAAAAAATTGAGGAACTGTTGTTGAAATTCATATGAATGTCCATGTTATAGAAGTTTTTTCTGATAAATAAGAGGAAAGATTGTAAAACTGAATTTACTTTACCTAAGGCCTGGATAAATAGTGACTCGGCAGAAATGCTGTAAAATGGACATGTTTTAATTTTAAAGATTTTTTAAAAGCATACATTTGTGTTTATGCAATTTGTAAAACTTGAGGGATTGGGGTAGAGTATTTGGCAGTTTGATGTGTTGAAGGAACTTGAATGTTGAATGATGCAATTTTTTTTTAATGGTAAAAGAAAGGTTAGTTGAAATTGTCTCGCTTCTAGACAGTGTGAAGTTTGTAAAAAGAAGAGGGATAAGATTTTAAAAATTAGCACATTTTTTTCATACATCTATCCCTTGGACCACAGCAGCCGCCCAAGACTGTAGGTTTGCTGCTGCGAGCAGATACTGGTATTAGATTTGGAAGAAAGCAGATTCGAGTGGTGTAGAGTCAGTGATACTAAAGATGAAGTTGTTTCTGAATGTGGTGTCGATGCAGCTGCTTGGGGGAGGGGCACCAAGGCACAAGAAAAGGGCTTTTCTTTTGCATAAACACACTTGCTGCTTCAGGGTACTGAATTGTGGATGAATTTTCTTTTTGCAGCAGGGCGGGGTAGAAGTTACGTTTTTGAGCTTCCTTCTATAGTCCCTTTGGAGATTAGTCATATGGAAGGAGTCCTTGCGAATAACTATCTTATTAGTCATTACAGACATGCTTCATTGCAACTGAATTTGCAACAAAACAAGCAAACAATGCTGTATTAAAGTATATTTATTTCCTAATGGAACTGATCCTATCAGGTTTGAACCCAATTTAGTCCAATGACGTCACGAGCGAGCGTTGCGAAGAACCTGGCTTGCATTCTATTTCCAGGCACAATTTGAACTTTCTACGAGATTTGATTATTAGAAAACTCGTACGAGCTGTTTAAAAAATAACTGCTACTGCTGATTAAACCCAAGGTGTATTGTACTCTCTGGATCAGAATTAAACACAAACAAAACTTAACATTAGTTATAAATGTATGTGCGGATACCATTTGCTTTGGTTGCTCTAACTGCGACTGGTTGTCCAGTCTCTGACCTTGCCTGCTAGTGACCCTGGAGAAGGTCCAATGCTGGTGCTGGTACCAAATCTCTGACTGGTGATCGTCACCGACTTGGAGGATACATGTTGCTCTTCTGTGCATGTTTGCAGAGGAACAATTTTATTTTAGTATTGCCTTGTGGTTTTCTTTTGGATAAATATACGAAGGCAGTGCAGTTTAGGGCTTGAGGTAAGAACCATGGATTGGAAATAGTATTGACAATTGAACAATGACATTCTTATTTGCAGCGTAACAGTCCTGTGAACATTACATGCAGATGACGTATAACAAAAAAAAACCTTCAGTGCAACTCCATAGAAGATGGAATGACTGGGTTGTGGTAGAAATGGCACTGGAACAGACTCCTATGCTTTGGGTTCTGATTCCAAGTGGATTTGAAGGATAGGCACTGCAGGAGTTCACTAATAAATACTTCAGTTGTAAGCCTTATGCACTGAGGCACTTTTTTAATTCTTGCCTGTGGGAAGAATCTGGCCCAAGGCCAGAGGTGGGGGCCAGGAATTATAAAGGATCGAAGTCAAGTGTGGATTTTGCAGGAATTCCAATCTACCACTGTAGCAGTCAACATCTAAATGTCCTGGGCGTGCAAGAGATGTTTGCTCTGGTACTTGTTCTGAGCTGCCCCACAACAGTCTCAAGAATAGACACAAAGCGCTGGAGTAACTCAGCGGGTCAGGCAGCATCTCTGGAGAAAAAAGATAGAAGACGTTTCGGGTCGGAATCCTTCTTCTGAAGGAAGATTCTAAGCCGAAACGTCACCCAGCTTTTTTTTTCTCCAACAATATTCAATTGTCAAGCCTGACCCGCTGAGCTGCTCCAGCACTTTGTGTCTTTCTTCGCTATATAACTAGCATCTGCAGTTCCTTCCTACGCAGTCTCAAGAGTATTGTACAGGAACAATACAACTCAATGCACAACTCCAACCGAGTCTGGATCGTGCAGCATGAAAACGGGCCCTACCGACCAACCCATCCATGCCAACCAAGACCGAGATGCCCCATTTGCTTGCGTTTGGTTCATATCCCTCTAAACTAATAATTGAATCGGACACTGAAGCACTTAAGTATTTAAAGTTCGATGGCGTGAAGGATATCCCATTAATGTGACCACCAATGTATTTTGATCACAGAATCCTGGAAAAAGAAATGGGAATGGAATTCCTGTCCCTTGTGCCTAAACGCCTTGGAAAAGCCCAGGAAGATGCAGTGCCCAGACTATCCTGGCTTCCCACCCCTTCAAATGACACAATTGGCCTTTCACCTCAACCTCGCTGAATTTCCCTGGATCACTGTTATTTTTTTGCAACTGTTTGCCAATTATGTTACTAACTCTGGCCACTTCTTCCAAGGTTGGTGACAAGGTAATTGTGCTAAATCTGGATGGAGGACTTTGGGCAGAGCTGGTGGTGGCCGCAGTCGCCCGTACATTCTTGATGCCTGAAGGGATGAGCTTTCAAGATGCTGCTGCTCTGTCGATCAATTACTTGGTCGCATACATGATGATCTACGACTTTGCAAATTTGCGTCCAAATCAGAAAATTCTCATCCATATGGCAGCTGGTAAGAGTTTCTCTGTCTCTCCATAGTTTTGTGTACATGTTATTAAATTGTTATCGTGCAACACTGGAGCTGGGCGACTGGAACTTTGCACCGTACTCCATCTTCCAATCGATTCTGCCGCTTGGCTACTCTCTGGGGCAATTTACTCTGGCCAATTACCCACCAGTTAGCATATCTTTAAATTTGCGTGAGAGAACCGGAGCACCTGAGGTCATGGTTGAACCCGAATCTTTAGTGCCGTGAGCAAGTGGTTCGACCGGCTGCAGCATCGTGCCAACTACCCGCCACCAGTTGCCCTCTCTCCTTCAACACTAACCTACAATGTTCAAACAAACAGCATCCCTGAAGACCATGGATGGGCAACGTTTCAGGTTGGGACCCTTCTTCAGGCAATGGGTCTGAAGAAGGGTTCTGACCCAAAATGTCACCTAGCCTTTATCTCTAGAGATGCTGCCCGACCCACGGGGTTACTCTCACACTTAGTGTATATCTTTGGTATAAACCAGCAGCCACTATTCTTTGCTTCTACTTCCTTTCGCTGTTCGTTCCATGTGCTTGCTTCTCTCTGTGCGAAAACGTTGCCCTTCGGGTTCCTATAAAAATCTTTCCTCGTCTTGAACCTATCCACTCTAGTTCTTGATTTCCTGTGTATTTACCCTATCTATTCTCCTCTTGGTTTTATACACTTCTATAAGATCACTCCTCCGCCTCCTGCGCACCAAGGAATACCATTTCCAGGCTGCCCAATGTCTCCCTACAGCTCACGGAATGCAGAAGTCATTTGAGTATCTCCTAAGCTAGTTCTTCAACTTTCCATGTTTAGTTTGTGCTACATGTATTACGTTACAGCTATTACTGAACTGAATTCAAGACAAACAAGGGTATTTGTCAAGCCCTTTCTTTATTTAAGTATTGCTAATGCCAAACTCACTTATCTGTAGAAGATCCTTCCAACTGTGATGCCTGTAACCGTTCGAGTGCAATTTATTTCATGGACCGAATGTCACAATCAACTTTGTGCCTCAGATGCAATGTGTTATTTTAATTTAAGCTTTGCGAGAAGAATTTTGTAAAGGCTCTGAGGTTAGTGTTGAACATTAACATTAGTTGGAACACATCCTAAGTACCTCCTGTTTTGCTTGGGCAGACTTACAACCCAACAGTATAAATGTTGATTTATCTTATCTTCAAGTAACTCTTGCATTCCCACCCTAGTCATCCTACTATTCCACTGTTCTCATCCTTGTAACCCTGTTGTTGCCACGTGTTTCCCCAGCCAACAATGGGCCAGTGTGGACTCCATCCTTCCTGAGATCATCTGTTCCCAGCCCTGTTTCGTTCTGGCCTTCTCTATCTTTCAATCTGAAGAAAGGTTCCAACCCAAATTCCTTTTCCTTTTGGTCACCTATTCATTTTCTCTGGAGATACTGTCAGGCCCGTTTACTTAGTCCAGAATGTTGTCTATCCTAAGCTCTAAATTGTGTACCATGTGGGGAATTGCTATCTTACAATACCAAGTAGTCATTGGTTCAGGTAAAAGACACTTGAAGTTTAAAAGTAGAACGGTTCTGTTAACGGTGCCAAATGTAGAATACGGTAAAAGTGGATCTCTAACTCCTGTCCAGAAGTTGTTCTGCTCACTGAAACTAATTGTGACACAGTTTACCTTATTTGGTTTTCTAGAGAATCAAACAACTATGCTTTGCTTCATGTAGAATTATACAGAACTGGAAAATTAATCAAGATCGGCTTCCGTTTGTTCAGTCCAGCTCGGCAGACAGTTTAGGCACCAACATCCACTTCCAGCTCTCGGCTATCTCAACTTAACTTCCTCCCATATTGCTTCCTGTGATGACCCTTGCACGCTCCCAGTTTGTACACTAGTTTCCACATTGTGTAACATCTTTAAAATGTTCCTCAATCTTATTCTCCCAATAACGCAGCTGACAAGCCGTCAACTGCCTTGCCTATTGTCCGCACCTATTCTCAACACTTTTTCGAGCCAGAGTTAAGTCGGAGTTTCCTTGGCTCTTGTTTTCCTTCACATTCATCAATTATGCTTTTACAAAGTTCTGCCACTTTCCAGATACCTTCCCTCCTGTCACCATCCTCCATGGGCCAAAGTCTTCTCAACTCTTCCACTTCTACCAACCCATCCCCTTCTCTAAGCCCTGTCACGTTCTCTTTAACGCTATCCCTTCCCACCACCCAGTGATCCAAAGGGTGAAGTAGTGATTTCATTGCATTTCTAATTCAATGTGATTCGATATTGGAGGAGCCATGTGCAGAAATGGGTAGGAAGGAACTGTAGATGCTGGTTTACACTGAAGATAGACACAAAATGCTGGAGTATCTCAGTGGGACAGGCAGCATCTTTGGATAGGAGGAATGGGTGATGTTTCGGGCTGAGACCTGCTTCAGATATGGGTGACTGGTTTGCTAAGCACTTAATTTAGTTTAGCTTCGAGATACAACATGGAAACTGACCTTTCGGCCCACCATGTCCATGCTGACCATTGATAACCCAATCACACTATTTCTACGTTATCCCACTTTCACAGCCACTCCCGACACACTAGGGACAATTTACAGAGACCACTACCTACCCTCCCCACATTTCTGGTAACACAAAACTAACTTGTTTCTTGCTCGCAGTTCTGAAGGGCATTTGTGCCCTACAAAGTTTCCTCCCCCAGGATGCTGCCTGACATGTTACCTCTTTGTTCCTGTATGGATCCACAGTCTATCATTGGTAGAACTAAATTGTGTATTTCTGTTTTTATCTTACTTTTTTTTTAATGATAAAGTTGTGACCATTGGTGTGGTAACACGACCACATTGCAGGCTAATGGCTACATCTGCTATACATGTTCAGGTCACTTCACTGAGACTGGAAGCTTGAGACTGCTCCTGTGATGGTGATGGTTTGAAAACGGTCCATGCCTGCATGAAGCGAGCCTTGATTTCTACAGCTTTCGGCCTCTGACTTGCAATTCCATGACCGTAATATATCAACTCTATTCAACTTTATTTTAAAGTTGCGATTTAGTTTCTTTTTTTCCCATTTTCCAACAGTGATAGTCTGTGGACCCACACAAGGAACAAAGAGATAGTGATAGATATGTTTCCTCCAAGGTCTTGTGTGAGTATCAGCTGCCAGTTGTTTGCCTCTTGGCATTCGGTTGCATAGTGGGTAACCTCTCCCCTCATGGACTCGACGGTTGCTGTTAACTGGTGAGGATTGTGTGCGTGTTTGTGAAACATGCACATAGCAATCGGAGTATTGCCTGAAGACACTGCTGTTGTAATGCAGCAGGCAATTTGCACATAGTCTAAAAACAGCTACAAAACGGTGGACAGTCTCATTCTTTTTCCACCCTGATATTGAAAGGTTTTCCATCATTTTTAAACAGTTAACAGCCTTTGATGCGTCAAGTGACAAAATATGGACATGTTTGCTAGAAATTAAACAAACGGGTGCCTTCCACAATCCAATTTCCGTTCTTATAAAATACATTTCTATAAGGGAGTGCGACACGGTGGTTCAGCTGTAGAGTTGCTGCCTTACAGCGCCAGAGACCTGGGTTCAATCTTGACGAAGGGTTCTTGTCTTGTGGAGTTTTACGTTCTCCCCGTGATCTGCGTGAGTTTCCTCCAGTATCTCCGGTTTCCTCCCGCACTCCAAAGACGTACAGGTTTGTAGGTTAATTGACTTGGTATAATTGTAAATTGTCCCCAGTGCGTGTAGGATAGTGTTGATGTGCGGGGATCGCTGGTGGGCTCGGTGGGGGGAAGAGCCCGTTTCTGTGCTGTACCTTTAAACAAAACTTTGTAGTGCGGCAGTTAAATTGCGCAAAGATTCAATGAAGGCTGGCCAGCTTCAGATCGTGATGGGGAAACCTGTTGTACAATGCAAACCTCTTATGTAATCTGACTTTTAATGAAGAAAAGAATGCCCTGAAATGGCAGCAAATTCATTTTGAATGTGTGAAGGAAAGTTGCAAGATTATGCAGTCAAAACACTATCTACGCCATCTTGTGGCATCTCTTGAGATAATTATCCATGGATCTAAGTTTTTCTTTGGGCTGAAATCATTCAGATCAACTTGGTGTACTGAAGCCATTCCTCAACTTGGCACACGCATCAGATGGCATGAAATGGTAGATAGACAAAAATGCTGGAGAAACTCAGCGGGTGAGGCAGCATCTATGGAGCGAAGGAATAGGCGACGTTACGGGTCGAGACCCTTCAGACTGATGTCAGGGGGGGCGAGAAAAGGAAAGGAAGGGGCGGAGACAGTAGGCTGTGGGAGAGCTGGGGAGGGGAAGGAGGGAGAAAGCAAGGACTACCTGAAATTGGACGTCAATGTTCATACCGCAGGGGTGTAAACTACCCAAGCGAAATATGAGGTGCTGCTCCTCCAATTTGCGGTGGGACTCACTCTGGCCATGGAGGAGGCCCAGGACAGAAAGGTCGGATTCGGAATGGGAGGGGGAGTTGAAGTGCTGAGCCACTGGGAGATCAGGTTGGTAATTGCAAACTGAGCGGAGGTGTTGGGCGAAGCAATCGCCAAGCCTATGCTTGGTCTCACTGATGTAGAGCAGTTGACACCTGGAACATGCAATAGATGAGGTTGGAGGAGGTGCAGGTGAACCTCTGCCTCGCCTGGAAAGACTGCTTGGGTCCTTGTATGGAGTCAAGGGGGTTGGGAAGGAACTAATTGACCAGGGAGTTACGGAGGAACGGTCTCTGCGGAAAGCAGAAAGGGGAGGAGATGGGAAGATGTGGCCAGTGGTGGGCTCCCGTTGGAGGTGGCGAAAATGTCGGAGGATTATATGTTGTATGCGATGGCTGGTAGGGTGGAAGGTGAGGACAAGGGGGACTCTGTCCTTGTTGCGAGTGGGGGGATGGGGAGGGAGAGCGGAGCTACGGGATATAGAGGAGACCCAGGTGAGAGCCTCATCTATAGTCGAAGAGGGGAACCCCCGTTCCCTAAAGAATGAGGGCATCTCCAACGCCCTGGTTTGGAACACCTCATCCTGGGTGCAGATGCGGCGTAGACCGAGGAATTGGGAGAAACTGGGAGATGGAACCAGATTAAAATGTGTGGTGATGGATAAGTTATTTATAAGTACATGAGTATCAGATGGAAATTGTGACCTAACTGTACGGTGCTGCTGCCAAATAATTTGATCTTTAATAAAACCAACAAATGGGCAGTGCTGAGCCTAAATGCTGTTCCCTCTTCAAATCTAGATTGTTTATCAGACACTAACATTTGGAAGATATTTTATCCTTGTTAAACTGAGTCGATTTTTTTTTGGTATAAACCTGCCCAATGCAAGATGACAACTTCAACTGGAAATGTTTGTTTTCAATGTTAAAACAATGTTAAATGTTGGTGTGGTGACCATTCTCATTGTGGATTAATGTTTGCAGTGTCAAACATTCTCGTTTGTATGCCATTAGTCTTTCCCTGAACCTATGACTGCTCCGGAAGTTGTTCAGAATCCCACTAAAATGTGGGATTAAAGGAGCAGTGACACATGCCAGCAGCTGAAGGAAGGATGTCACAAAGTTGGAAGGGTGCAGACGAGATTCTCAACAATCAACAATCAGTTTTATTTCGTCACATTGCACATAAAGTGCAAGTGAAATGAATTTGCCAGCAGCGGTACAAGGATAAAGAACACACAAATACACACTAAAAATGTAACACAAACATCCACCACAGCATTCATCACTGTGGTGGAAGGCACAAAATTTGGCCAGTCCTCCTCCATTTCCCCCCGTGGTCGGGACCTCACCCTCCGCAGTCGTCGCTGCGGGCGTCCAGATGTTACCTGGGCTTGAGTCAGAGAGAGGTTGGATAGGCTGGGGCATTTTTCTTTGGAGCTTGGGAGGCTGAGGGTTGACCTTATTGAGGTGTACAAGACCACGAGGGGCATTCATAACACTTGCTGTCCTTTTCCTAGGATTGTGGATTCTAAAACTTGAGGGCAAAGACATAAGGTGAGTGGGGAGAGATTTAAGAGAGACCTTGGGGAAACCTTTTCACTCTGGGATCGTCCATATGTGGAACGAACTCTGGGGAAGCTAAAGAAACAGATACAATTACGACTTTTAAAAGGTATTTAGACAGATACGTGTGTGGGAAGGAGAAAGGTCTCGACCTGAAATGTCAACCATTCCTTCTCTCCAGAGATGGTGCCTGTCCTGCTGAGTTACTCCAGCTTTCTGTGTTGATGGACAAATACATGAATAGGAAGAGTTTAGAGGGCTATGGGCTAAATGCAGACAAATGGGACCAGCCCAGGATGCTAACATGGTCAGTGTGGATAAAGGAAGCTGTGGATAAACCATACAATATAGTTCTTGCTCTATTCTTGCAAATCTTTGCAAAAAAATGTTTTTAAGTGCTCCTGTCACCTTCCTGTAGTCATGATATATTAATATATCACCAGACATTTGGGTTGGTAGTAGGAAGATTAGCATTTGTTTGGGATATTTTAACAATGCTGGAGTCCCAGAACCTTTAAGCAATGAGTGCCAAAACACTCTGGGCCGCTGCAGTGCAGTGCTGACTGGGTTCAGTAGTGCTGACTGGGTTCTCTGCTCTATATTGGATGAAAAATTGAACCCAAAAGCCCAAGCTTTGGGTGAACACTGTTGGTCCCAAGTACCCAAAAGCAGGGGGGATTAGTTCTTGGAGGCCAGCCAAATTCATCCAATCATGGGACACGACTCGAAGGGATATTTTGGCCATTATGAAATGTCCACAACAGCAAACAAATGTTGGAAATAATACTGAGGGCGTTTGAGACCTTTAGACTTACAGCATGGAAACGGGCTCTTTGGCCCACACAGACCAGCAATCGCCCTGCACACCAACAAACTATCCCACACACGGGGGATAATTTTACTGAAGCCAATTAACCTACAAACCTATACATCTTTGGATGTGTGGGAGGAAACTGGTGCACCTGGAGATAACTCGCATGGAGAACGTACAAACTCCGTAGTCGGGATCAAACCCAGGTCTCTGGAGCTCTAAGGCAGCAACTCTACCCCTGTGCCACTGTGCTGCCCTTGCAAAATAT
This sequence comes from Malacoraja senta, assembly GCA_038087875.1. Taxonomy (NCBI): domain Eukaryota; kingdom Metazoa; phylum Chordata; class Chondrichthyes; order Rajiformes; family Rajidae; genus Malacoraja; species Malacoraja senta. The sequence goes on along the minus strand of CM075986.1, from coordinate 18,429,058 downwards.
ATCTGGCGAAATCCAATGTAACACAAATTGCCACCACATTTCCATAAATAGTTAAGTAATTCGCTAACATAAGATCTTAAGACATAGGAGCAGAATTAGGCCATTCGGCCCATTGAGTCTGCTCCACCATTTCATCATGGCTGACCTCACTCCACCATTCTGAGTCTGCTTCACCATTTCATTATGGCTGATTTTTTTTTTCCCCCTCAATCCCATTCTCCTGCCTTCTTCTTTCTGTAACCTTTGACATCCTTTCTAACGAAGAACCTATCGAAGTCCACTTTAAAAAATACACAATGACTTGGCCTCCACTGCCCTCTGTGGCAATGAATTCCACAGATTCACCACCTTCCGTCTAAAGATATTCCTGCTCATCTCCATTCTAAAGGTACGTCCTTTTTATTCTGAGGCTGTGCCCTTGAGTCCGAGACGCTCCCCTACTGGAAACATCCTCTCCACATCCACTCTAGCAAGGCCTTTCATTACTCGGTTGGTTTCAAGGAGATACTATCTCCTTGTTCTTATCTCCAGCAAGTACAGGTCCAGACCATCAAACACTTTCACATATATTAACCCAATCAACTCTGGGATCATGCTCATAACCCTCCTCTGGATCCTCTCCTATGCCAGGACATCCTTACTCAGACATGATGCCCAAAACTGCTCACAATACTCCATTATATACTCCAAACTGCTCACTATATTTAAGAGGGAGTTAGATGTGGCCCTTGTGGCTAAAGGGATCAGGGGGTATGGAGAGAAGGCAGGTACGGGATACTGAGTTGGATGATCAG
>CM075986.1:18359436-18428064 GCA_038087875.1 Malacoraja senta | reverse complement strand
TTCATGTATGTTCCTACATATTTGACTCCAACCTTTATTTGCAATGCTGGAATTGACTGTCACACCATAACTACAAAGACTTCAGTGTTTGTACTTTATCCTGAAGGTGTTGACATTGTCCTGGATCCCCTGGGAGGAGCTGACAACACTAAAGGCTTTGGTTTGCTCAAACCATTGGGAAAACTTGTCCTGTATGGTAAGTTACATTGAAACAGTCACTACTCTAGAATATCAAATCAAGAGAATTGCTCTAATTACTGCATGCAGCAAAATCTAAGTATTCTCTTGCTGTAGCTAAAGGCCCCTGGCATCTCTCAAATGTATTTCCCATTGTAATAGTTGAGAGAAGATGAGAGAGATCTCTTCCGGCCACTGTTGCTTGGTGATTTTGGTGATCTTCAATCATTGCAACCCCTGTGATTTGACCTCTTGAGTCTTACCAAGGGACTTGAATTTTACTCGTGAACTTGTCGCCTTTGTCAATGCAATGGACCTCGGTTATTGTGCTGTTGTTCCAGAGCTATCACTAATTGGAATTCAAAAGGTTTCAGCTTCAAGTACTGCAGTTGCTAAATTCCACTTCCAAATTAGATATACTACTGATTAGTGGTAGTGAATACTGATTTTCCCATTCATTATTTTGCAGAGGGACCAAAAGACCTGAACATCCAGCTTTCTCCATTTTATTTTACAAAATGTGGACATTGCTGGTCTGTATCAAATGGTTCAAGGCTACCAATGAATACTTAGTTGTTGTTGAAGAAGTAGTGCCAATAATAATGAGGAAGAACACGGACCTATTTACTAGTCGGGGTTTAGTATGGAGATACAGCATGGAAACGAGCCCTCTGGCCCACCTAGTCCGCGCTGACCAGTGATTCCCGCACACAAATGCTATCCTACGCACACTAGGGACAATTTACAATTATAACAAGCCAATTAACCTACCAATCCTGTATGTCTTTGGAGTGTGGGAGCAAACCGGAGCACCCGGAGAAAACCCACGCAGGTCACGGGGAGAACTAACACACTCTGTACAGTCAGCACCCATAGTCAGGATCGAACCAGGGTCTCTGGCGCTGTATGGCAGCAACTCTACAGTTGTGCCGCCCCATTTAACTTGGAATCTGCTGGTGGTGCATATTCATTCCCTCTTATCCTTGCTGGCTGAGATCAAGTTTTGCTCTGGAACATTGGAGGTTGAGGAGAGAGTTGATAGAATGTAGCATTAAGTGAGGCATAGACAGAACCTTTTCCCCAGCGTGGAAATGTTCCAAGACTAGAGAGTATAGGTGTAAGGTGAGAGGGGGGGGGGAGTCGTATTGTGGCGGGGCAAGTTTTTACACCGTGGTAGGGGTCTGAAACATGTTCCCAGGGGTGGCGGTGGAGGCAGATACGATGGTGGTGTTAAAGCGGCTTTTAAAGAGCATATGGAAGTGGAGGGATATGGATCCTGGGCAGGCAGATAAGATTAGCTTAACATGGTAACATGTTCAGTGCAACCATTGTGAGCCAAAGGGCCCATTTCTGTGCTGTACTGTTCTACTTTATGTGTTGTAGAGGCCACCATCTGCAACAAGGACGAAATCAGCCAAACGGACATTCTTTCCTTCTGCTCTGAATTTGCCATTACAATAGCCTTGTTCCTGTTTGCTCAAACACTTGGCTACTGGAACCGTTTTGTATAACTGGGCAGGATTTCCTAAAGCCGCGCTTGTGTGGAGGTGGGGGAGCCTTGGTAGCGCAGGCAGGATGTGCACAGAGAAAGCTTGAGGTTTAAGCATTGCATCTGGCAATAGTTGCTGAAATAGAGTAAAAACATAAAATGTCGTTTGCCTTGTTGGGGAGATGTCGGGGTTGTGTGCGCCGGTCCTGTTAGGAACACAACACTCTGAGTATTGCCTAGAGATGGATTTGATGCATAACTCTTTATTTAGTATTGGTCAATATTTACCATCATGATTTTTTTTTTGATCGGTTAACTTAAAGGCAGATGGTTAGCAACGCACTTTTTAAAGCAAGGGAGAAGATGATGCATGGTGGTTGTTGATATTGTGAAGCCACGGTATTAATGCAAACCCTCTTCCTTATCAAGCATGGAGTGGAAATTTACCAAACCACCACCTTGTAATTTCCCTTGTTGCATCTGGAGCTGCCTCTGTGCTGTGTACAGGATGCCTTTGTTGCTGCACGAGCCAACAATCAAGGGAGGAATCGAATTGTTCTTTATAAAAATGCATACACTGTAAAAGTAACAGGAATGGGAGTCTGCAATCTCCGAACTTCACTCTGAACAATTAATTGCCATAGCTACTGAATGTGTGGTATTGTGGAGAAAAACCTGGACGCCAATTGATCCATCAAGGAAAAATATTCAGATTTGTATATCACGGAAACGGGCCCTCTTCGGCCCAACTTGTCCATGCCGATCAAAATGCCCCATCGACACTAGTCCCATCTGCCTGCATTTGGCCCATGTCCCTCTAAACTGCTCCCATCCGTGAACCTATCCAAATGTCTTGTAAATGTCTTTATAATAATACCTGCCTCAGCTTCCTCATCTGGCAGCTCATTCCACTTACCCACAAATGACATTTCCAATTTCAAACAGAGCCAGGGAAAATGCTTCTCGGACCGCTGTATGTACGCCGAGAAATCTTGTGCAGTAAAGTTAGATTTCCAGTTATTTAAAGGGCCTGTCCCACTTGGCCGTCATTTACGCGTCATATGTAAAATAGGTCGACGCGTTGTGATGCTGGGTAGCGTGTGGGTAGCGCGGGACGGGCGCGTGGAGGAGTGTGGAGTGGTATCATGCAGCGCTCCAGGATTTCGTCGTGTACGAAATCCTCACACGCCACCCGCGTGACGCATTGGGTACGCACGCTGACGCACTGGTGTCGCGCGCTGCGTCCCGACATCTCACGTGTATCGCATGGTTACGTCACCGTGCCGTAACCATGCGTCGCCGCGCGCTGCAGGGTATTCTAATGACGTCATGTGTACCAGACGGCATGATGACGCGTGATTTGCGCGCGACGTCGCGCCGACCTGTTTTACATATGAGGCGCAAATGACGGCCAAGTGGGGACAGGCCCTGAAGATTAAAAAATCTTTAATATTAACTTTAAACATGTTCTCTGTGAGAACCAGCTTTTAAAACACTGGCAAAAAGAGTGTTTTTATCCTACGACAGTCTTGATTTTAAATTAATAATAATGCTTTAAACTGTGAAATCACAATGCAAAGTAAGTGCTCCCAAAATTCTGTAGATCTTTGGTCAAAATAAACAGTTGCTCTGCAATACCAATGCATTATAATTTTCCTGGGTCATTTGCCACATTTTTTCCATGGTTTGACATAGACATCTGTTTTGCATCCAAGTTAGAGTGTGACCTGCCTTCACTGGATCCCTGGCCCCAGTTTCTAACACATTCTCCAGTTACTGAATCATAACTCTTGAAACCAAAGCTATTTAATGCTTGCTATAAATTGTAGTCTCCCAATAATCTGAGTGATTATCTACTGCTCAATTCCATTTTGTGCAGCCTTGGCTGGCTGTAACAACAAAATAATCTTCATTGTAATTTGCAAGCCAAGTTCCTGTGTGCCATTTCAGTGAAAGGCGAGCTGCTCTGTTAAAACTCTGGCTGTTCTTCTGGTGAAGGCATTTTTAGTTCTATTGGGTAAGCTGCTTTAGGGTTTGGACGGAATAACAATAAAGGAACTCCAAGCATGTTTCCATATTATAAGGTGTGTTTTACTTGGAGAATCTGCAGCTGAGTGATTTTTGCTCCCTGCCAACTACCTGTGATCTTGTGGTAGGAGGTGCAATCAGACTTTGCCCAATAATTGAAGTAGCGGATACAGAATTGACTTTGTAGAAGGAAGGTGGTGGAAGTTTTTTTTTCCAGTCTGGAGGTCAGTGACAAGTGGCATACCGCAGGATCTAGTGATGGGTCCATTGCTGTTTTTGGTCTGTGTCCACTATTTTCATGACAATGTACAAGGCGCGATTAGTAAGCTTGCACATGACACTAAAGTGGGTGGTATTGTAGACGGTGAAGATGGTTATCAAAAATTACACTGGGCTCTTGATGAGCTAGGCAAGTGGACTGAGGGATGGCTGATGGAGTTTAATGCAGATAAGTGCAAGGTGTTGCTTTTTGGGAAGTCAAATCGGGGCAGGCCATTTGCAGTGAATGTTGAACTGGGGGTGTTGTAGAGCAAATAGATCTAATACAGGGACATCATTCCCTGAAATTGATTTCATGGGTAGATAGGCTCATTGAGAAGGCTTTGGTATATTGGCCTTTGAGTATAAAATAAAATAAATAAAATTACAATACAATACAATACCGTTTATTATCATTTGGACCTCAAATGAAGTTCAAACGAAATTTGGTTTCTGCAGTCATACAAACAAGAAAAGAACCAAGACACAACACAATTTACACAAACATCCATCACAGTGAATCTCCTCCTCACTGTGATGGAAGGCAAAGTCTTGTCTCTCCCCTGCACTCCCCATTCTCCTCCCGATGTCAAAGTCAAAGCCCCCGGCGGGCGATGGTAAGTAAGTCCCGCGGCCATTCAGGCCGCGCCGGGCGATGCAAGGCCGCGCTCCGGGTCTTGATGTTGGAGCCCCCGGTAGCACTAGCAAGTCCCGCGGCCATTAAAGCCACGCCGGGCGATGTAAGACCCCGCTCCAGGTCATCTTCAACCCCGCAACTCGGGCGGGAGTAGCTGCCGTTGCGGGAGCTCCGAAAAGCGGTCTCCCACCATGGACCCGCGAGCTCCCGATGTCACCGTCCACCAGACCTGCGGCTGGAGCCTCCGAATCTCCGGGGTCGGGTCGCAGCCGCGCGCCACCACAGCTCTCCACGCTCCGAACTCGGCCAGCTCCACGATGGTGAGTAGTCCGCAGGCTCCGCGACTGGAGCCCCAGGTCGTTCCGGTTGGAGGCCTCTCCACGGTGCTAGGCCCCAACGACAACGGAGACCCAACAGAGAAAGGCCGGGTCCTCCATACAGGGAAAAGATTTTAAAAGTTTCCCCACCCACCCCCCACACATACCCAGTTTAAAAAATAAAAAAAAACACTATACACTACACACTACACTCAAACGAGACAAAAAAATTAAAAAAAAAAGACAGAAGGACTGCAGAGGCCACTGCGACGTGGGTCGCGACGCCTACTGGACTGCCTATAGAAGTTGGGATGTCATGTTACAATTGTAAAATGCATTATTAGTGAGACTGCATTTGGAGTTCCATGTTCTGTTTTGGTCATGCTGATATAGGAAGGATGTCATTAAGCTGGAAAGAGTGCAGAGAAGATCTATAAGGATATTGCTGGAACTTGAGCCGTCTGTTGTCTCTCACTACTTGCCTCATCCCATCAAACCTCAAGCCATTCCTGTGTAGGAAGGAACAGCAGATGTTGGTTTGCACTGAAGATGGACATAAAATGCCGGAGTAACTCAGCAGGTCGGGCAGCGTCTCTAGTGAAAAGGGTCTTCGTCTGAAGGAGGGTCTCGGCCGATAACATCACATATTCATTTTCTCCAGAGATGCTGCCTGTCCCACTGAGTTAATCCAGCATTTTCAATTCAATTCAATTCAATTCCTTTATTGTCATCTTGCAAGCAACAGTTGTGCAGTGCAAAACGAAAAGACGTTTCCCAGGGAATACCGGAGCATCGCACATGAAGTTTAAAACATTTCACACATAATAATAACAACACTAAAAACAACCCAGTCCCTGATGGAACAGTATAAAGTTAAAACAGATACAAACAACGTTAAAATACAGTGAGACCAATCATAAACATGTCCGGGGTGGCTGATTTGAGTGGCCAGTGCCAGTTATTGAAGTGGCCAGTGCCAGTTATTATAGTGTCCGTGCCAAGCCGCAGAATCAGGTGACTGTGTACAGAGTGGCTGTTTAGCAGCCTCACAGCATATGGCAGGAAGCTGTTTAGCAGTCTTGTAGTCCGGGCTTTGATGCTGCGATATCTCTTGCCTGATGGCAGGAGATCCAGGTGTATGTGGAGGGGGTGCAGTTTGTCCTTAGCAATTTTGGGGGCTTTTTTCCGACAGCGGCTCAGGAACAGTTCTTGTACCGAGGGTAGGGAGACGCCAATGATCTTCTCTGCTCCCCTCACTACCCTCTGTTAAGCCATTAATCTATTAAGCCATTCGTTCTTGCTGAGGTTTAATGTCTTCTCACCATTGTTAATAACTGGATGCTTTGGATACAAGATACAAATAATGTATTAGCCAAGTATGTAAGAACATACAAGGAATTTGATTTGCCGTTCAGTCATACCAAAAAAGCCGCAAGACAAACAACTACATAAATTTACATAAACTTCCACCACAGCGCACCTTGATGAAAGGCAATAAATTCTTACCACCTTCCCTCCTTTTCTCCCATGGACCGGGCAGTCGAACCATCCGCAGTCGGGGCGATCGAACCTCCCGCGTCCGGGCGGTCGAAGCTCCTGCGGTTGGAGCTCCAAGAGTCGGTCCCTGACAAATCGATCGCAAGCTCCACCATGTTAAGTCCGCAGGCTCCTGCGGTTGGAGCTCCTAAAGTCGATCCCCAGCAAGAGGCTGCCAGCTCCATGATGTTAGGCTGCAGTGCGGACGGAGATACAATATGGAAAAAGTCGCATCTCTGTGGAGGAAAGAGATTTTAAAATGCCCCACCCCCACACATAATACAAAACTAAAGATATGCTAAAACATACATTTAACAACAAATTAAAAATAACAAAAGAAAAGGATGAGATAGACTGTTAGCGAGGCTGCCATCGTGCGGTGCCGCCCAGTGGAATTGTACACATACAGTATTTGAATGAAAGGAAAATTGGAGGCTTGTACTAACTAAACATTTCCAAGATTTGAGGTGATATTCTTGCTTGCTGACTAAATTATTGCACTTCCCCACACATTTTGAACATGAGCCCCCAGAGTTAAATACTGAGCATCAACAATGTATCCTAGAAGTACGACAACTCCAGGCTTTGCACTGCTCATCCCCGTGGTGTTCAATGGCACATGGGGTCAATGTTTACTCCTTTGTCCTGCAGAACTACTTACCATTGCATTGATCTTTTGCCATGGTACTTTATGGGTCTGTAGAGGATGTTCCAAGTGCAGTTACTTGCAAATTAATCCAGTTTGCTAAAAGCGCAGTGTTTGTTCTTTTCCTCATTAATGAGGGGTTTGGTATGTCGGAGGAGTAGAACAGTCTGTGAATTGTGCTGCCTGTAGCAAGCAGATAAAAGCTGCCACGTTGACCGGGGGATGTGGAGTAGTTTACATTGCGGTGTAAAATTACAATGTTTACAACTTGAGGTTTTGGACACATACCCTTCACATGGGTTGTACAGCATGGATAAAGGCCATTCAAACCGCCACATGAGAATGGAGATGAGGAGGGATTTTTTTTTTTTTAGCCAGAGAGTGGTGAATGTGTGGAATTCATGGCTGTGGAGGCCATTATTGAGTAATTTTGAAGTGGATATCGATAGGTTCTTGATTAGCAAGGGTGTCGAAGGTTACATGGAGAAAGCAGGAGAATGGGGCCGAGGGGAAAGAAATGGGTCGACCATTAGTCGGAGTAGACTCGCTGGGCTGAATGACCTAATTCTGCTCCTCGAATTATGGTTGCATCCTTGCCGGCTATTGGGCATTCATCATATTGATCCCATCCTGGCCCATAGACTCGGCAATGTGCCTGCTCACCTCAACACTTCTTGACTCCTGTCAGCGACTCTGCTTCTTCCACTCTCTGGCAGTGTGTTCCAGATACTCGCCACTCTCCGGGTGAAAATGTCCCCATCAAATCTAAATCTCGTGACCTTTACTGTAAAACTATGTCCCCTTGTGGGGGGGAGGGTGGGAGAAACCTTCCTGCAGTCTAGTTTTACGTGGCATAACAGGAGCCAATTAATCCAGCCTTTGGATGGTGTGTTTTGAAAGATGTCAAGAGTGTTTTATTGTCATGTGTCATGATAGAACAATGAAATTCTTACTTGCTGCAGTACAACAGAATATGTAATCATAAATAATATAACAAAAACTCAGGGGGAAAAAGAACAAACGGTAACAGTGCAATAATAATAATAGTCTATTGTAGTGTTCGAATGTCAAGGTTACTAAAGGGCCTGTCCCACTTGCATGCGTTTGGCGCGACCAAACGTGGTCGCTTGAGGCGTACGGGCATCGTATAGCCGCGCGGAGTTGTGCGGGGCTGGTCCCGACATCGTGCGGGGCTCCGAAAAACTGTCAGTGTCCGAAATCTTCGCGCGCCAACGGCCTGTCGGCACGCAGGCGCATTGCGGTCGTACGCAGCGTCTTGACGGCGTACGCAGCGTCTTGACGGCGTACGCCTAGCGCGTGGTGTTGCGCGATGACGTCACCGCCCGACGCCGTGCAACGCCCAAATTCAGTCGGCCCGCCTCCTGCCCAGCTGATTGGTAAGTATGACGCAAATGACATCACGCGCGAACTTAGCGCGAACTTCGCGTGAACTCCGCTTCCGTTTGGTCGCGCCAAACGCATGCAAGTGGGACAGGCCCTTGACTGCGTAGAGTGTCCGATTAAACCATGAGGATTATTTTGCTTCTCATAAATGTCTTTCCATTAAAGTGATTGCAACGTATTTTTAAAACTTGTTTTGTTCTTGACTCAGGTTCTTCGAATATACTGACCGCACCAAAACGGAGCACGCTAGCTGCCGCAAAGATCTGGTGGCACAAGCTCAGTATTGATGCCTTCCAGCTAATAAACAGCAACAAAGCTGTGTGCGGATTTCAACTCAAAAACGCAGACCCTGACCAGATTGCAGATGTCTTTGGCAAGCTGATTTCACTGTACAGTGAAGGGAAAATCAAACCTAAAGTGGACTCTGTATGGTCATTCGAGCAGGTAAGCAAGTTCACGACAACCAAATTCATCCGCATCTGCATGCACTGGTTTGTTAAACCAGGCCACTGGCACGTTTTAGATGCTGGTGACAAGATGGGGTACAATTCTAGCGAAAGGAGCTGCCGATGCTAGAATCTCGAGCAAAGTGCAGATTCTCATTTCAAGTAATAATCTCCTATCCCCGTTATTTCCCCCCCCCCCCCCCCACCAGAATGCATACACACTTCTCCCAGTCACCCTGCCCATTTTCCCCCTCCTCTATCCGTTTGCCTCCCGTTCCCTATTTCCATTTTTATATCCTCCTTCCACCTTCCAGCTTTATATATCACACCTTATATTTCACACCCTTGTCTCCTTTTCCCCTCGAGCGTTTGTCACTTGCTCCACCTCTCACCCCCCCCCCCCCCATCATCTGCCAAGCTTTGCCCCACCTACTCCTATTCCAGCTTTCTTCAGCCACCTCATCCCCACCCGCAGTCCAGTCAGTGTGAAGCAGGGTCCCGATCTGAGATGCCATCTGTCCATTCCCTCCACAGATGCGGCTTAACCCACCAAGTTCCTCCAGCACTTTTGTGTTTTGCAGCAAAAAAAAATCTCTCATCATATTCTTTGGAAATTCTTTTGGTCAGGCATCTGGCTGGCTCGTTAACCCAGAATGTGTGCACATGGCTTTGCACTGTGGCTCAGACTGGGCTGGGAGTGCAGGGCAGCCCACGGTAAGCCAGAACTCGAGAGCACAGGAGCATGAGTAGGTTTGCAGCTGGAGCGAGGTTTTGGAGCATGTTTCTTCCTTTCCTCGGATCAATGGAAACTTTCTTGTACCACTGTGCAACATGTTAGAGTTTTAGTATTAATAGTATAGGAGTAAGCTGTGTTTTTGTGATGGTATGCACCAATAAAGGAGGATATAAATGGGCAGGGTGACTGGGAGAAGTGTGTATGCATTCTGGTGGGGGGGGGGGGGAAATAACGGGGATAGGAGATTATTACTTGAAATGAGAATCTGCACTTTGCTCGAGATTCTAGCAGTGGCACCTCTATAAAGTTGAAAACTAGATTTAAAATTTGTATTTAACATGAAGAGCATTAAAAATTTGTGTTTGTTTTTTAAAATGTATTAAATTAGGTGGTCAGGCCCTTAGCTGAAAGTTTATAGGTGGTCATGCCAGCAGCTGGGATGTAATAATTTAATGTACAGTAATAAGGGCGTTGTGTGAAATGTTATATTAAAGGCTGTGAGGATCAACATTTCATTTTCCTGCAACATAACGTGCATGTTTGGTAAACCTTAGTGGATATTTGAATGTTGATTTTTATACTTGGTATTAGTTTATTAAATAAGATGTTGATTTTTGACATCCTTCAAAGCAGAAGGGAACATATTGACGGAAAAAAATGCTGATAAATATAGCATGTTTTAATTGATATGTGTGCCGGCACCTTTCTTGCTTAGATAATTATTGCTTAGATAATTTCAAACAAGGGGACATGACTTGAGAATTAAGGGACAGAAGTTTAGGGGTAACATTAGGGGGAACTTCTTTACTCAGAGAGTGGTAGCTGTGTGGAATGAGCTTCCAGTGGAAGTGGTGGAGGCTGGTTCGATTTTATCCTTTAAAAATAGATTGGATGGGTATATGGACGGGAAAGGAATGGAGGGTTATGGTCTGAGTGCAGGTAGATGGGACTAGGGGGAAGTATTTATTTTAAAAAAAAAAAAAAAAAAAAAAAAAAAAATGTTCGGCACGGACTTGAAGGGCCGAGATGGCCTGTTTCCGTGCTGTAATGGTTATAATTATAATTATAATTATAATACCAGGAGTAAGTATTAATAGTTTGAGAAATATTGCTATTTGATGCCACCCACGATTAACAGCACATTGGCACTGCTAGCTCACAGCGCCAGAGGCTCTAACCTTTGGTTCTGTCTGTGTGGAGTTTACATGTTCTCCCTGACTGCCTGGGCTTCCTCCGGGTGCACATCTCAAACATGCGTGGGTTTGTAGGTTAATTGGCCTCTGTAAAGTGCCCTAGTGTGAAGGGAGTGGATGAGAAAGTGGGATAACGTCGAACTAATGTGGACGGATGGTCGGCATGCCTTTTCCATGCTGTACCACTAAACTAATAGTTTAATTGTGTTGTGTGAACTTTGAGAGTGTGTGCTCTTAGTTCAAATGGCCACAGGATTGTCATGAGAACCATTTTGTACATTTTCAACTACTTTATTCAACACCACCTAACTTCCATAGAATAAATCTGTTCACTTGTGTGGAATAAAGAAATCCTTGTATTAACCATCATGGCATGTTGTCAGTGCTGGACTTTGATGCACACAAGCATGTGAGGAGAAATAAGCCATTGTTTCCACGGTAAGTCCAGGAACGGCAGCTGGGATTAGACTGGGCTATGCTGACTCTGGCTTTAGTCTATCATAGTTTAGTTTAGAGATACAGCATGGAAACGGGCCCTTCGGCTCACCAGGTCCATGCCGACCAGCAATCCCCGCACACTAACACTATCCTACGCACTAGGGGAAATGTATCTTTTTTTTTTTTTACCAAAGCCAATTAACCTACAAATCTGTACGTCTTTGGAGTGTGGGAGGAAACCGGAGCACCTGGAGAAAACCCACGCAGTCACAGGGAGATCGTACAAACTCCTTACAGGCAGCACCCATAGTCGGGATTAAACCTGGGTCTCTGGCGCTATAAGACAGCAACTGCACTGTGGATACAGCATGTAGCGGGGTAGGTTTTGCAAATAAAGAATGATACGGAGTAAGACGTAGGAATTTTGTAGATTTCTACAGGACTGGCCACTTGACCCAACATTCCTGGCAAAGCTGGTCGGCTGTTCCTTGTCAGCAAAGTAATTTACTTGAATGTTGTGGGACATTCTAGATCGTAGCTTAATTTATGTGTAAAACACTTCTATATTTGTGTCCTTTGGCTACTTCTGCTGCTGAAAGTGATTTTCGTTATTTAATCTAAACTTCCATATTTGTGACCACTTTCTTTGTAGTGAGAACAACCCCAGGCCACACGTACAACAAGTCTTGTGGCTCTGATTGATTGAAAGATACAGCATGGAAATGGGGCCCTTTGGCCCACCGAGTGAGTCCATGCCGCCCATTGCACTAGTTCTGTTATCCCGCTGTCTCATTCATTCCCTACACACTAGGGGCAATTTACAGAAGCCAAAGGGTCCCAATCCAAAGTGTCATCTGTCCACTCCTCAGATGCTACCTGACCCGTTGAGTTCCTCCAGCACTATTGTGCTTTGCTCTAGTTTCCAGTATCTGCAGGTCAGCAATTTTTTTTAGGACGATGCACAGAAAGGAGGCCAATATCCTCCCCATATATAAACATAACTAGCTTCATCTAATACAATAGACACACAGCTGGAGTAACTCAGTTTTATCCACAGTTGTATTTTAGAACGTCGGCATATAATCCAACATTCTGGCTACACTTGAGAGCAAATAGACAATAGGTGCAAGAGTAGGCCATTCGGCCCTTCGAGCCAGCACCGCCATTCAATGTGATCATGGCTGATCATCCACAATCAGTACCCCGTTCCTGCCTTCTCCCCATATACCCTGACTCCGCTATTTTTAAGAGCTCTATCTAGCTCTCTCTTTTGAAAGCATCCAGAGAACCTGCCTCCACCGCCCTCTGAGGCAGAGAATTCCACAGACTCACCACTCTCTGTGAGAAAAAGTGTTTCCTCGTCTCCGTTCTAAATGGCTTACTCCTTATTCTTAAACTGTGGCCCCTGGTTCTGGACTCCCCCAACATCGGGAACATGTTTCCTGCCTCTAGTGTGTCCAAGCCCTTAACAATCTTATGTTTCAATGAGATCCCCTCTCATCCTTCTAAACTCCAGAGTGTACAAGCCCAGCTGCTCCATTCTCTCAGCATATGACAGTCCCGCCATCCCAGGAATCAACCTTGTAAACCTACGCTGCACTCCCTCAATAGCAAGAATGTCCTTCCTCAAATTAGGGGACCAAAACTGCACACAATACTCCAGGTGTGGTCTCACTAGGGCTCCGTACAATTGCAGAAGGACCTCTTTGCTCCTATATTCGATTCCTCTTGTTATAAAGGCCAAAATGCCATTCGCTTTCTTGATCGGGTGCAAAATGATTGGGTGCAAAATATTTTAGGAAATTTAGACAGTGAAATGTAACCAGATTTATTCCAGCTGCTGTGACCACAGGGCACTACAGATGCTGACTTACAAATAAAAAAAGACAGTGCTGGAGTTACTTGGCATCTCTGGAGAAAATAGGTGACGTTTCATACTGGTACCCTTCTTCAAACTGATTGTAGTAGGGGAAGAGATAGCTGGAAGAGTTGGAGGCCCAATATATTCAGCCTGAAGAAGGGTCCCGAGACAAGATATTGCCCATCCATGTTCTCCAGAGATGCTGCCTGTCCCGCTGAGTTACTCCATCACTATTGTGAAATATCATAGTGGCTGAGAATGCAAAATGCTGGAGTAACTCAAGGAGTCGGACAGCATCTCTGGAGGACATGGATAAATGATATTTTGGGTATGGACCCTTCTTCAGACTCCCCTGGACTCAAAAACATCGCATAGCCATGTCCTCCGGAGATGCTACCTGACCACACTCCAACACTTTATGTTCTCTGTAGGAACCCAGCACCTGCAGTTCCTTGTGGCTACATTGCATTTGCTGAGGTTCTGCAGCATCCAAGAGCCTGATGGTTGCTGAGAAGAAGCTGCTCTTGAACCTAGAGGTCACAGTTTCCAGACTCCTTCCTGTACTTTCTTCTCGATGATAGCAGTGAGATGAGAGTGTGGCTAGGTTGGTGTGGGTCTTTGATATTGGCTGCCTTTTTGAGACCGTGTCTGCTGGAGATCCCTTTAGTGATGGGGTAGTCCATACATGTGAAACATTTACTCTAACTTTCTCCTGATGCTTGCATTTTTCATTATCTGCAACATTTTGTGCTTTGGGATAGTATTCTCCCTTGGTTTCCTGACTAATATATAACCCTCAATTGTCACAAAATCACCTTTCCCATCCTGGTCACTCCTGCTCCCTGCTCCTGTGGGACAGAAGATACAGAAGCTTGAATGTGTGCGCCACCAGACACTGGGAACAACTTTTCCCCCTCTGTTATCTGGCTTCTGAACAGTCCTTCCATAAGCTGGAGAACAGTCAGAAATGTTTTCCCCCTCTACCTCTTGCGAATATTAGAGACCAGACACAAAATGCTGGAGTAACTCAGCGGGACAGGCAGCATCTCTGGAGAGAAGGAATGGGTGACGTTTCGGGTTGAGACCCTTCTTCAGACTGATTCTGAACTGTCTCTGAGGCCGTTGTGCTATAATGTTGAGAACTATATTCTACACTCTGCATCTTTCCCTTCTCTCTACCTTTTGTACTTGGCGTGATTTGTTTTTATGTATTATCTCACTGCATAGCATGCAAAACAATGATTGTCACTACCTCCGTCAGTGCACATGACAATAATAAACCTCAATCTTATACCCTTGTTATTGCCATTCTGGCTTCCAAGTTTGAATACAGCTGCTGATTGAAAGTGTTCCATTGGTCAGTGGTCTATCATGCATGCACTTTGACTGCTTTAGTACCGTAGCCTGTTGCTTTTTAAAGTTGGTTTGGCAGCTTGCATACATAGACTTAACAGCATTGAGCATGACCTGAATCTCAAGGCTTTTTTGGCTATTTAACCTGGTCAAAAAATAAATCAACTTTTAATTTTGCTTCATATTTTGCTAAACTTCAAAGTAGCAGTTTATCTTTCCAGATCACGTTATTAAGCTCTGTTCCGAACCAGCAAACATTTTTGTTTCAAATATTGCACGCATTTGAACGTCGGAGCACAAATGTGTAGAAGACCCCAACGGCTTAAAATCCGGCTGTTTGTCTTAACGAAATGCCTTGGGAAACCAAAATGCGTGTTTTGACCTTTCGCTGATGGGATCTCTTGTAAATTTTTCTTTAAGCCGTGTCGTGGGAAGACTTGAGGCAGGAGACTATTGCATGCAAGAATTGTATAGTCCCAAAATGAACCACAAAGCAACTTCTCGGCATAATTGTGTGAAGAATAATTGGACTTGGCAGTTGATTCAGCAGTTTTATGGACATGACCTCTGGAAACATGCGATTTAGTTTTAGAATTGTGCAGCGTTTATTGTTGTGTGAAACTTGTGCAAGAAGTAATGCCTCTGTGCGAGTAGAATTTTTAATTGTCTTCTGTCTGAACAGCCTTCATTTGCTACCTGATTTTATTTTTGAATGACAATCTAGTGGTTTCATGATACAGTAACAGAATATTTAATGCACCCAGGGCCATGGTGGGATTTGAATTTGCTTCTCCAGATTAGAACTAGGTGTTGACTACACACAGTAATGTGACCACTGCAAGTGTAACCCAGTGGGTTTTTGAGTCGAATGCACACTAACCTACAGCAGGGGCAGCGCAGTGGCGCAGCGGTAGAGTTGCTGCCTTACAGGACCAGAGACCGACCGGGTTCAATCCTGACTGCAGGTGCTGTCTGTGTGGAGTTTGCAAGTTCTCCCTGTAGGTTTCCTTTGGGTGCTCGAGTTTCCTCCCATATTCTAAAGACGTGCAGGTTTGTTGGTTAATTGGCTTCTGTAAATTGGCCCTAATGTGTAGGATAGTAGTGTATGGGTGAGTGTTGGTTGGTGCAGACACGGTGGGCTGAAGGGCCTGTTACCGCGCTGTATCTCTGAACTAAACCAAGTGGGAATACCGCAGTAATGTGGCAGTTTTAACCGTGTACGTGATTGAGGAATGTTCACCAGTTGGACGTGCAATTTGTAGGCTCGTCTGTAGTTAAACATTTACTGTTTAGAGTGACCTGCAGGGTACAAATATTTTTGCGCTATAGATTATTTCAATAGTAGGAACTGGAGATAAACTTCCTGCAATTGTCGGCAGTTTTTTCCTTTGGCAGCGTTCTCCTGGGTTGAAGATACTTGAGCATAAATCCAGCACAACACTCCCACTTTGCTGAACTGAGGAAGTGCTGCAACCTTTTCGATGCCTCTTCCTCTGAGAGATCGGGGCCCTGTCTGTGCACTAGATTTGGAGGCTCCAACTCCAAATTGGAACGGCTGCAGAATGTGGCTAAAGGTTGCTTTTCAAAGTGCTTTTTGCTTTGTTCTATCCTGTGTCTCAGGCCTGGTTTCTTGGATTCCTACAAACTGGTATTGGCATTGATGTCATAGCCATACACCATGCTGACCACAAGGTTCCATCTAAGCTGATCCCATTTGCCCAAGATAGACACAAAATGCTGAAGTAACTCAGCAGGTCAGGCAGCATCTCTGGAGAAAAGGAATGGGTGGCGTTTTGGGTCAAGACCCTTCCCCCCCCCCATTTGCCCACGTTTGGCCCATATTCGACCAAAGTTTTTCTATCCAAGTCCTCCATTTCCTCCCTCTGTACATACATATCCTCCAGTTTTCTTTTTGTTTACCCTTCCAGCACTGTTCACATCCCTGCAGGGAGGAAATCCCGAGGCAGGCAGCTGAGGTGGTCTTGTACTGGAAACTGTGTTGCCACTGGGAGGCCACAAGCCATTTGTCCACCAAGGGAAGCCAGTGTGGGGGCACAAGTACATGCAGTATCCTTGTGCTGCTTCAGGAACCGTTCACTTTTCAGTGCGTCAGTGGATAACTCTACCTAGAAACATAGACAATAGGTGCAGGAGGAGGCCAATCGGCCCTTCGAGCCAGCACCGCCATTCATTGTGATCATGGCTGATCGTCCCCAATCAATACCCCGTACCTGCCTTCTCCCCGTATCCCTTGACTCCGCTAGCCCCTAGAGCTCTATCTAACTCTCTCTTAAATCCATCCAGTGACTTGGCCTCCACTGCCCTCTGTGGCAGGGAATTCCATAAATTCACAACTCCCTGGGTGAAAACGTTTTTTCTCACCTCCGTCTTAAATGACCTCCCCTTTATTCTAAGACTGTGGCCCCTGGTTCTGGACTCTCCCAACATTGGGAACATTTTTCCTGCATCTAGCTTGTCCAGTCCTTTTATACTCTGAAGCAAAATGGAAAGGCGTTTTGCCGTGGTGTCAAACTTGACGGAGCTAAAACCTAAAGAACAAATGGCTGTCGTCTGTCGCGGTGCTGCCTCTACCTTCTTAGTGAGAAGCTGTCCACTAACACCTTGGGCATAGCCCAGTAGTAAGCTGCTTTGATTCAGAGTCTGGAACAAATGCTTAATGTCACCAACAGATGTATTTCACACTTGGCTTTTGGAAGATGCTGTCTACTGATGTAGAATTCAGTGTGCAGACTCCTGCATCTAAAGCATCTGGTGTCTAAGGTTTGATGCCTCCACTTGGTAATCACCGCCTTTGAAGTCCTGTTAACTGACTAATAGCCCTGTCCCATGGTACGAGTTCATTCCAAGAGCTCTCCCGAGTTAAAAAAAAAATCTAACTCGTGGTAAGCACGGAGAATGAACGTAGCGGGTACGTCGGAGCTCGGGGACGTCTCTTAGCGGCTCGTAACGCTAAAGGCAGGTACTCGGGAAGACTCGCTAACGGCAGGTAAGCACGGGAAGACTCATGAAAAATTTTCAACATGTTGAAAAAAGTCCACGAGAGCCCCGAGTACCGACGAGTGGCCATTACCGTAAATCTCCGAGTTCGAATCAGGGCAAACTCGGGAGAGCTCTTAGAATGAACTCATACCGTGCGACAGGGCTTTAACATGTTGGGAGAACTGTGCATTGACTCGATGAAGACATTGAAAAAATCGTTACATATTCCCACTATTTGTATCGACTCTCTTGGACGTTCTTGTCTTCAGAAAAGCGCACAATCCTAAAATGACAATTCACGGCAAGATCAGTTTAAGCTGAGGAATCAAATTTCCTCTGTCATATCTCCTTCCACGCCATCCCACCTCCATTAGTTGGAAAGGGTACAGAAAAGCTTAGCCAGGCTGTTGTTTTGTGTGCTTCAGTTACAGAGAGGTTTGATAGTCTTGGACTTTTTTTTCTTTAGTATAGGAGGCTGAGCAGTAACATTTATTGAGGTGTACCAGTTCAGTGGAGCATGGACAAGGTGGGCTGAAGGGCATGTTTCTGTGCTGTACTGCTCTGATTGAGCCTCCAAATTAATGTACATCTCAAACAACTGCATCTCTCAACAAGGCTGCAGCACAGATCCCTGTGATACAGTCTGTGGAAGGGTCTCGACCCAAAACGTCACCCATTCCTTCTCCCCGGAGATGCTGCCTGAGTTACTCCAGCATTTGGTGTCTCCCTGTGATACACCCAGGTCACGGGCTTAACAAGCAGGAAAGCATCCTTCCACCATTATTCCCTCCATCACCTAAGCCAACGTTGTATGATTTTGGATCGGCAAGTGGTTTGTGTGAAGAGTTACTCTTGGTGCCATGTTCAGCACAGACTTTGTGAGCCATAGTTCCTGTGCTGTGCAGTTCTATAAAAGTGCTCCAAATGCAGCCTTACCTAAGTTTTGTACAGCCGCAACCTTCATACCCTGACCGGTGAAGGCAAATCCACTAAACTCCTTTTTACTAATTCTATCATTTTCAGAAACCTGTGGGCTTGCCATCTTAATACCCCTTTGCACAACTATGCCCCCAGGGGGCCTGCTATTTACTGTACACTTTCCTCTTGCACTTGACCTTCCAAAATACATCACATCTTAGTTGTCTAGATAAAACTCCATCTGCCATCTTTCTCTGTCCTACTTTGAACCGATTTGTATCCTTTAACAACCTTCCCTGCTCTTTTTCCTTGTTTACACCAGCTTTTTGGTTACATAACAATTCCATGATAATGACCATTTAATTTTACTTTTGGTTTATGCAAATTCCTGCCTATCTTGTGCCATTTTATTAAATAACATGACATTTTCTTCTTGATGAAATGTTGGCTTTGCTGGTGTCACATGATGAAGAATGACTGACCAGTCTAATATATTAACCAGGAACTGCCCTTGACCATACAGTGCCATTCAGTGTCAATAAGTCTACTCTGTAGTTCAATACCAAGTAGTGGGCACATTCAGTGTAGTGCAGTTTGAGTGGGACTGTTTGTGGGTGGCACAACGGTAGAGTTGCTACCTCACAGCGCCAGAGACCCAGGTTCGATCCTGACTACGGGCGCTATCTGTGCGGAGTTTGTGTGTTCTCCCTGTGACCTCGTGGGTTTTCTCCAGGTTCCTCCCACATCCCAAAGACGAAGAATGGTATGTTAACATTCATAGCAAAAGGATTTGAGTATAGGAGCAGGGAGGTTCTACTGCAGTTGTACAGGGTCTTGGTGAGACCACACCTGGAGTATTGCGTACAGTTTTGGTCTCCTAATCTGAGGAAAGACATTCTTGCCATAGAGGGAGTACAGAGAAGGTTCACCAGACTGATTCCTGGGATGGCAAGACTTTCATATGAAGAAAGACTGGATAGACTCGGCTTGTACTCGCTAGAATTTAGAAGATTGAGGGGGGATCTTATAGAAACTTACAAAATTCTTAAGGGGTTGGACAGGCTAGATGCAGGAAGATTGTTCCCGATGTTGGGGAAGTCCAGAACAAGGGGTCACAGTTTAAGGATAAGGGGAAGTCTTTTAGGACCAAGATGAGAAAAACATTTTTCACACAGAGTGGTGAATCTGTGGAATTCTCTGCCACAGAAGGTAGTTGAGGCCAGTTCATTGGCTATATTTAAGCGGAAGTTAGATGTGGCCCTTGTGGCTAAAGGAATCAGGGGGTATGGAGAGAAGGCAGGTACAGGATACTGAGTTGGATGATCAGCCATGATCATATTGAAGGGTCGAATGGCCTACTCCTGCACCTATTTTCTATATTTCTATGTTTCTAGAAGGCAGTTTGTAGAATAATTGGCTTTGGTAAAATTGCAAATTGTTGTAGCGTATAGGATAGTGCTAGTGTGATCGCTGTTCGTTGCGGACTTGGTGGGACGAAGGGCCTGTTTCTGCGCTATATCTCTAAAGTAAAAGTGTATGCTGGCCCATGTCCAGAATGAATCTATTTTATAGTTCGTCTTAGAAAACTATGGTAGCAAAAGATGTCTTGCTGATGGTTTTGTGTGTAATCTGTTCCTTGTAAATTGCAGCATTAAACACTTGGCCCCTGGACAACACATTCATGGATGAAATGATGTACTTTGCAAATAAGAACTAAGTTCTTATTTGCAATTTACTGAATGTCCTCTTTGGACTGGGTGGAGTGGTATTATGGTCAGTAAATGCCAAATTCACTTGTGTATGCTGCCATCTAGTGGCGACTTCAGCAGTAGGTTTCCTATTAGATAAGGTTATTTAGCATTGCTTTGTGGCGAAGCTTTTCCAGATCTGGTGAAGACACAAATTGCAGGAGTAACTCAGCGAGTCAGGCAGCATCTCTGGAGTACAAAGATAAGTGTTGTTTCTATCTGAAGAAGGTTTCTGACCCAAAATGTCACCTATCCATTTTCTCCAGAGATGCTGTCTGATCTGCTGTTTGTGTATTTTATTTTTGTAAACTAGCATCTGTAGTTCCTTGAGTCCACATTTGCTAAATCTGTTAATATGTTACTCCATATTAAACATAGGAGTGCCAGTTCACTCTGCGGACTTGCCCACTGGCCTTTCGCTGCTGTAGCTAACTAGATTTGAAAGTCTTGCTGCATATACAAACTCCTGACGCTAGATTTTTGAACCTGTGCAAAATGTGCACGTTGAATTTGTTCTTTAACATTTATCTGCAATTTGGACTAACGACCAGTTTATGATTTGATGATAAAGTACTAATTGTCATCACCTACAGTAGATCAGTTTGACTTTGCTTCAAGTAATCCATTGTGCTGAGATTTGCTTTTATTGTGCCATACCCAAGGAAAAGTCACTTCTAAAGAATCCTGACACAATACGTCATCTGTCCATTCCTTCCGCAGTTGTTGCCCGACTTGCTGAGTTCTTCCAGCACTTTGTATTTTACACAAGATTCCAGCATTTGCAGTTCCTTGTGTCTCCATTTGTGTTTCTGTTGCTTACATGTACTGAAAACATTTTGAATGATGTGGAAATTCCTTTAGGTCCGATATTTTAATTATCGCACTGGATCTCATTGGGCTAACACTTGACTTGATCTGAAGTTGGGATTGTTTCTGTTTTCTGACTGGAAGGGTGGAGTTTTCTT
The DNA here is from genome assembly GCA_038087875.1 of Malacoraja senta. Lineage (NCBI taxonomy): Eukaryota > Metazoa > Chordata > Chondrichthyes > Rajiformes > Rajidae > Malacoraja > Malacoraja senta. Next base: position 18,406,914 of record CM075986.1, on the reverse strand, counting down.
CTGTTCTCTCATAATTAAAGAGGGTTTGAGCTATAAGGAGAGATTAGATGCACCTGGAATGTTTTCTCTTATGGCTGAGGGAACCAGATAGAAGTGTATTAAAATCATGAGAGGTATAAATAGGGTAGACAGTCGGAACCTTTCTCCAAGGGTGGAAATGTCAAAAACTAGAGGGCATAGCTTTAAAGTGAGATTGGTAAAGTTTTTGAAGATGTGGAAGGCAAGTGTTAAAGTGGCAAGTGCAGTGTGGGGAATGATAGTGGATGGAGGCAGCTAAGATAGTGGCACTTGAGTGTCTTTTAGATGGGCACATTGCTATGCAGGGAATGGAGGGATCTTGATCAGGTGGAGGCAAAGGGGATTAGTTTAACTTGGTATTATGTTTGGCACAGACATTGTGGGACAAAAGGGCCTGTTCTGTTCTAATTGTTTTGTGACCTAGTACTTGGGTGGTGTTAGGGGCAGCACAATAGTAGAGTTGCTTCCTTGCAGCGCTGGAGACCCAGATTCGATCCCGATTACAGGTACTGTCTGTACAAAGTTTGTACGTTCACCCAGTGACCGCGTGGGTTTTCTCCGAGATCGATCGGTTTCCTCCCCCACTCCAAAGACGTACAGGTTTGTAGGTTAATTAGCTTGGGTTTGGATACTTGGTATATGTGTAAATTGTCCCTAGTGTGTGTAGACTTGTGTTAATGTGCGGGGATCGCTGGTCGGTGCAGACTCGGTGGGGCCGAAGGGTCAGTATCCGCGCTGTAGCTCTAAACGACACTAAACTTCAAGCATAATCATCTACTCAGTACAGCAACTGTAGTTATCACTTGGGGACAACCAACTGCTTTAAAAACTTGGTGCATCAAAAATTGGCGCTTCAGTAGGATTTGTTCCCTGCTAAAATGCCTTCTCTTGTAATTTACAACAGGAATGAATCTGGTTTAATATTGCCACCTCGGTGCCAATTCCTAAGGTTTTTTTTCTCTTCCTCTGCAGATTGGTGATGCAATGAGGCATATGCAAGAGCACAAGAACATTGGAAAAATCCTTCTGGTCCCTGAAGTCAAGACAACCGATGCCACAGCAACTGAAAATTAAGTGTTTACTTAAAAGGCAGGGATAACCTCATGAATTAGCTGAAACTCCTAACCTTTTCTGACCTGAAGATATACCTGATAGTTTGAGGGTTGAAGTAGGGATGTGACTCCTGATTGAATCACCCTTGTATCAGACTCGTTAACAAATTGTTGTTTGTGTCAATGTCGCAATGGGTTTTATTTCTACGACTTAACTTTGTGTTTTACCTTCATATTTTACCACCGTCCCACCCCCAAGTCCTGTCAAACTTGTTAAGAGCACAGAACATTGACTTGCAGTAATTTTTACTCTTTTCCTCAGATCACTGCTCTGAATAGCCCCCTCTTAAGATGCAGACCAAAGCTCCATGAGGTAACTGAACAGCTCTGGCTACCAGTGCCCTTGCTCTAGAGGCAAGGGCTTATCACTTGCCCTGGACAACATCTATTGGCTAAAAGTGCTTTAAGCCACTACATCGGTGGGCTTGCACCAAACAGCTGTCCTACGTCAGGGTGGATTTGATTATATTGTTCAGTGACCACACCTTCCCAAAGTTTCCAAAAGTTATGCAAACTGAGATAGTGATTCTATAAAGCCCTGATGGTACTGATTGGTTCTCAACAAGTACTTTGAACCCATGGGGTTAAGAATTCTTTTGAAGGTGCCAAATGATGACAGAAAATTGTATTAGGATTGTGCCAAATTTTTGGCCAGTTGATTTGGCTTGACAAGTAAATGTTGAATAGTAAAACGTGGGTGACATTAGGTTTCTGTACTAAAACCATCGGGGGGGGGGGGGGGTTGCTGCTAAGCACTCAGTTCTACACAAGTTGCTTTCTCTTTGGGTTGAATAGTGCTTTACACTGGAGCCCCATTCTGAACAATGGGAAGCCAACTCCTGCTTGATGGGATGTTATATCATCCCACGGTTATGTCATAGAATGGTTAAGTCATAGAATTATTCCACTTAATGTTTCTATTTTCACTGGGGAGCAAATCGGTGGTAGCTCCGCCTCAAGGCATTGTTACCAGACAAACCAATAGATAAATCCAGTGCTTTCAATTCTCCTCCCATCTTTCTCCTTGAGTAATTCTGCAAATGGTTTTCAAACTCCAAGATGAAAACCTCTTAAACCAATGCAGTGCTATTTAATGCAATGTCATCGTTTTTTAGCCTCTTGTTCATCAGGGCCCCACCTCTTGAAGTGGTTTAGTTCTATGCTTTTTTCTACTTTTTAGAAACATTGTTACTTGGCTTCAATCTGGTTTGCTCCCTTGTCTAAAAAGCACAATGTCTGGACTCCCAAGTACCAGACTTCGGTATAACAACCTCTATCTTCACTTCATGGGCTAATGGATACATGATTGAATAAGAGAGCAAGTGTGACACCTGGGCTCCAATCTGATCAGGTCACAGCACTGAATATTTTTGAACCAGTTAATTTTATTTGAAAAATGATGAGGTTTTTTTCTTCAGAACCTGGTGCCTACTAAACCCAAATGCCTATTGTTAGCATTTTAATTTTGTCAATTTAAATCAACAGAAGGAGGCCTTTTGCATGGAATTCTGCCAATTCCAATTGTTGATTAAAGATGTGCATAAGATGTCTGCTATATTCTGTGCATTACAGTGACCAAACGTTAAGTACAACAGTTCAAAGGGTGGATTTAAAAAACCCCATTAAGTGTTCTATTTTTTAAAAAGTTAACTTTGACCTCAGTGCTGTTCCTGTTTAGTGTTTTGGATGGAGGGGAATAACTGGAAGCAGCACAAGGTAGCAGTGCTTCAACGTCTGCTTCTCCACCCACACACCTCGGTGGTGTCCTTTGGTGGAAGGAGGGGGAACACTAGTTCATTGCGATAATGTGTTGTGCTGGACTGTCGCTGCGATCTTATTTGAACCCTTTTTAATTATGTGACATTAATGGAATGCATCTATTTCAAGTTTCTTTGAAATATCATAGAACATAATGGTTGATCCTGTGGTTTTTGTATTATTAAACATGATGGGGAAGGGAAATGTTCAAGGTCGTCAATCTTGCAGAAATAAGTGGGTGCCAAAGAGCTGAAATCTCATTACCCAGGTGGGCTGGCTATTATTTGCCTTGTGTATCAAGTCTGAGTTGACTCGTGTACATTGGCCAAACAGGAATCTTGGTTTGCTGTCTTACAGAGCAAAAGTATTGATGGCAATTGAATTACTGCACCTAGCCTGCAAATTACCCATTTTCATGTAATGTGCGTAATTCTACTGTTCAAATCTTCCTTTTGATTGATATTGGTCTCTGACCGAACCTTCCAACATTTTCTGTCCAATTCCACCATCCTGCTTCATTGCTTTAGAGTTGTTTGGTTGAGAACTATTCCATCTTTTGGATACACAAGGAACTGCAGATGCTGGGATCCTGAGCAAAGTACTGGAGGAGTTCAGCATATCAGGCAGCATCTGCAGAGAAAATGGATGTTCTCTCAGACATTCCATGCCCGTTCCCTCCGCAGATGCTGCCTGACCTGTTGAGTTCTTCCAGCACTTTGTTTCAGTTCACCTTTTTGGATGAACTTGCAATGAACATCCAATGGAAAAATTACACTTGATGCTCTAATCTGGTTTACTGTTGGTGTAATTTTTTTTTCTTCCAATTGCATCCAAGCTAAGTAGCTTTAGGTGGAGAGGGGATGTGTATAATTGACTTTGTCATGGGTTATAGAAAGGATAGTCAGCCAAGATTCCTGCTACTGTGCTAGAAACTAATTGGGCTGCAGGCCTTCATGCAGTTAGCTTCACTTCCCAATTCCAACCCTGCCCCAAGGATAGTAAGCATACGGAAACAGAATTAAAACTGGATGGATTTGGCATCTTTTCATCTGTCAGCCAAACTGGTATTTGAAAATTCACATAACACACACTGCCTTACTCCAAACTGAGCCTGAGAAGTGCTCTAGTGTCTTCGAGCTTAGAAAATGTGCCAATATGACTTAAGTCAATGGACCAATGGTTCTGACTATGACTGGAATGAAATGTAATTTAGTTTATCCAGTTAAATGGTTGATGTCCAAGAAATGAATTGAAAGATATTTCAATAAAACTGTCTGGATTTAAAAGGGTTAAGTCGGCCTTAATGTGGTTTATTGTGTAAAACCTTCCTGTGATTCACAGTTGCAAATTCTTTCATTTTGGTGTTGACATATGCACTGCGGCTACTGAAGGTCTTCGGATAATTCAACATAAATTGATTTCACAATTGCTCCAGATAAATGCAGTTGAGCACTTGCTTGGCAACAATTGTTTTTGAGGTATGAGCTGGAACTGGAAATCGAGGTATGCTTTCTCGATTTGGGGACATTGAGGAGCTCCCACTTGAAGATGTGTAGAGCAAAAACTTTGTTTACAGCCAGTCTTTGTTTCAACATCGATTACAGCTTTGTTTCAACATCGATTAGCTTCTACGAGTTATATTTTAAAAATGTTTTGTCCCTAAACTTGACGCCAACAATCAGGCGTTAAGGTTGCCTATTGGCCCCATTGGAACCTGGCCAGATAAGATGCCACTTTAGTATGAAGCTCTGTGGGTTGAGATAACTGTCGGAACAGTTGCTCTTCCAGGGCAGCACAGTGGCGCAGCGATAGAGTTGCTGCCTTACAGCGGCAGAGACCCGGGTTCGATCCCGACTGCGGGTGCTGTCTGTACCGAGTTTTTAATGTTTTCTCTGGGATCTCCGGATTCCACCCACACTCCAAAGATGTACAGGTTCGTAGGTTAATTGGCTTGGTATAATTGTAAATTGTCCCTAGCATGTGCAGAACTAGCGTTAGTGTGCGGAGATCGCTGGTCCATGTGGACTCGGTGGGCCGAATGGCCTGTTTCCACACTATCTCTAAACTAAACTTATAAAGCACTTGTGGGACAATGCATAGGTTCCAGCAGAAGTAGATATTGGATGTAACAATTGCCTTGTAACATTCGATAGAAGGTAAAAGCTGTGAGGTCCCAGGTCTGGCCATTTTGCTGGATATGTTTAGCCAGGGTTACAATAAGACTACTATTGGAACAGTGATGGATGTGACTTGTTGCCAAGTGCAGCAGCAGAATGTAGCTCCAAGCAACGGTTGACTGTTTAGGATGCAGGTGGATTTCTGTCCTGGAGGCTCAGTGCTCGAATTGCTAAACATTGGCGGTCTGCATCTTGTAACTGTGAAGCCGTTCGTTGTATTCTGATGATTTGATTTTTCTTTTGTGGAATTACCGTGGTGCTCTATTGAACTTCTGCCATGCAGACTATTAGCTTTAACGTGCTTTAGCAGCGAGTAACTGAAATCTGTCCCTGCTAGGAGTTGCCAGACGTGGGGTGGCAGCAAAGTATAATGCACCAGCTCTGGCTGGGGAATTTGCTGCCAAGGTGAGTCCTGATTTGAGTCTGCTGCCTGGGAAGGCACTGTTCCTTTTGATCCATGCTTGGCACGGCAGTGAATGCATGTCAGTCAATCCCACTTGTTGCGAGACGTGCAAAAAGGCCATGCAGCACTGTGGCCTGTTGCCTGACATCTTTGATGCTGAAGTTTTCTTTCCACTTGCCAAGCTGTCTTTGCTTTCAGAAAAATGGCAGCACAGTGATGCAGATGGTCGAGGCGCTGCCTCACAGCGCCAGAGACCTGGATTCGATCCTGACCTCGGGTGCTGTTCATGGAGTCTACACGTTCTCCCTGTGGCCTTGCGTATTTTTCTCCCAGTGCTCTGGTTTCCTCTCGCATCCCGGAAACTTGCAGGTTGATTGGCCTTTGTAAATTGCCCCTGGTTTTGTAGGGAGCGAATGAGAAAGTGGCGATAACGGAACTAGTGTGGACTCGGTGGGCTGAATGGCTTGTTTCCATGCTATATCTTTGAACAAAAATAAAGAACACATATCCCTTGTTTGGTGATTGCTGTCAGGTGTGACAGTTCCAGGATGCGTTCCTTGGTAGCTCGCCCTCCCCCTGCTACTGCTGCATGCAAACCTGATGTGCTTGACAATTGGAGAAGTTGTGATCGAGTGGAGAAAGTGTGTTGTGATTAGACCAGCTTGAAAGGGTAGCTGTTTTAACAGTAGCACCTAATTGGCAGTGACATTGTAAATTCCGCTAGTGTTGCAGTCCATTCACCCTTCCTTGAGTGACCACTTGGCACTATCTTGCAGAGCATTTTTTTTTAAAACAAGGAACTCCAAATGCTTGTTTGCAAAATAAAATGACAAAGTGCTGGAGTAAGTCAGTGGGCCGGGTAGCATTCCCGGAGAATGTGGATGGATAGGTGACGTTCTCTTTGGGTCAGGACCACTTCAGATGAAGGAGTACTGAAGAAGGGTCCTGACCCGAAACATCACCAATCCCTGTTCTCCAGAGATGCTGCCTGGCCCGCTGACGTACTCCTGCGCTGTCTTTTTAAGAAACAATTTTGTTTCCTTTTAGAAACTCAGGAGCAACAGTAGTAACTCAATGCATAAAATCATCCTTTCTGTTGAATTGATAGCATTTACAGTCCCCAGAGATCGTACAACAGATTCAAGAGCTAATGTTGAATCTGGATTTAAAATACTTTTACCTAATATCATGTGCTGGCATCAAACCTACAATTCAACAGATTAACTTTGACATTTTTAAATTAAAATTGGATAATAAAATCTATTGGAAGAAGAAAAATGGAATATGTTGTTTTCCATGTGTGAAATGGTAAATTTGTTCAATGCAACATGCCAAGTGCTACTGGGAATCTGTCTGCTGCTTGTATATTAAGACTTCATCCAGAATTGCCACAAGGATCTTGCAACTGTAAATCCAGTGAAGGCAAGAACTGTCCCTTTTATAATAATGGACAGTGGGGTGGGGGGTTGGGGGGGGGAGAGAAACAGGTCAATTATTATCTGTGCTTGGTTTATTTGGTGTTTTAATCCCATCAAAAGCTGCTTTTGTAAATGTGAAGCAGTTGCTGTTTATATGGATTCTACAATGAAATGTAATGCTGTTTATGCCAGGTATTACCACATGCCTTAAATGTTTAATAAAATGCATACTGATGACTCCAGCTTGCTCTAGTTTTTGTATGTGTGAGTGTTGGTCTCTTGTGATTTTTGACTGCCTGCGTGTAATTGCATTGGGTTGCATACTATTGAACTACAGATGACAGACACGAATAGCTGGAGTAACTCAGCAGGTCAAGCAGCATCTGTGGAGAAAATGAACAGGTGATGTTTTGGGTCGAGCTCCTTCAGACTGAAGAAGGGCATCGACCTGAAACGTCACCTATTCCTTTTCGCCACAGATGCTGTCTGATCCGCTGAGTTACTCCAGCTTTTTGTGCCTGTCTTCGGTTTAAAAAACCCAGCATCTGCAGTTCCTCCCTAGGCATGGAACTACAGATGTTGAATTGCAGGTGCAGACATACACTGCATTGAGTTGTCTGCCAGAATCTGCAAATCGTCAACTTGCTGCTGGGCATCTAACATTTAAAAACATTTAAAAACATCTCCTCAATCTTTGCATTCTCAACTGAAAGCCACATATTCAAAGCACCTAAAACTAGCAAGTTCGCCCATATGTGATGGGTCAATGTGCAGGCAGTCTTTGTCTGTTGGAGTTAACAAGTGTGAGAAGATTGGATTCAATATCTATAGAATGTATCTATAGAATATCTATAGAAAGCCTCGTCAATGATAACCAGCCAGATGAAGAAGGGTTCCAACCCACAACGTCACCTATTCCTTTTCTCCAGAGATGCTGCCTGACCCGCTGAGTTACTCCAGCACTTTGTCTATCTTCAGATTCCTTGTTGGCCTGTTCTCTAATCTGTACAGCAGGTTTCAGTTTGACATTATTTCACCCACGGGAAAATGCAGGATTTTCTGCCTTTTGGGAGCCGTTTGCTTTCACTGAACCTTCATGCTTTGCTTGCAGGTTTTGCCTTGGCAAGAAATGGGTGGGAATGCTGCATTTTCACTGCACCACAAGTAACATTCCCTTGCCTTAAAACCAATGCTGAAGTTAAATGGGTCAGGCAGCATCTGTGGAGAAACCACAGAAAAAAACATTTTGGATCACTGAGCCTGGTAGTGAGTGCGAGGTGATGGTGTCGACAGGAAAAAGTAGCTGTGATCCTAATGGAGGAATATAACTAGACGAATATGCAGTAGTGGGAGTGGAGAGGGTGAGGGATACAGGGAGACTGTGAGACACCAAGGCCAACTGGTTCTTTCCAATTGGTACTGTACCCACCCAACCTGTGCATCTCATGTCTTTGACCCATCTCATGCTCAGACAGTTTTGTTTAGTTTTTTTTTAGTTTAGTTTATTGTCACGTGTACCGAGCTACAGTGAAAAGCTTTTGTGTGCTAACCAGTCAGCGGAAAGACAATACATGATTATGATCGAACCGTTCACAGTGCACAGATACATGATGAAGGCAATATCATTTAGTGCAAGGTAAATCTGATTAAAGATAGTGTGAAGGTCTCAAATTAGGTAGATAGTAGCTCGGGGCTGCTCTTTAGTGGTTGATAGGACGGTTCAGTTGCCTGATAACAGCTGGGAAGGAATTCTCAGAATCGGGAGGTGTGCGTTTTCACACTTCCGTACCTCTTGCCTGATTGGAGAGGGGAGAAGAGGGAATGGCCGGGCTGAGATTTGTCCCTGATTTATGGTGACCTTGCCGAGGCAGCTTGAAGCATAAATTGAATCAATGGAAGGGAGGTTGGTTTGGGTGCTGGTCTTGGCTGCGTCAATTCTCTGCAATTTCTCGTGGTTTTGGATGGAGTCGTTTCAAACCATGCTCTGATGCATCCCGATTTAAAATGTTTTCTAAGATGCATCTGTAGAGGTTGGTGAGAGTTGTTGGGGACCTGCCGAACTTTCTAAGGAAGTAAGGACATGTGGGACAACAGGGGAGGGATAGTTGGTCTGATTGTGCAATTAAACTGAAGCAGGAATGTCAAGTCTGCAGCTACGTTGGGTTTCATTGTTCCCAGATTTAGAACTTGGCCAAGAAATGATTCCCATCCTTAAGTTGTTAGGTTTTATTTTGTTGCAATCTCTCGTACTCTAACCATGTGAAGTGGGATTTAAATATTTGCACCTAATTTTAAACTTTGTACATGGATTAAATGAACATTGCTGTCTGGTTTTGTGTTACCATTGAGATTTTTTATTTTAAACTAAATACAAATTTGCTGTAAAATATCAGTGGAATGTGTTGAGCATCTGGAAAATACACCTGACTTAATAAAATTTGATTTCCCCAAGGTGATCAGTTAGAAGCACTCCAGGCCATTCACCCTTCTGGGGAACAATGTTAAAATACCTGACGTTGACTGGTTCAGTATCTTGTTTATTCCCGAATGTAGGAAGAGCAAACGCATGATGAAATAAAACTGCAGTAAAAATATGTACAATGCAAAAACGTCCTTGATGGGTGGTGCAGTTCTGACTTCACTGAAGCCCATAGTTCTTCAGGGCTAACAAAGCCTTCCTCAAGTAGAGTGTGTCCGGATAACCATTCCTGTGAAGAAACAGAGTCCCTGATTACTATTTAGAAGTGATAACACTTAGAATTCAAGCAGAGAAAAAAATACTGCAGATGCTGGAGATGTGCAGCAGGTCCGGCAGCATCTGTGGAGGGAGAAACAGACTTAACCCTTCATCAGAACTGGATTATGTTATCAATTTTAAAGGGGGGGGGGGGGAGGTTACAAGGATGTTTTAAGTAACTGAAGAAGAAAAGTGTTCTAGAACAAAGGGAAAGTGACAGTGAGACACAAGGGTCAGGCAGCATCAATGGAGGGATCGGATAGGTGACATTTTGGGTCGGGACCCTTCAGAATGATGGAGTGGGGGGGGGGGGGTATAGAAAGCCTGGCAAGTGATGGGTGGCTTGATTGGAAAATGGGTGGAGTAAGCGTCAAAGACTAGAGGGCAAAAAGTGTTAGATGAAGAGAAGTGAATTGTAAAGCCGGGGGGGGGGATAAGTGGAATGTGGATAAGAGGAACTATGAGTCTCAGGGATGGGAGAGGGTGCGAAGGAAAGAAAAGGAGCAGGGTGACTGGGGTGGTGGGAGAGATGGGTGCACAGCAGGTGGATGGAAGCTGGGGGAACAAATGGGAATGACGGAGTATTACTGAGGTTGGAGAATTCAATGTTCATACCGTTGGGTTGTAAGCTATTCCAGCAGAAAATGAGCTGCTCTTGCCTACACCAAGCCTCGGTGCCAGGTCTAATGATCAACCACACTGCTGTCTTTGCTTCCCCTTATTTTGGTCACCATATACGTCACCAATAATATTCAGGGGCAGTAATGGTCCAAGATGCACGATATCAAGGAGACGAGGGCTAACAAGCTGCTGAGATTTACAGTTTTGATCAAGGATACAACACAGCTTTGCACTATCCATGGGCTCCAGAAACACTGAAAGTAAGCATGCATGTACAGCAGGCAATGAAGAAAGCTAATGGCATTGCGAGAGGATTTGAGTGTAGGAGCAAGGAGGTCCAACTGCAGTTGTACAGGGCCCTGGTGAAACCGCACCTGGAATATTGTGTGCAGTTTTGGTCTCCTAATTTGAGGAAGGACATTCTTGCTATTGAGGGAGTGCAGCGTAAGTTCACCAGGTTAATTCCCGGGATGGCGGGACTGAGATATGATGAAAGAATGAGTCAACTGGGCTTGTATTCACTGGAATTTAGAAGAATGAGAGGGGATCTTATAGAAACATATAAACACCGGGTTCATATAGAGCTATAGCATTGTTAAATACAGATCAAAAAATATTAGCGAAAACATTAGCTAGAAGATTAAGTAAATATATTAGTAAACTAATAAACCCAGATCAGACGGGGTTTATCCCTAAGAGATATTCATCTAATAATATGAGACGTCTACTCAATATAATGCACTCACATAAATCTGAAGAACAAGAATTATCAATCATTTCGTTGGACGCTGAAAAAGCATTTGACCAAGTAGAATGGAATTATATGGATAAAGTATTACAAAAATTCCAACTGGGAGAGAATTTTATTTTATGGATTAAACTATTATATAATAAGCCTACAGCTAGAATATTAACTAATAACATATTATCCTCAAAATTTCAACTATCAAGGGGAAATAGACAAGGATGCTCATTATCACCACAGTTGTTTGCTCTCATAATTGAACCGTTAGCAGAAAAAATTAGAACACATCCAGATATCCATGGGTATAATACTAAATATTCAAATAATAAAATATCTTTATACGCGGATGATATATTATTGTACATTACAAAACCTTAAATTACTATACCAAATATATTAAATTTAATTGAGGACTTTGGATCTTTTTCTGGATACAGAATAAATTGGAATAAAAGTGAAATTATGTCAATAAAACCGAAAGACTCAACACATCTTTTAAAATTCCCTTTTAAAATAGCTACAGAAAAATGTAAATACTTGGGTACCGAAATCACTAGAACATATCAAGGCATGTTTAAAGCAAATTTTGATCCTTTACTTAATAAATTAAATACACGAATTAAATTTTGGAAAACGCTCCCGATGTCTTTAATAGGCCGAATAAATGCAATAAAAATGATCTTCTTACCACAAATTTTATACCTATTTCAATCGATTCCTATATACCTACCAAAGAAGGTTTTTATTAAACTGGATTCAGACATTACTAATTTTATATGGGAATATAAATCACATAGAATACAAAGAACACACTTGAACAAAGCTAAAGTATTAGGGGGCTTAGCACTCCCTAACTTCATGTATTATTATTGGTCAGTAAATATTAAAAAATATGATTCAACTGATGGACAACTCTGCCCAGCAAGTGGACTGGATTGTAATGGAGAGAGAGGACTGCTCCTCTGGAAACATTGGAGCGATCCTCTTCTCACCAATGAAACTGAATAACATAAATTATAACAAAAACCCAATTATACATAGTACAATCAGAACTTGGAAACAAATAAAACAAAATTTAAAATTAAGAAATCTATCGCTTTTATCTCCAATAGTTAATAACCCTTTGTTTAATCCCTCTATTACAGACAAATCTTTTATACAATGGGATAGACTAGGAATTAAAACGTTCGGTGACTTGTATGAAACTGGAAAATTACTATCATTCCAACAATTACAAATAAAATATAAACTGGGAAATAATCAATATTTTAAATATTTTCAAATATGTGACTATTTGAAAAAATATACAAAAGATCATTATAATAGCCCAGCAGATGTATTGGACGAAGCATTGCAGATAAAAGCTGAATCAGCAAACTTAATATCATATTTGTATAATATTATCTTAAATGTAGAAATACCATCTATGGAAGGTATTAGAAGAGACTGGGAACAAGAATTAGCTATTAAAATCTCAAAGGAAAGGTGGAATGAACATTTATTAAACGTGCATAAATGTTCGATTAATGTAAGACACACTTTAATACAATTTAAAATTTTACAGATTATATTATTCCAAAGCTAAAATTAATAAAATTTTCCCAAATGTATCCTCCATTTTTGATAAATGTCAATCTCAATAAGCTACTATAGCGCACTCATTTGTTTTCTGTACAAAAATTCAAAAAATTTGGATTGATATTTTTGAAATCTTTACAAAATTATTTAAAATAAAACTGATACCCAAAGCAGAATGGATTATCTTCGGAACAACGGAAGATAGTCCAGAACTAAATGTGTTCCAAAAGAAATTAATAGACTATGGGTTAATAACTGGAAAAAAGTTAATCCTAAAATTCTGGAAAAACGCTCCAATACCAACTATAAACATGTGGATTTCAAATATGTTCGAAACATTACACCTAGAAGAGATAAGACTCCTCCTGGCAGGTAAACCAGATCACTTCCACCTGACGTGGTCTGCATTTATAGAATTATTACAAGTATAGGGTGCAAAAGTACTTTAAAAAAAAAAACTGAGGTCAGGTAAGGGGGGATGAAAGCTGGAGAGTTGGTATGTCCCATTTGCGTGATGCTTACAACAAAGAATTTGTTTTCCTCTTTTCCCTCTTTCTCTCTTTTCTTCTTTTTTAGGGTCTATTTCTTAACTCTTTTTTAAAAATTTCTTTCTTATAGGGTCTTTGTTCTTTTTTGTTGTCACGTTTTTTACACTTTCACTTTTTTCCTTCACTTTCTCCTTTCTCTCAATCTCATCCTTTCCCTTTATTAGTGTAAAAAATGACGGAGTACATTAATTGTAATAAGATATACGTGACGAGTACTAATGTAATTGGTCGTAATGTAATGTACTTCTAATAAATAAAAATAAAAAAAATAAAAAATAGTAAATAAAATAAAAAAAGAAACATATAAAATTCTTAAGGGATTGGACAGGCTAGATGCAGGAAAATGTTCCCCAACGTTGGGGGAGTCCAGAACCAGGGGGTCACAGTTTAAGAATAAGGGGTAGGCCATTTAGGACTGAGATGAGGAAAAACTTTTTCACCCAGAGAGTTGTGAATCTCTGGAATTCTCTGCCACAGAAGGCAGTGGAGGCTAAGTCACTGGACGTTTTCAAGAGAGGGTTAGATTTGGCTCTTAGGGCTAACAAAATCAAGGGATAAAGCAAGAACGGGGTACTGATTTTGGATCTTTTTATATTTTATATTTTGAATATTTGGAAATATTTTCTATGTTTCTATATAACTCGGTACATGTGACAATAGATTAAACGCTACTCTTTTACTGGCCCACATTACAACGTTCTCGACTGAGCTACCCAACTCCAACAATTTAAGATTTCAAACACCTTCAAATCATGGTATCCGTCTATTTCCTGCTTCCGTTGACTTCACACCCACCTTCCTGTTGTTCTCAAATCACTCTGACCTTAAACCAATTGCTATCCTTTCGTTTTCCCAGCCAATATTTTATGCTTCAATCAGTTCTACATCAGATCTACTCCAGCTTTAAAAGGTCATCCACCTAAATTGTTACCCGTCTCCCACTGTCCACAGATGCAACCTGACCTGTTGTGGAGTTCCAGCATTTTGTTTTGATTCACATACAATTTGGGAATAAGTTTTGGGCCCGGATGTTGCAGTGCACCTCACAGCCTGTAACAACCACTGTTGTGTGGATCAAAACAACAGCAGGCTTGACAACAGCAGATATTTCCACGGTCTGTGAGCTTTCAGGGGCCAAGATCCCACATGTGCCGTAGATCATCTTGCTTAGACCTCCAGAGAAGACTAGTGTGGGTGCCCACCACGATTGGGAACAGCGCCAGGGATCCAGGTCCAGTGTAACCCAGTACAAATCTGCAGCCAGTGGTTTACCGCTGTTACATCCCTTCAGCCTCAAACCCTGGAGTAAGGACAAGGCCAAAAGGTAAGACCCACAGCCCCTTTTAGGGGGGCAGCACAGCTGGCAGAGCTGCTGTTTCACAGCACCAGGGACACAAGCTTGATCCTGAACTCGGGTACTATCTGTGTGGAGTTTGCACGTTCTCCCTGTGATCGCATGGGTTTTCTCCAGGTGCTCTGGTTTCCTCCCGCCCACATTGGTAGGTTGATTGGTCTCTGTGGATTTCCTCAAGCGTGCAGGAAGTGGATGCAAAAGTGGAATAACATAGAGCTGGTGAAAACGAGGGATCGGTGGTCAGCGTGCACTCGGTGGGCTGAAGGGCCTGTTTCAGACTGTATCTCTAAACTAATGGCATTCTCCACACATACATGGTATTCCTCCTTGAACAGTACAAAAATACATTTGTTCAAAAATAGTTATATCCAAAGTTTTGAGATCAGGATTTGATTAACATTGGTTTATATATTTGTGTGTCCTCTAAACCTACATCAGCACGAGTTCATGTAGCAATTTAGACATGGGGACAGAGCTATATGGTACAGATACGGGCCCTTTGGCCCACTTTGTCTAAGGTGACACATTGGGCTAGTCCCTTTGCCTGCATTTGGCCCATAGCAGTCTAACCCATTCGGTCCATATACCTGGCCAAATGTCTTTTCAATGATAAAATAAAATGTGACTTTGAAATCAAGATACGGTTTCAATGCATGTACTATTGGAACATAAACCATTTAGTTTGTTTTTGTTTTAAATTATTAAAAGGTTTAAAGATAAATCCAATTGTTCTGTTTGTAGCAAGTAGCTGTACTTGGCAGGAATGTAGTCTTTGTCAGCACTGATCTCTTCTTTCTCTCTCCAGTTCAGTTTAGTTTAATGTCACACGTACCGAGATACAGTGAAAAGTTATTTTGTTATGCCATCCAGTCTGGGGACAGACTATACATGATTACAATCAAGCCGTCCAGTGTACTGATTCAGGATAATGGGAATAACATTTAGTGCAAGATAGACCTCTCCAACCAAGGCCTGTTGTACAAGGCCCTGGTGAGACCGCACCTGGAGTATTGTGTGCAATTTTGGTCTCCTAATTTGAAGAAGGACATTATTGCTATTGAGGAAGTGCAGCGTAGGTTCACCAGGTTAATTCCATGGATGGCGGGACTGACATATGATGAAAGAATGTGTCGACTGGGCTTGTATTCACTGAAATTTAAAAGGATGAGAGGGGATCTTATAGAATAGAAACATATAACATTCTTAAAGGATTGGATAGGCTAGATGCAAGAAAAATGTTCCCCGTGTGAACCAGGGGTCACAGTTTAAGAATAGGGGGTAGGCCATTTAGGACTGAGATGAGGAAAAACTTTTTCACCCAGAAGGCAGTGGAGGCCAATTCACTGGATTTTTCAAGAGAGAGTTAGATTTAGCTCTTAGGGGTAAAGGAATCAAGGGATATGGGGGAAAAAGCAGGAATGTGGTACAGATTTTAGATGATCATCCATTATCATATTGAATGGCGATGCTGGTTTGAAGGGCCGAATGGCCTACTCCTGCACCTATTTTTCTATGTTTCTATATTGTTTACAGTGTACTATGTTAACATATTCTGTTGTGCTGCTCCAAATAAGAATGTATTTGTTCTATCTGGGACATGTGACAATCAAACACTCTTGACACTTAGAATAATCAAACTGAGAGAAACAAAATTGACTTACACTTCTTTACCTCCCATTACAGCTGTTTTATGAGGAATGTCATTCCATGTCACATAAGCTTGCCTTCTAGAATCAGACACCACTTTGAAGATCAGGCATCTCTCAAAAGCTTTCTGTAGCAACATCAATATCTTCTTTCCTTCTTGAGTGTCAGGCAAATAGGCTTTAAACTCCCCTCCTCTAAATGGCTCCCCTGGGTTTGGATCACCCTCCTTTAAAAAAAGAAAAATCAAAGGTTAAAACTCTCAGTGAGGATCTGCAAATTTGTTCCTCCATTCCTTGCCTCCTCCTCTTGGCCGAGAATCGAGGATGACTTGAGACTGCTCAGGAACGTGGGGTGGTTCGGGCCATACCAGCTGCCACATGGTCTTGGCAGGGCAAGGTCTTGGTTCAATGGCGGGGATGTCCAAGGCAATGGGAGAGCAGGCTCCACTGCACAGGGCTTCAGTGTGCTCCAGCCTTCACCACTCCTACTGCTCCCCCTCCCCATTGAGCCGTCATGGGCCAGAGATTCCCAAGAGACAGCGGGGATCTATTATTCCTTTAATGAAGCTTCAGCCGCACCATTGAAGCTTTACCTCTGTCCACCATTTCCCACGACAGGGCTTGGAATAGAATGACTCTTTGCGGAGTCTGATGTCGAACAATTTGCATTGTTCGACATCATTGTCGAACACAATGCTCCACATTGTCGAACAAATAGGGCCTCAGTACAGGGCATGTTGGTCTCATACAGTCATACAGCATGGAAACAGGCCCTTCAGCCCAACTTGCCCATGCCGACCAACATGCCCCACCTACACTAGTCCCACCTGTCCGTGCTTGGCACATATCCCTCTAAACTTATCCTATCCATGTACCTGTCCAAATGTCTCTTAAACGTTATGATAGTACCTGTGTCGTCTACCTCCTCCGGCTGCTCATTCCATTTACCCCAACTGAGGTGAGGTCAATTTGCTTGTTTTTTCAGTGAAAGGTGTGAATTCTGAAGCTCACTGCAGAAGTCTAGGTGTTGAGGATAAGCAGGGCAGGGATAACTCCTGACATTGATAACTCTCAGAACGCTCTCTCTCTCTCTCTCTCTCTCTCTCTCTCTCTCTCTCTCTCTCTCTCTCTCTCTTTGAGAGTTCAGTAATGCCCTCTGTCATTGTGCTTCCTCTCTTTCAAGTTCAGTAATACTCCCTGTCACTGCGCCCCCTCTGTGCTTCCTACACTTTGACCAAGGTCTCAGCCGTCCTTGCTACCACAGCCACGTGTCTTTCCTCAAACACTCAGCATGTCCCACTGTAGCTGCTCCCATTAGTCTACAGATTTAATTTTTTTGTAAATGCTGTGGGCAGGGATTAAGGGCATATTCCCAACGAGATAACTGACATCAGTAACAGACACTCAGCAGTAAAATGGAGACACACAAGATTAAGATAGAGAAAGGAAGAGTCAGTTCATGGAAGACCGATTTGTTGCTTCCTGTTTTTCTCTTGTGCTAAATCAATACTGACCTGCCATTCACCTTATGAATGTGAGAAATAACCTTTGGTTGAATGCTAGAATCTATTCAAGAGAGATTTATTCAACAAAGCATATAATTATCTTGTATGCTCCAACTCTCTCTCTCTGAAACCTTGGCACTTAGCTATATCTATTTATCATAAAACAATTAATGTTATTGTGGTTTTCAGCATTGGACAAACTGGGAACAAAACCTGACTACAAGCAGTGTTTTTTATGTCATGGTTTGCACTGATACTGCCACCTGTAAAAAGTTTAAAAACAAGATTTTCACATTTATGTATACAATTTGAATAAAAGGTTTAATTTTGAACATGTGTTGATTTTGTGCTTTTAAATATCGAGTATATTAATGGAAAAATGTGTTTAAAGATGTAGCTTAATTTACAATTGACATGCGTATCACCATTTTATTTCTCCACAAAAATAAAACATTGCCTACACTTCACCTATGATTCTACAAGCACTCATTCCTTCTTAACTACATAAAGTTCTTACCTGTTGGATACCATCAGGGATGTCGTAGGTTATTTGCAAGGTCATTTCTCTGCTATATCCACTTAATCCAACATTCAGCACTGCAAACTTCATAGTTGGTTGGCGCTGCATTTCATTTTTATTTGCAACAGCATTTGGAATGCAGACCAGACAACTTTGATTGGCCGTATGGCATTCCTTGCACAATAAGTGGCCACAGCCCAGCTTTGAGGACTTGGCCATTTTCTTGCAGTTGTTGCATGCTGAGGTTGATTCGCCCGCCTCTAGTGCATCCATTCCTATAGCTGGGCTTCTGCATTGGCTTTGCTGAGGGTTTTTCATGGTCTTGCTTTCTTGCAGCACTGCCTCATTGCTCTCACTTTGCTGCTGCACATAGTTTGCTTGCATTTGGCCTATGGAATCGGCAGCAGACTCGGCGACATATTGACCATTGTTTCTTTGATGCAATGACCTGGCTGACCTATCGGCATAAGAAAGCGTTGGTAATGACTGTGTTGCACTGTCCACCTTATTGCGATGCAAACTGGTCTCCTTATTGTACCACTGGCTTTCCTTCGTTAGCCTACTGGTTGTAAGATGGAATTTATCTGGTAATGTCTTCCTTGTCTTGACTCCTTCTACATCTCCCATCTGCTTGATTGTCTTCTGACCCTTATAATCAGCCTGGTCTAGAAATGACTCAAAACCATTCCCTTCATCGAGAGTTTTTGGTGATCTCTTCTGATCCATAAATGGGCCATATTCCTGCCTTGAATTCAATTCCAGGCCATCCCTATGGAAGTCCGGAGTGTTTGTGCCTTCAGGTCTATTGGCTCGACCCAAGGATGAGAAACCATCAGCCGATCGGGTGAAGTTCTCTCTCTCTGTGCCCTCAACCTTAACATCGTCAAGTAACGTTTGCTGATTAGAAGCCGATGTGGGCGCAATGTCCATCCAGGACAAGTCTTCTAAAACTCTGCAACTTAACTCTGGCTTAACAGCTTCCATCACCTTCAAGCAATGTTCATACGTGCCAATAACATGGAAGCCACGTTGAGAAGCAATGAATTTTACCTTGGGGAATGTTTTTTTTAATGTGCTCCTCCATTCTTCCACATTTTTCTCTGTGCACACTTCAATACCAAGATCTCTGTAAGAAAGACGATGTTGGGTCAAATGCTTCATGACCAATGTGTAAAGTGACAGAATGTCCTCCTTGGTTGCTGTGACATTGTCCCTGTTCAGTGCTGTTAACTTCAACACCGTCGTATCTCCCAGCAGTTGCTCATTTACCAGAGCCACATTTCTGGTTGTAATTTCTCTTATGGTGGCAACATGGATGTCTTTCAGATACGACCACACATCAGAATCTATCAGAAGCTCTTCAGTGACAGTCGCTGTTTCAGTCTGACCTACTTCAGCGGGCTTTTCCTGGAATTTATGGACAGCTTCTGCGGACCGCTTTGATTTTGAGCATCCAGAGAAACTGTTGGTTTTTCGCAAAGTTGTTTTGGTGGATTGACGTTCTGAACCTTTAGCTGGAGAAACGGTGTCCAGCAGGTCTCCCTGGTGAAAGAGAGTCCCTGCTGATGTTTCAGAGTGGTAGGACTTCACAGGGCCAAGCCCTTTGCTACTTTTGTCCTGTTGTCCTTTAGTTGTAAAAAGACTGGAAGAATCTCCACCTCCCTGGAATAAAACGTCACTGCCTGTTTTGTCAGGATTTCTCAGTAGCTCGGTTTGATCCGTCAACATGGAAAAATCTTTGCTGCTCCTGGTATGAGACTCTTTGTTGCTTCCACCAAACTGCCCTGTTCCAATGCTTAATGCCTTGTCAGCATTAGTAAATGCCTCTTTGGTGGATGCACTGTCCTGTGGAACTTGCTGCATCTCCCAACTCCTGGTTTCCACCAGTGGACCTCTCGCCTTAGTAGACCCTGTCATCAGTTGCTCAGCTGTCTGGTCAGATTTAGGAACCAAATTATCCTTTGCCGCACTGCTTCCTGCCTTAAAAGTATTGTCAACTTTACCATTACCATTGAAGTTTGTAGCCAATTTGAGATCCTTTCTGACACTTGTCTTTGGAAATACTACTTGATTGATCTCCTTAAATCCTTGCAGAGAGTGTGACGTATTGCTGGTATTAGCCTGGTCATTTACAGGGCCACTGCCTAATGTCACAACTTTTTCTTTCTGAGATCTTGCTTCCAGTTCCTCCTTCAAATCCTGTAGATACTTCTTGGCCAGGGAACAATCATACGAAGTGCCTATTAAGTAAAAATAATTTGGGTCTTCGTTGAAATTTATTTGGGGGTATTGTGCCTGGATGCTTACGTAGATGTTCTGCAGCAGTTTGGCATCATGAGTTAGACCCTCCTTCCCGATCTGTTCTTTGCGAAGCATTGATTCAAACTCTTGGTAGAGATAAGAGAGCTCCTGATGTGCCTGCTGCAGTGATGTTGCGATCTCCAAACAGCCAGGGGCTGCATGCAGATAGACCATGGTGATGCCTTCTTCAGTGACATCCAACACCTCCACTACGTATTTGTGCAGGATGCTTTTATACCTGTCTTTACAATATTTTAGAATATACTGATAAATATCAGAGTCCATCAATAAAGTGTAATCCTCAAGAGTGCCTGTATGCTGCTCTTTGTCCCGTAGCACATCAGTGCCTTTCCTGTCAGTCGCATGAACAGAACTTTCCATTCCAGCCTTAGTTTGCAATTCTAAATTGTCCCCCTTGGTATTAGAACCTGCGTTTGATTTCTGGGCACCTTTCCCATTCCCGTTTGAACGACTGATGGCTGGACTTTCTTGGCTCTTGTGTTGTTGGTGCTGAGTTTCACTGGGGTCGACATTGGTTTGGTCAGGGTTTAAACTGAGCAATGGATGAATCTCTCCGCTGAGTTCCTTAATGGCTGAGAATGGTCCGGCCACTGTGCACTGCTCTGCTTTCTGATTAAAACCAAAGTGAATTTCTTTATGCGTCTTCTGAAACTGTTTTATTAATCTTCTCCCGCCATAGAGTTTTCCATAGTTTATTGTCATGGAAACATGGGGAATGACCTGATGACAAATAAAAGACTAACAGCAGTTAGAGTCCATAATAAATAGTATACCTAAAACATACAGCACAGGAACATGCCCTTTGGCCCATAATGTCTCTGTTGAACATGCTAAAACAATCTCTTCTGCCTGCACGTGATTCATATCCCACCATTACCTGTATATCCATGTGCCTATCTAAATGCCACTACCATATCTGCCATCTTCTTCTTCTTGCGTATGTTGAAGGAAATGTCTAAAGTTGAAGGAAACTTGTTCTATTTGATCTTATTTGATTGTGCACACCAGGTTGATTGCATTCGTCGAAACATGGCGGACCACGTGAAGGTTGCAATCTCCCACCCCAAATCTGCCATCATGTAAACAACTTGAAGCTTGAAAGAAAACTTTGTTTTATTTAAATGGATGAAATCTGGTAACAAAATTAAGTTAGAACAGTGAGCAGAGAAGATGTATGAGGATTTGGCCAGGACCTGAGGGCCTGAGCTATAGGGAGAGATTGAACAACCTAGGACTGAGGGGTAATTTTAGAGAGATATAAAATCATGAGGGGAATAGATATAGTGAATGCACAACACCTTTTTTCAGAGTTAGGGGAATCAAGAACTGGAGGTCACGGGTTTAAGATGAGAGGGGGAAATTTTATTATGTACTTGAGGGGCACCTTTTTTGCCCAGATGGGTATCTGGAACAAGCATATGAAGTAAATGAAGCAGGTACAGTAACAACATTTAAAAGAAATGTGAACAAGTTCATGGATTAAATTTAGAGGGACATGAGCCAAATGGGGGTAAATGGGACTAGCTTGGATGGGGTATCTTTCTCAGCATAGACAAGTTGGACCAATTGACCTATATCTATGCTGTATGATTCTATGAATACATTCAAATGACCCTTCTTAAATAAAACTAGTATCTTGGATAAAAGGTTAAGCAGAAACCATATAGAGAAGGGAAAAACACACAACTGTGCTAATGCTGTCAGAGGGATATCAGTCTGTGATTGTGTGTAATAATACGTACACAATAGTTACAAATATTTGGGGGGGGTCTTTTGGGGAAAACTCTTTTCCCCATGACACTGTGCACAAGCTGACAAGACTGTATTAGGCCTTAAATAAAAGCAGGGTGAGAGTTTGAGTGATAATTGGATTCAATGTGTTGGCTGATCTGACTCATTTTCATTTTGATAACATACACTCTCTTTTTTTTATTTGACTGTTGCATAATATACTGCAATATCAACATTTTAAAAAATGGGAACCATTCACATGAGCATCTCACACTCCAGCCACTTCAATGGGAGAGAGGGTGTAATCAGTGTTACAAATTTACACCCCAGTTTACATTATAAATGTAAAGATTTGACAGCGGGCACAGACACAATTTTAACAACTCTAAGGAAAGATGTAAAATGACATGCTTTGTCATCCTGTTAATTCAGCAATAAAAAATAATTTAACAAATTTAAAACAGTCACTATCAAATGAATCAACATTCATAACTAATAGTTAAATTTTAAAAGATTTCCCTGCAGCCTGTACAGGAAAGCTCAGGTTAATCCCACAAGCTGCTGTTCAATAGAAACCAGGAAAACATTGCAATTCATAAACTTATTGTTTTCACAGTTTTTAAGTACATTTGTTAAGAATACACAGTTATTGTGGTACACAGTTTAAGAATAAGGGGTAGGCCATTTAGAACGGAGACGAGGAAACACTTTTTCTAACAGAGAGTTGCGAGTCTGTGGAATTCTCTGCCTCAGAAGGCGGTGGAGGCCGGTTCTCTGGATCCTTTCAAGAGAGAGCTAGATAGGGCTCTTAAAGATAGCGGAGTCAGGGGATATGGGGAGAAGGCAGGAACGGGGTACTGATTGGGGATGATCAGCCATGATCACATTGAATGGCGGTGCTGGCTCGAAGGGCCGAATGGCCTACTCCTGCACCTATTGTCTATTATCCTCTGGTGAATTAATAAGCAATTGGTATTGTCTGCAAGCAGGTATAACATTTCTACTGTAGCCTCTGCTGTCAATGCATCAGGAGCATGGTTCAGAACCTTATAGTGCACCACACATGTCCGATCACATGCCCAGCCTTAACTTGGCAGTTCACTGGTGACCACAACTAGAAGGTAGTCATGAAATATGGAAATTAAAATCTATTTGGAAATATATCAATAATATTTCATTTACCTGATCAACTTGGATCACAGTATTAGCGGACTTCACTTTTAACTTGTGTTGTTCCCCATTAATTGCAAGAACATGATTTTCAATTTGGAGAACTCGCTGAGCCACTGAATAAGGAATACAAAACGATTATATTTAAGACCATAGTCATATATGTTCGCTAACATTGTCAGACATTATCTGGCCCGTCAAGAGGAGTTCTCGAGACGTAAAACCTGGGATGGCACAGTGGTGTAATGGTTAGCAATGCAGACTCGCAGTGCTAGAGACCTGGGTTCAATCATGACCGCGGGTGCTGCCAGTGTGGAGTCTGCAAGTTCTCCCTGTGACCAAGGACCCTGGCCCAAAATGTAACCTATCCTTGATCTCCGGAGATGCTGGACGTTCCTGTTTCCATTCACATTACCTGTGGGGTGGGTGGCACTGTTAGAACCCAGAGTGCAGGTGGGTGACTTTGCATTAGGCATTCCCCCATGCTAAACCAAACCATGCTGTGTGATATACCATCTGCAGACAAGTGGGTCAGTTTCCATGTGTAAGTTGCATGAATTTCCATCATCAACTTTTTTTGACCAGTGTTTCTTACTGAACCAGATTACTTGCTGCGTTCATGGCACATTTGTCCCTGAAGTGACTTTCTGACTCGATGTTATCGGGGCTGTCCCACTGCGGCGACCTAATCCGCAAGTTCAGAAGAGTTTGCCCTCGACTCATACTCGCAGTGTGGTCGACACATGGTCCTAGGAGGTCTTTGTAACTCTCCTTCATGCTCGAGAGTAGTCCCCGCGTACTCGAGGCCTCAGCTAGGTCGCGGCGTATTTTTCAACATGCTGAAAAATGCCCGCAAGTAAAAACAGGTCGCCATGGAAAAAAACAATTTTTATACTCGTAGGTTTAGTCGAGGTAGATCGCAGTAGGTCGTAATGCTATCGTAGGTAATCAAGGGCAGTCGAAGGTAATCGAGTGTAGTCGAAGGTAAAGCTCGTTGAGAAATAAAAGTAAGTAAACCGACCGGTAATGTTACATGCCCGCTAAACTTTATTAAAAGTTGTCTGGCTTCTTAAAAGTGGCTCCACTCCTTCTCCCCTCTTCTCCCCCTTCTCTCTCTCCCCCCCCCCCCCTTCTCCGCTCTCTCTAAAGGACTTACTGTTATGTGCCAGCCGTCTTTTACCTTCCTGTTCCTCGCGGGTGTAAATTACAGACAGTGCTCCCCCGCTTTCCCTGGCCCCCGCCTTTGCGATGTGTTTGTTTGTGTGTGTGTGTGTGTGTGTGTGTGTGGGTGGGTGAGTGAGTGGGTGGGTGGGTGGGTGGGTGCGTGCGTGTGTGTGTGTATGCGGTCGGTCGATCCAGCTCGCGGTTTCATCGCTGACGGTTGATCCAGCTCGAGGTTTTTCAGGCGAGTGGTCGCGTTAGGCATCCGATCTCAGTCTCTGTAATCTCACCTGCATCACCTGAGGTCCTAGGTCAGGCCTTTGTCATCTTCACTATCCTCAGACACCTCTAATATTCCATAAAGAGGGTAGAGAGTGTGTTTTCACATGTAGGGTAGGCAGAACCCTTTTCCCAGGATAGAAATGTCAAAGACTGGAGGGCTTAGCTTTAACGTGAGAGGGGCACAATTTAAAGGAGATGGGCCAAGTATGTTTTTTACCCAGAGGGTGGTGGATGTTGAAACACACTGGCAGTGGTGGTGGTGGAGGCAAGGGTTGGAAAAAGAGGGAGCAGGTAGGAATGGGAAACAAAGGGATAATCTGCAAGCCATGAACAGCATTATGAAATATTGCAGGGAGCAAAATCACTATGAAGAACCCCAACAAAATCCATGCCAATGACATCTGAACCGCTCTCATTTCTTCTTTTGTTCCAAGCTAGAATGAGCCTCAAAATATAAAGTGCTGGAGGAACTCAGCAGGTCAGGCACCACCTGTGGAGGGAATAGAGAGATGACGTTTTGGGTTGGGGTCCTTCTTCTGAAGGATGGGAGTATGGCGGTGAATGCTGGAAAAGAGAGTGCGGTAAAGCAACGCCTGGCGAGTAATACGTGGATACAGATGAGCGTAGGTGGCTGGTTGATGAGGTGGAGTAAGTCACAAGGGCTAGAGGTGAAATAGAGACAAAAGAGTGACAAAAGAGAGAGACAAAGGACATAAGGAGAGATGAGGAGGAGCGAAATGTAAAGCCGGAGGGAGGAGTGTGGGTGGATGGCGACTGGGGGGGGGGGGGGGGGGGGATGGGGCGGGTGGAGGGGATAGAGAGGGAATAAAAGGGAAATGTAGGACTCGGCGATGAGCGTACAAAGGAGGGACAGGGAACAGAGTGACTGGGAATAAGTCATGTTCACTTCATCAGAGAATGGCTGGCAATTTCATGCCTTGGATTTCTAGAATTTCATTTTGCAGCCTACCTTCTGCTTCCTCAAAGATGATGAGAGCAGATGAGAGTGTCTCCGAGGGGAACACCACGTCGATGATTTCACCTCCTCCGTTCTTGGTCCGCAAGAAATGAATCATGAGCTTGTCTTCGAGGCTCTGCTTTGAAAAGCCTCTGGGGAGGTCAGACACCTGCACGCTCCTCTCCATCTCAAACTGCAACAGAAAAGGATCGTTTCAGCTCAAAACACCAAATTCTGCATTTTCCTTCCTTACAACAGTGATTGTGCTTTAAAGCTATGTTACCGACTGTAAATCACAATAGATTGTTGATAAGATATGAAGGACACTATACGAAGGCAAGTTTTCTACTTCTGTCTTCATCCAACTTGGGCTCTTAGTTTCACGCAGCCAGAACTATGCTTGAAGGTGGGTCTGACATTTGTCGAGGGATTGTCGTACAGCTGTACAGGACAGAAACAGACCATTCGGCCCACCTTGTCCATACTGACCAAGTTGGCATATTTGGTTAGTGCCATTTGTCTGCATTTGGCCCATCACCCTCTAAACCTTTCCTATTCACATCTCTAACCAACGACCTTTTAAAAGTGGTAATTGCATTGGCTTCTATAGCGTCCTCAGGCAGCTCATTCCAGATACAGATTACTCTCGTGATCACGTTATGATCATATTATAATTAGCGCTGGCGATGAGAGAAAGATCACAAGACAGCTTGTTCGTCAGTCCACGGTAGCTTACAACCCAACGGTGCCAAACTCCCGGTTGCTAACCATTTTAAGTCCTCTTCCCATTCCCATACTGGCCTTTCTGTCCTAGGCCTCCTCCATTGCCAGAGTAAAGCTACACACTAACTGGAGGAACAGCACCTCTTATTTTGGGTAGCTTACAACAACTCAATGGAGTGAGCAATGAATTCTCCAATTTTAGGTCATCACATAACCTTTTCCCTCTCCCCTGTGCCCCCACCTAGATTCACACCTATTTCTTCTCTCCACTTTGCCTTCCTTCTACATTCCTTCTTCCAATTTCACAGTTTACAACTCTTTAATCCTTTTCATTTCTGGCCTTTGTCCAACCATCTACCCATCAAAAATCCCCCTCACATGCCATGCTTTGCCCTGGCCCTTATCTCTTCCAGTTTTCCTTCTGCCCAGGACAATCAGTCAGAAAAAGGGCTTTGACTCGAAACATCACCTATCTATGTTCTGCACAAATGCTGCCTGGCCTGCTGAGTTACTCCAACACTTTGTGTCATTTGCTAATACAGTAGCCAGGGAATGCACACACAAGCATGAGGAGCTTGGTCTTGAGTGTCTATAAAAATTAAAAATTAAAAATAATCTGAATTTAACAAGTTCCTTTCTACACAATTACCGTATGGTACCTGCAATATATTATGTTAGGGTTCCTAAGGTTACTACAAGGACCCAGGTACAAAGTGTTTCCCCTGCACTGGTATTTTTCATGTGATCAGTCGCATTGACTTTAGTAGAACTTGTCCAAACATGCCCAAGGTATAAATAATCATAGGAAAAGATTAGAAATGCATAGCTGGCCTGCCAGCTTCTATCAAAGAACAACAAATGTTGAGGTTCAGGAAGGTGCACTGCTGTAAACACCAGCAGGACTTCCTCTCTTTTGAAATTGTCTTTTTTTGGAGCACTTACACAGTTTATTTGGCGATTTAATTGTCTGGCTGTAAATCAGCCACCTTCTCTCCAAGGGAGAGGAATCAAGAACTAGAAGGCCGAGGTTTAAGATGAGAGGGGAAAGATTCAATAGGAACCTGAGGGGCAACTTTATCACACAGAGGGTTATGGGTATATGGAACGAGCCGAAGGAGGAAGTAATTGAGGTGGGTACGATAACAGCACGCAAGATATATTTAGACAGATAAATGGATACGAAAGATTCAGAGAGGTGAGGAATACGATGTATTCAAGAGAGAGTTAGATATAGTTCTTAGGGCTAAGGGATATGGGGAGAAAGCAGGAACGGGGTACTGGTTTTGGATGATCAGCAATGATCATATTGAATGGCAGTGCTGGCTCGAGTGGCCTACTCCTGCACTTATTTTCTATGTTTCTATGAGCCAAAAGCGGGCAATTGGGTCTGGCTGAGATGGGGCATCTTGGTCGGCATGATCCATTTGGGCTGGGCAGCCTGTTTCTGTGTGTATGACCCTTGGGCTCACACCTCAACAGCACACAATATGCTGTGCAAATGGTGGAAAGAGCTCTCCCCTCTCACACCTCCCCCATCCCACCCCAAAGATGCATCACCTGGCCCACCTCTGGCAGAGTCCGCCAGCCCCACATTGACCCCCCCCCCCTCCCTCCCTCCCTCCCTCCCTATCAGTTAAACCCCCAACCCACCTGAAGGCAATGGTCGTCCCTAATCCTGAGGGAACCACTCGAGAAGAAGTAATTCTGGCTTTGGTTAAGAGATGAACGCTGGCCCAAGCTGCACTCTGTATGCAACCGGGCCTCGGCTCAACATCTCCCGTGGGGGGTGGGGTGGGGTGGGGGGGGGGGGGTGGGGCACCTTCCTCAGTCTAGAGGGCCAGACTAGACTCCTAGATGGGACGAGCGGCCACAGCCCCCCTGGACCTGGAGACTGGGAGGCGACGCACTGAGGGTTGGCGACTAGTTGCTTCGACCAGACTATGCTACGGTGCAATCTGAAGGCATTAGCCCGGGCCTCTGGAACAACTCAACCCAGCGAGGCCCCAGCCCCAGCCCCAGCCCTAGACATTACATTCTGTTTCAGGGCGACTGGTCCTGCGCGCTCTTTATCCAAACTAACTAACTCCAGCCCCACAGTCGGGGGTCTCTCGCTGTCGACCCAGGCTTTCGATGTTTGCGACTACATAAATAAATGCGGATGTTGCCATTTTAATTTTTTTTCCTTTTGTAGCCACCCACACGTTCCTTTTCCGACGGAGGAAAAAGCCCCACCGAAGGGTTTAGCAATGGGTTTACTTTTTCGGGCAGTCCCACCGGGTTTTAAATTTTTTTTAAAAAGGACACCAGAGCCTTACCTTTGTCGACCATCCGAACCATCCTCGAATCCGTGGCGAAACAGAAAAACCCGCAGCCGCGAATGTCAGTATCGAAAGTGAAAGTCTGATTTCAGGGCTGGCTGTAGCCCCGAGTCTGATCCCCGCTGCAAGAGACTAGACCTGGCCGGGTTAGACACACCGATCTCCGCCTCTCTCTCTCTCTCTCTGTGTGTAACGCGGGCTTCATCTTTGCAACCGCAGGCAAGGAGCATCAGGGCAGCTAGCTCTGCAGAGACATGGGACAGGCTCATCACCCCCCGGCACGGTAGGTCCCAAACCCACCCCCAGTCAGTGTTGGCCCCGGGAATCTGAACCGCTGCGGGCAGCCTGGGAACAAGAGGAGGCCGACATCACAAGAAGGGTTTCGGCCCGAAACGTTACCTATTTCCTTCGCTCCATAGATGCTGCTGCACCCGCTGAGTTTCTCCAGCATGTTTGTGTACCATCACTCCAGAGCGTTGGGGGGGACAGTCTTGGAAGAACGAATACCTTCGTATTCCGCTTGGCAACGGACACAGAATGCTGGAGTAACTCAGCGGGACAGGCAGCATCTCCGGAGAGAAGGAATGGGCGACGTTTCGGTTCCAGACACCTTCTTCAGTTCCCTACACACCCCAACTCGTGTGTAGGAAGGAACTGCAGGTGCTGCTTTACACCGAAGATAAGACACAAAATGCTGGAGTAACTAGGCGGGACAGGCAGCATCTCTAGAGAGAAGGAATGTCTTCAGTCTGAAGGAAGGGTCTCGACCCGAAACGTCACCAGAGATCCTGCCTGTCCCATTGAGATACTCCAGCATGTTGTGTCCTTCCTACTCATATTCCGCTTGGGTAGCTTACAACCAAACGCAAGAACACAGACTTATCTGATTTCAAGTAATACCCTCCCTACCAGCAACCCCTCTCTTCCCCCCAGCTCCCTTGCCACCCCTGTGCAACGCACATATCTCCCACCACCCCAGCGGTCCCTTCAGGTGAGACAGGTTCCCTAATCTGAGGAAACATTCTTGCCATAGAGGGAGTACAGAGAAGGTTCACCAGACTGATTCCTGGGATGTCAGGACTTTCATATGAAGAAAGACTGGATAGACTCGGCTTGTACACGCTAGAATTTAGAAGATTGAGGGGGGATCTTATAGAAACGTACAAAATTCTTAAGGGGTTGGACATGCTAGATGTAGGAAGATTGTTCCCGATGTTGGGGAAGTCCAGAACAAGGGGTCACAGTTTAAGGATAAGGGGGAAATCTTTTAGGACCGAGATGAGGAAAACATTTTTCACACAGAGAGTGGTGAATCTGTGGAATTCTCTGCCACAGAAGGTAGTTGAGGCCAGTTCATTGGCTATATTTAAGAGGGAGTTAGATGTGGCCCTTGTGGCTAAAGGGATCAGGGGGTATGGAGAGAAAGCAGGTACAGGATTCTGAGTTGGATGATCAGCCATGATCATATCGAATGGCGGTGCAGGCTCGAAGGGCCGAATGGCCTACTCCTGCACCTATTTTCTATGTTTCTATGTTCACCTGCACCTCTAAACTATTCTACCGCAATGTGTGCACCCGTTGTGGCCTCCGTTACATCGGCCTCTATAGGGAGGTTGCACGGCAGTCGGGTCACGACCCATGACCCGTACTGTTGCTACGCTACGCCAACTGGAGTACACGCGATGAACTGCAGGTAAGCACTGACCATTGTTTCCAGCGCTGGGACCTGAGGAAAATACAAAGTACAGGAGGAACTCAGTGGAGCAGGCAACATTCCAGGACTAAATGAACAAACACCATTTTGGGTCGGAACCCTTCTTGAGACGAATTGTTCGGCGTAAACCTGTTGACTAATTATTTATATGGTCACCCGTGTTGTATGAACCAAGTGTACATGTTTATTTCTATGGAAGGTGTTTACCAATGTATTTTTTAAATGGCATAAGCAGCCAATTCTTGTTCATTCAGCATAGAAACACGAGCATGCTATTAACAGAAAAACAAACCTCTGTTAAGCTTTTATTAATATGTCTTTTATAAAATGTCCCAAGGCACTTCACAAGTCCTTTGTAGACAGAATCAGACATTGAGTAACATGAGGCAGTATCATTTGTGTCTACCTATGAGGGTATTAGATGACAAGAGGCTTCTTCGAAGAGGAGATGTGGTGCTTAGAAATTCAACAGCATTAAGTATAAATTATGAAACTGAAAATGGATTTCTCCTGGAGGGAACTGCCAGGTCCACCATTACCAGGTCATTTGGCAACCGTCCAGAAATTCGGCTGGTCAGTTAGGCCTTGGTCATCTTTGCACTCCTGACACAACCTTCACATCAAACCATCCAAATGACAACCTGTTCCCACAGACCACAGATCCTAATTCTTCCAGATTACTCACAACTACCCTAACCACAAGCGTCTGTAATGCCCTCATGAATCCAAAATAATCAAAAGGGGAAACTAACTACTTACATTATAAAAGGTTTTATGTTTGGAATATTGAAAGTTCTACACTGTGATATGACGTTCTACAACATTATTCCCTTGTCAAGTATCTATACACTGTAAATGGCTCGATTGTAATCATGTATTGTCTTTCCGCTAACGTTAGCACGCAACAAAAGCTTTCCACTGTACCTCGGTACACATGACAATAATCTAAATGGAACAGAACTGCTGCATTATGGCACTTTTCTTGACCCTTTCTTACATTCAAGATCACAGTGAGGACACACACACTGAGAATAACAAATCTTGTGTCTATCTTCAATCCAAGCTTGAAGATACTTTGCAACCCTGACTGAGGCACCAGACCTCCTCCCCCAGCTCAGTCTCTCTGTCCTGGGGTGCATTTTCAAAGACAGAATTGTGCAACAGTATAGCCCTGGGGAATGTTGTAGAACAGAAGGATATAGGTGTTCAAGTACATAGTTCCCTGAAAGCAGCGTCTATATGGGATGTCCACTCGCCATTGACGTCCCCATCAAGGTTCCTCTGCACGCATGGTGTGGAGTTCTCAAATAAACATTAACATTTGGTTCGAGACACAAGAAACTGTAAGACGCACCAGCTGTGGAGGGAACGGACAGAAGACGTATTGAGTCGGGACTGAAGAAATGTCATCTGTCCATTTCCCTCCACAGGTGCCTCTAGACTGGCAGAGTTTCTCCAGCAGATGTTAGATGTATATGCGCACATGCTTAACATGCTTGGTGAGCTTTGGGTGGGAGTGGGGTAGGATTAACGCATTGTGGGTTCCTTACACACAGCTTTGCAGACATCAGCATTAGACCTCCACCTGAATAAGATTGTCTAAAAATCAAAGAGGAAAATAAATTATTCGTTCCTAGCTCGCATTTAGCACTCCAATATTCTCTTCTGGGTAAAACCATGGATCTTCAGATCTCCACCACACTGTCTAGCTCAAAGGAAGTTATCGTGCTTTGCCCCTCAGGGATGTACATGATCGCATCCACCTCCCCGCCTCTGTTGCTGGGTTTCTGGAAATGTATCTGCAAATAGTCTCTTAGCTTCTCTTCATCCATTATGTCTGGAATCCCAGCAAACAGCACGCTCTTTCTGGAAATAATCTCACCGGCCTGAAGGAAAAAACAGAATACAACAGAAGATGCAAATAAGTTCACAAACACATGACAGAAATATTCAGCAAGTCAGGAAACATTCGGAGGGGAAAGAATAGACTAGATATCATAGCAGAAGTGGAGTAACTTTTGTTTCTTTCCCAGCTGTTGTCAGGCACTGAGTTATCCTATCAACAAATAGAGAGCGGTCCTGAGCTACTATCTATTTCATTGGAGACCCACGGACTACCTTTAATCCAACTTTGCCGGACTTTATCTTGCACTAAACATTATTCCCTTTATTATGTATCTATCTGTACACTGGTGGATGGCTCGATTGCAATCACATACAGTCTTTCTGCTGACTGGTTAGCACGTAACCTGTCCGTTAATACTCTGGGTCTATCTTACTTGTGCCATCTTGGTTGGCATGGACAAGTTAGGCAGTAGGGCCTGTATCTGTGCTGTGTGACTCTAGGCTTTCCACATGCAGCATAACCTCACTTGCTTTAAAATCACCTCTACAAAATTAACAGAGAGCAAGAGATTCTATACCTTTATGCGTACAATTTCACCATTAATAAACGGCGAGATCCTCATAATGCATGTCTTGTTAATTCCTCGAAACACCACCTTATGAAACTCTTTCTTTATCAAATTCTCAGAAACTAGAAAACAAAATTAAAGGAATGAAACAGTTCGGTATCCAAGCAATGTCTGGCGAACTTTTCCACCAGCTTCTGCAGTAGCAGTCACATTCTGAATATTTCCAGAATCCTTCAGATATTCCTTCCCAATGCGGACTTTGATTTTGCACTTTTGGTTACCAAGTATTACAGTTATTAATTAATTGTATTACTAATTATTATATATTCAGCTGCCTGTTATGGTGTTGATGGGCCTGTTAAGGTGCAGCAAATAATAATGTCATTGTTCCATTGCCGGAACACATGACAATTATACACTCCTAATCTCCCTTGTTTGCAAGCTTGGGTTTGAATCTGCAGGAAGAGTTTGTGCTTTTCAATGTCCAGCTTCTGACTTCATGAAGACACATGTCAGATACAGCGCAGATCAGAATCACACCTGGCCACCTAAAATTTATTATTAACTATTATTTTAGATTTCCAGCATCTCCACTTCTTTGATTTTCAGAAGTCTTTTGGCCTGTCTTTAAAGATTTTCCATTTTAACTGACTACTCATTGGGGAAACTCTGATACGCAAAGCATCAGCTTGCATCCAGAAAGCATTTTTAGCAAAGTAAAACATCCCAACTGCTTTACAAGGGAGGTAGGGAGGGATACCTTGTATTAACTATTGTATTACCTTGTATTAACTAGCATAACTGAGCTTAAATACAACCTGAGCAAATCCTTGTTAGAATGCACAATCACAACTCTTCACAAAGTCAGAAAGCAGCTGTGATCCAAAAAAGGTACAATTAAGGTGCTACAAGGTACTTATGAAAGAGTAAACAGCTGGAAACATTGGTCCAAATCTATATTACTAAAAGTCTGATCTTGACCACTTCCTGTTGTTCTGTATATTGATTTTAGAAAAAACGCTACAATTTATGGCTGTGATTTTTGGCCATCTTACTCAGAGTCCCCTCCGCTGTGCAGGACAAGAGGATTTTTCTCAGCGATGAAAAATAATAGAGTTATTAGTGTTTAAAAAATGTTAAGATTCTCTCACTCCTGAAGGCCACGCCCCTTCCGGAGGGACTATAAAACCCAGAAGTGTTGAGTGCCTCAGTCAGTCTCTGCAAGATGGGGGAAAGCGAGAGGGTCACGTCTCTCAGTCTGAGCTGCGAATAACACTGAACACATGTTTACTAAACTGTGAGTGTGGTTTTACTGACCTTGAGTGCCCTCAATGTGGTTTGAAAATGAAAATGTAGTTGGTTTGAAATAAAGCACAGCAAATGGTTGGTGGTGGTTGGTTTGAAACAAAGCACAGTAAATGGTTGGTTTGAAACAAAGCACAGCAAATTGTTGGTGGTGGTTGGTTTGAAACGGCAAATGATTAAAAGTCTAAACTTGACAACTTCCTGTTTGCACTGTATATTGATTTTAGATAAAACGCTACCACTTACGGCTGTGATTTTTGCCCATCTTACTCAGACCCCCTCCGCTCATCAGTTGCAGAGGATTCTTCCCATCAATGAAAAATAAAAGTGTTATTAGTGTTTTAAAAATGTTGAGAACCTCTCTCCTGTCAATCATGCCATGAAGGCCATGCCCCTTCCGGTGGGGGGGGGGGGGTTTATAAAACCCGGAAGTGTGGGTGTGGCTCAGTCTCTGCAAGATGGGGGAGGGAGAGGTCACGACTCTGTCTGAGCTGTGAATCAACAACACACTGAATGTCTACTGAACTGTGAGTGTGGTGTTTGTGTGGTTTTATGGTGGTTTCACCCTGCTTGAAATGGTATGAAACTCCATTTGAACGTGGTGGCCTTGCACCCTGCATGAAATGGTATGAAACTGCATTTGAATTTGGTGGCCTTGCACCCTGCATGAAATGGTATGAAACTGCATTTGAATTTGGTGGCCTTGCACCCTGCTTGAAATGGTATGAAACTGCACTTGAATTTGGTGGCCTTGCACCCTGCTTGAAGTGGTAGGAAACTGCACTTGAGTTTGGTGGCCTTGCACCCTGCTTGAAGTGGTAGGAAACTGCACTTGAATTTGGTGGACTTGCACCCTGCTTGAAGTGGTATGAAACTGCACTTGAATTTGGTGGAGTTGCACCCTGCATGAAGTGGTATGAAACTGCACTTGAATTTGGTGGCTTTGCACCCGGCTTGAAGTGGTATGAAACTGCACTTGAATTTGGTGGCCTTGCACCCTGCTTGAAGTGGTAAGAAACTGCACTTGAATTTGGTGGCCTTGCACCCTGCTTGAAATGGTAGGAAACTGCATTTGAATTTGGTGGCCTTGCACCCTGCTTGAAATGGAATTTTAAGGAATAGCCGTGAGTCAACTGCCAGCCCACCAGCCGTGAGTGAGCTGCCAGCACATCAGGCTTGAGTGACTGAGCTGCCACCCCAAGAATCCATTCGGCCCACAATGTCCATACTAGCCCTCAGGAAACCAGTCCCTTCAGCCCACAACACCCATACTAGTGCTCCAGAAAGCCCCCCCCCCCCCCCACTGGCCACCAATATTGGAATTGGTGGAGAGGTGGAATATTGCGTTGGGGGGACCAGCCCTCCCGTATGAACATGGGACCCAACGGGTCCCACTTAGTCTAGTATATAATAAAAATGAACTGCAGGTGCTGGTTTATATGGACACAAAATACTGGAGTAACTCAGCGGGTCAGGCTGAAGAAAGGTCCCAACCCAAAACGTTTACCTATCCATTTTCTCCAGAGATGCTGCCTGACCCACTGAGTTACACCAGCATTTTATGTCTATCTTTGGAGACCAATGATACTCAGGGTTCATGCCCTGTAATCATGGGTAGTTATATATGCATGGATTTGCAGAAAACTTTGCATTTGATATCTTACTTCTTTCATCCACAAATGTAATCACCACGTTTCCAGAATCTTCCAAGAGTTCAATGTTTTCCACTTCCCCTCCATTGTTCTTCTGTTTGCTGAAGTGGATTTCTAACTTGTCCAAGAGTTGGTCGACAGTAAGACCCTTTGGGATTTCTGAAATCAGCACTCGATGTTTGCAAACTTGAGTTTGAATCTGCAGATACAGTTTTAAGTTTTTCAATGCCAAGCATCTGACTTCATGGAGACAGATGCCAAACACAATGCGAGTCAGAATCACATCTGCCAGCAGAAAGCTCACAAGAGCTCTTAACTTAATGTTCATTGTGGACGTGGAGAGGATGATTCCACTCGTGGGAGAGTCTAGGACCAGAGGCCATAGCCTCAGAATAAAAGGACGTACCTTTAGGAAGATGACGAGGAAATTCTTTAATCAGAGGATGGTGAATCTGCGGAATTCATTGCCACAGATGGTTGTGGAGGCCAAGTCAATGGATATTTTTAAGACAGAGGTCTTGAGTAGTATGGACGTCATGGGTTATGGGGTGAAGGTTGGAGAATGGGGTTGAGAGGGAAAGATAGATCAGCCATGATTGAATGGCAGAGTAGACATGATGGGCTGAATGGCCTAATTCTGCTCCTATCACTTATAAACCTTTGAACTTATGGTACAGTGGCTGACAGGCGAGAATCTGGAGACAAGACAGAGTATCATGGGGTATGTAAAAATATCCACAAGATACTTGGAAGGGTCCAGATAGTTCTGTTATAGTACATGTTTTCATACAACAAATTAGATATAATGATATTGATGAATTAGGGAACACTATTTGTATTACGTGGGTCAAATTAGTTAGTACTGGATTTCAATTGGGAAATAAAGAACCACTCAAAGGTTACTTTGGGAATTGACAAGCAGAAAAAAATCTGTCTTGGAAAAAGAGCAATATTGGGGGGAAGAAAACTGTTCCCATGTAGCCTCCCCACAGTAATTAAACATCATTATCTCTTAAGAACACAGACTGTCAATTTCACTGTGGGTGGCCATTGAAGTTGATAAGCAATCCTTTCTATTGTCATGTGTACCATACTCTATTAAACAATGTAACATACAGCCTTTAGTATTTTTAGTTTGTGATAACAAAAATAGACTTTTATCTATTTAGAAGACCTTTATTCCGGATCATCCTGTTATTTGTTACGGCGAGTCTGAAACTCACCAGCCTCTTGCCCCTTTTCACCATTGGCACATTTGTGTTTAGAACACGATTTTCTGTAACATGACAATTCTTAGAAATTCAACTATCATGTTACAGGATTTAGAGAGATATGAGCAGGTGCAGGCAAGGTGGGACTAGCTTGGTTAGGCAACTTGGTCAGCATGGAAAGGTTGGGCCAAAAAGCCCTGTTTCCATGCTGTAGAGCTCAACGACTCTACAAAGGTGTCAATATTGTAACTACAGGGGCTTATTTTGGCAGGCCAGAGATAAAAGAAAAGCTTTCATTTTTATAACACCTCCCGTGGAATCGGGATTTCCCGAGGTGGTTCACTGCCAGTCAAGTAGACATGGATGTTGAAGTGGACATGATACCATGCCAGGTGTCAGAACATATTCCTGGCGATGAGTACACAAATGGAATCAGTGCTAACAGGGCATTATACAGAGAAAGATGAGTCACAGACAGTGTTGCTTTGCAGTGAGCCTGGTGTGGACTCTTGCCCCTTGCCAGAGAAATGGACAGTCGAGACCCTTCCGCTGGACTGAAAGAGGGGAGTGGAGATAGCGAGTATAAAGAGGCGAGGGGGTGGTCTGCATTGGACCTCACTGATGTAGAGGTGACCACAATAGGGGGAGCACTGAATAGACAAGGTAAGAGGAGGTGCGTGTGAATCTCTGCCTCACATGGAAGTGTAGTTTGGGCCACTGGATGGTGGTGAGGTTGGAGGTGTAGGGAAAGGTGTTGCACCTCTTACATTGCAGAAAAACACGTCTGGGCAGGGGGAGGAGCAGAGCGGTAGAGGGTCGATGTCAATGTTCAGACTTACCTCAATTTCTTCTACTGTGGGCAACTTCACAGGCCAAGCTTTTATATTAATTGCAATCTCTCCA
Source organism: Malacoraja senta (assembly GCA_038087875.1). Classification (NCBI taxonomy): domain Eukaryota; kingdom Metazoa; phylum Chordata; class Chondrichthyes; order Rajiformes; family Rajidae; genus Malacoraja; species Malacoraja senta. The sequence continues at coordinate 18,368,910 of CM075986.1, read as the reverse complement.
TTGTCTTCAATTTTAATTTTGTGATCTCCCATCTCCAATATCTGGGCGGCAACTGTAATAATGATTCAAAAACACAATTTAAAAAACTTGCAAGGCCAGCCAAATTAATGCTTCCCACTATAGTTACAGGTAGAACATAGAGAGCTGGAGTAAATCACCAGGTCAGGCAGCATCTCTGGAGAACATGGATAGGTGATGTTTTACGGTTGAGACTCTTCCTCCTTCTTCTATTATACCTTCAGATAATAGAATAAAATCATTCTAATCTGCTTGAGAGATCCAGGAGCACTGAAGATAGACAAAGTGCTGGAGTAACTCAGCGGGCCAGGCAGCATCTCTGGAGAAAAGGAGTAGGTGGCGTTTCGGGTCGAGACCCTTCTTCAGACATCTTCTGAAGAAGGGTCCTGACCCAAAATGTCACCTATTCCTTTTCTCCAGAGATGCTGCCTGACCCGCTGACTTAATCCAGCACTTTGCATCTATCTTTGGTATAAGCCAGCACTTGCAGTTCCTTCCTACACATATGCAGTAACATTGCCTTCAACACAAACATGTTGCAGAAACAAAGTACAACAAACAGCTCTACTGGGGTTGGTGGTGTTTACTGCAACTGAATATCTAATCCTCACTTGAGTAAAACTCTGATAATCCAGCATTCCCGGTGTTTTGGTGCTGCTGGATTGAAAGATAATTTGTACTATCAGATGTTATTTTATTAATACTTCAACACTCTTCTAATTCAGATGTTACTCAGAGCGATTCCAGTAATGTTATTCCCTTATCATGTATCTAAACACTGTAAATGGATCGATTGTAATCATATATTGTCTTTCCGCTGACTGGATAGCACGCAACAAAAACTTTTCACTGTACCTCAGTACACGTGACAATAAACTAAACTCAACTAAACTGCTGCATTAAGGGGCTGTCCCACTTGGGCAACCTAATTGGCGAGTTTAGAAGGGTTTAAGACCTCCAACCTCCTTCGACTAAGTTGAAGACTAGCTTCACTAGCTACGACTAACTTCGGGAAAATTGGACACCGAATAGTGGAGAGTGAACACGACCTCCTTCGATCTCCTTCTACCTCCCTTCGACCTCCCTTCGACTATGATGAAGACTATCTACGACTACCTTCGACTACCCTCGATTACCTACGACTAACATGCCGACCTACTATGACCCACTACGACTAAACCTACGAGTAAAAAAAGTATCGATTTTTTCCATGGCAACCTTTTTTTACTCGCGGGCATTTTTTAACATATTGAAAAAAACGCCGCGACCTAGCTGAGGCCTCGAGTACGCAGAGACCACTCTCGAGCATGAAGGAGAGTTACAAAGACCTCCTACGATCTCATGTCGACCATGGTGTGAGTATGAGTCGAGGGCAAACTGGCCAGAACTCGCGGATTAGGTCGCCTAAGTGGGACAGGCCTTTTATTGCGCTTCACTTGACCCCTACAAACCCAGCAGGTTGAATGGGAAGGGGGGTCAGGGCGAGTGTGTGGGGAGTGACCAGTGGAGCCACTTGGTGAACCATTGGGATTCTCGAAGGGTTGGTGAATGATTTTCCTAATAGTTGGTCTGCCATATTAGTTAGTAGAATTCAGGTCTGATAAAAGTCCAAGGACAATCCCAAGAGATGTTATGAATAAATAATGGGAAAACAGTAACTAGCGAGAGAGTGGGACCCCCCCCCCCAGGATTCAAAACAGTCAACTCTGTGTGGAACCACAGCAGATGGGCAAGATCCTCAATGAGTATTTCTCCTCTGTATTTACCGAGGGGAAAGACAGGAAGACGGAGGAACTTGGGGGCGGTCAATGGAAGTGTCTTGAGAACAGTCAGTGTTATCGTTGAAGAGGTGCTGAAGGTACTATCGTGTATGAAGGTAGACAAATCTCCAGGACCTGATCAGATATATCCGAGGACATTGTGAGAAACCAGAGAGGAAATTGCGGGAGCCCTGATTGAAATTTACAATAAATACAGGAGAGGTGCTGGAAGACTGGAGGGTGGCAAATGGTGTGCCTCTATTCAAGAAGGGCTGCAAGGAAAATGCTGGGAACTATAGGCCAGTGAGCTTAACATCTGTAGTTGGAAAGTTACCAGAGACTCTCTCTTATGTACTTTTTAGGGAAACAAGATATCACTGGAACTGGACAAGTAATAGGTCCAGTCCATGGATGCTGTCCGACCCCCTGAGTTACTCCAGCATTTTGTGTTTATCTTTGGTTTAAACCAGCTTCTGCAGTTCCTTCCTACACAAGATTGAGAGGCTGATCAACTAATCGCTCCTCACATTCGAACAATACCATGGTCATTTGGAATCAGTTTCGAGAACCATTCCGTGTTTGTAGTGCATGATCCTTTAACCTTGCTCATGAGAATCCAAACTGAAATGGCATTGGTTATAATGGATCCTTTCTCCTCCAGACTGAGCGATGGGGAAGACTGTCCTACCTTTGGCATCTTCAAATGTGATCACTGCGCTTCCCCCTTGGATTGGATACCGAATGCACGGCTTGACATCAAATTTTCTTTCTTGGTCATGTTCTTTTGTTTCCTGACCAGCAAAGACCCATCTTTTCTCCGGCATACATTTAGAAACCTGCGGAACACCAGAATGTGAATGTGATGGACATGCATTATAAAAGCGGACCGCTTACAGTAAGTCCACAGGTTACAACAGGGCTCCGTTCCGGGGAACTGTTCATAAGTTGGAAATGAACAAAAACAAGTTGTGGAAGAGTCACAGTCATAGACCTATACAGCACAGAAACAGGCCCTTCATCCCACCTTGTCTATGCCAACAAAGTCCCATTTGCCTACATTTGGCCCCTATCCTCATAAAGCCCTCCTATAGATATTGTCTAAATGTCCTTTTCAAAGTCATAATTGTACACACTTCTAGGTCTTCCTCTGGTAGTTCATTCCAGGTATGGACAAACAACTGAGCGAAAAAGTTGCTCTTGAGGGCCTTCTTAAATCTCTCCCTTCTCACCTTAAGCCTATGTCCTCTAGTTTTAGAATCCTTGACCCTGTGAAACAAATCTGTGATCATTCACTTTATCCATGCCCCTCATGATGTTGTGCATGTCACTAAGGTCCACCTCTCCGTCTCTCACTCTCCAAAGGAAAAAGTCCCATCCGATCCATTCTCTCCTTATACGTCAAGTCTGTAATCCCAAGTAATATCCTGGTGAATCTCTTCTGCACCCTTCCCAATTCAGTTTTAGTTTCAGAGGTATGGCGTGGAAACAGGCCCTTTCGGCCCACCAAATCAACGCTGACCATTGATCACCCATTCACACTAGTTCGATGTTATTCCACTTTCTCATCCCCTCCCTGCATACTAAGGGCAATTTACATTGATAGGCCAATGAACCTACAAACCCGTACATCTTTGGGATGTGGTGGGAAACTGGAGCACCCGGAGGAAACCCACGCAGTCACAAGGAGGATGGGGAAACTCCACGCAGACAGCTCCCGAGGTCAGGCTCGAACCCGGGTCCCTGGCTCTGTGAGGCAGCAGCCCTACCAGCCGCGCCACTGTGACACCCAGCAGCTGTGCCAACTTAATGATATCCTTCCAGTCGCCGGGCAACCAGAGATGCAAACAGTGCTCCATGTGTGGTCTCATCAACAACTGGTACAGCTCTTCTTCTTCTTCTTGCGTATGGCGTGCACAGCCTAAAGTTGTAGGACAACTTGTTCTATTTGATCTTACTTGATTGTGCACGCCAGGTTGATTGCATTCGTCGAAACAGGGCGGACCACGTGAAGGTTGCAATCTCCCTCCCCTGGTACAGCTCGAGAGGATCAGAGAAACAACTGAGACGGGAGAGAGAGAGAGAGGGGACGTGGGAAGAGTGGCTGCCAGGCGAGTGGGCGAGGGAGTCTGCACTGCACTCCCAGCTCTGCACAGCTCCACCGGGTCCCGGACTCTTTCGGCTCGAGGAGTGAGGGGAGAACGCACAGGTATGCCCCGCTTCCACCCGGCAGGGGATGCAGCAGCCGGCATATCCACCCCCCATCCGTGCCCCTGGTCTCCCAAATACGCGTTCCTACATACAAGGTTTTCACAAGTTGGGTGTTCATAACCCAGGGACAACTTTATTAAGATGCGCAAGAAAGAACTGCAGATGCTGGTTTAAATCGAAGGTAGACACAAAATGCTGGAGTAACTCAGCGGGTGAGGCAGCGTCTCTGGAGAGAAGGAATGGGCGGCGTCGCCCATTCCTTCTCTCCAGAGATGCTGCCTCACCCGCTGAGTTTCTCCAGCATTTTGAGACTACCTTTATTAAGATGTGGATAGGAGACATTCAAGACCTACGTGGCTGTGAGTGACCAGACTGCTCTGAATGGGGCATCTGTCAAAAGTATTATTAGGACAGCCCAGTTATATAATTCATTTTATGCAGAGTATTGGGAATCCTTTTGAGAAAAACTCAAATTTCACTGTATCTTAATTGGTACATGTGACAATTAAATTGAATCTTGAAATAATCCCCAGGACGAATTTCTTCTCTCCCAGCTATTTCAACTCTCCCAATCCAAGCCCAGTGACAATCGTCTGGCTGGACAATTGGTTTCCTCACCTTCCTATAGCTTCTTAAATTCTCCCAAGCCACCACCATCCACAGTGACCATTCCTGGGCAATTGCTACCGCAGGTCATAAAGTAATCGAGCTCAGAAACAGGTCCTTTCGCCCTATCTGTCCATGCGGACCAAGATGCCCCATCCAGGCTAGTCCCATTTAACTCATATTTTGCCCATATCCCTTTAAAATCTTTCCTAACATTGTACCTGTCCAAATGACTTTTAAATGATGTTATTGTACCTGCCTCAACTCCCCCCTCAGGCAGCTCATTCCACACACACACCACCATCTATGTGAAAACGTTGACCCTTCAGGTTCCTATTAAATCTTTCCCGTTTCACATTAAACCTACACCCTCTCGTACTTGATTCCTCTACCGTGGGATAAAAGATTCTGTGCATTCACCCTTTCTATTCCCTCATGATTTCATGCACCTCTATACGATCACCCCTTTGCAATACAAGGAATAACATCCAAGCTTGCCCAATCTCTCCCGATAGCTCCAGCCCTCGTGACCTGGCAAAATCCTCGTAAATCTCCCCTGCGCTCCTGCCTGCTTTAAGTCTCAGAGAGAAGTAAACGCGAGTCTTATGGGAGCGGCTGATCCTGAACAAATCCACACTAGAGGAGATTATTCTCTCTACCTGATGGACAAACACATCGCTATTTCCGTCTTACCTGCAGCTGTAACTCCATCTTTGCATTCTGTTCATCGAGTTTGGTCAATTTTTCCTTTACTGCCTTCTCCCTCTCGGTAATCGTTTCAATTTCATTGTCTACCTCGTTCAGTTTCCCCTACAGAAGAGCACACGCACACACACAAGTTCATTTAAAACATGTCAAATCCTTGGTGGATGCTTTCAGTGGAAGAGAGGTCGGCTCAGGACAGAGGTTTCACTCCTGGATGATGCACATGCTCACGAGAACTGCATATGACAGGGACGTAACTCATGGCAACTGAGAATTTTCATTCTGCCAAAAGGAATGAGGAAACAGAAGTGGAAGGCACTTCCAATATCTCAGTCCGAATTTGGGAAGCTGCATCAGTGAAGGTGTGCCAGTTGTAACATCAGGGACTGAAATGCATAAAAAGAGTGTCCTTGCCTGGGCCTCCTCCACTGCCACCATTCTCTCATTTCAAGTCATTTCCATCCAAACCCCTCGTTCCCCCGCCCCCCCCTCCCCTCCAGTATGCACACATTTCCCCCAGCATCTCCCACCAACCCAGTCACCCTGCTCCTTTCCCCTCCTGCATATGTTTATCTCCAATCCCCGAGACCTACACTCCCTTTTTAACCCTCCTCGCTCCCCTCACCCTTGTCCTCTTCCATCTACAGCCCTTCTTACAGATTTGCATTTCACTCCTCCTCTTCTCTCATTATCTGACACCTTTTTTGTCTCCTTTGCACCACTAGCGTTTGTCACTTACTCCACCCATCTATCGATCAACCCCACCCCCACCTCATCCGTATCCACCTATCACTTGTGTCGGAAGGAACTGCGGCTGCTGGTTTAAACCGAAGATAGACACAGAAAGCTGGAGCAACTCAGCTGGCCAGGCAGCATCTCTGGGGAGAAGGAACGGGTGACGTTTCGGGTCGAGACTGGTTAGGGATAAGGGAAACTAGAGACGACGGGTTTGGGCCCGAAACGTTGCCTATTTCCTTCGCTCCATAGATGCTGCTGCACCCGCTGAGTTTCTCCAGCATTTTTGTGTACCAGGGAAACTAGAGATATAGGCGATGATAGAGAGATAAAGAATAAATGATCGAAAGATATGCAAAAAGTAATGATGATAAAGGAAACAGGCCATTGTTAGCTGTTTGTTGGGTGAAAACGAGTAGCTAGTGCGACTTGGGTGGGGGAGGGATAGAGAGAGAGGGAATGCAGGGCCCACCTGAAGTGAAACCTCTCCAGGGATGCTGCCTGTCCCGCTGAGTTACTCCAGCTTTTTGTGTCCATCAATCACTTGTCAGGTTTTGACTTGTCCTGATCATAGAATCAACTTGTTCCAGCCACCAAGCACCATGCACGGAGTGGACACGGGACTATCTCAACATTTTCCTGTCAATTAAGTGCTACCAGTCACAAATAAATATAAATACAAAGTTATAGAAATACCAACCTGAAGATTTTGGTTCTGTATTGTGTCTTTTAGTTTGTCGTCCTCCATTTTTTTTTGGAAACTTTGAATCTGGGCATTACATTCTTCTGTTGTCTCTTCGACTTCTAGTTTTGCTGCGAGCAAGACTTCCTTGTCCTTTAGCACTGCATTATAACGGGTCTGGTTGGATTAAACAAAGTGCTTCATTGCAGAATCCCTTTTGTCGACCCAAATGCGTTGGAAAATTGCAAATATTTAGGAAAGGAGGCAAGAGAACTGGCGTACACGCATATCATTTTCATTGCATTCTACTTGTTACATTTAATGCATAATAGGTGTTAATGGAGACTTTTTCTGACTTAACCAGCCCCTCCCAGTTCGGTCTCTCTCTAATTTTCACTGAACTTCAGCATATTAGAAAAAAGATTTTAAACTCTTTCATTTCCTTCCTTTCTGCGTAGTCAATTATGTCACAACCTACAAATTGCACGGACACTGTGTGATGTTTCATCAGAGAGGAAGGAGACAGGTCCATCTATACTTGGGCCACAAGCTTGTTCGAGTATTCAAGAGGATCACCTGGTCCATTTCAATGCTCAAGTTCAAGTTCGTGCATTTATTGTCATGTGTCCCTGATAGGACAATGACATTCTTGCTTTGCTTCAGCACAACAGAACATAGAAGGCATTGACTACAGAACAGATCAGTGTGTCCATATATCATTCTATAAATATATACACACATGAATAAAAAAACTGATAAAGTGCAAATAAACAGATAATGGGCTATTAATGTTCATAGTTTTGTCCGAGCCAAGTTTAATAGCCTGATGGCCGTGGGGAAGTAGCTATTCCTGAACCTGGTCGTTGCAGTCTTCAGGCTCCTGTACCTTCTACCTGAAGGTAGCAGGGAGATGAGTGTGTGGCCAGGATGGTGTGGGTTCTTGATGACACTGCCAGCCTTTTTGAGGCAGCGACTGCGATAGATCCCCTCGATGGAAGGGAGGTCAGAGCCGATGATGGACTGGGCAGTGTTTACTACTCTTTGTAGCCTTTTCCTCTCCAGGGCGCTCAAGTTGCCGAACCAAGCCACGATGCAACCGGTCAGCATGCTCTCTACTGTGCACCTGTAGAAGTGCTCAATGGTCAATGGTTTCTTTATTGTCATGTACCAGGTACAGTAAAATATATGTCTTGCCTACAGATCTGCAAGGCTATCCCGTACATAAGCACAATCGCCCTGGTCAGTACAGTATGTGCGGAGCAGCCCACCGAGTCCATATGCAAGAGCCATTTCACTGCCTTGTCTCCATTTCTCTTGACGGGCTTAGAATGCTAAAATCTATCCCCCTCAGGCTCAATTACATATAACAAATGATGGTGCTCCAGGGCAAAGAATTCCATAGATTCACCACAGTATCTCATCTCAGTCCTAACTTGCCCAACCCTCAAACTAAGGCTATGACTATTGGTTCCAGGTTCTCCAGTCAAGAGACACAGTCCCTCAGATTCCACCCTATGGTCCTTCAAGAAGTCTATGCAAGTCATTAATGTCACCACCCATTCTTTCAACCTCCAGACACCTTTGCCCTTCATCTTTCCTCTCAGGACTACACCTCTAGTCCAAGGAATCTTTCTAGTACATATTTGTTGCCTCTTCCCTGAGGCAAAAGATTCATTCCTCCAGACTATCTATAATCAGACTTTACATGACTTAATCTTGCACTAAATGTTATTCCTTCTATCATGTATCTGTACACTGTGGATGGCTTGATTGTAATCATGTATAGTCTTCTGCTGATGGGTTAGAACACAACAAAAAGCTTTTCACTATATCTCGGTACACGTGACAATAAACTAAACTAAACGAAGCAGTGTCATTTCAGCAAGATTTATTTATTCAGATTCTCCAAATTCTCAAGAACCGTTTTCCATGTGACTTCCTAACTGCTTGCAGTACCTGCACAGTAACCTTCTGAGACTCACAGTAACATTACACGCGTCTAAGAATGCTCATTTGAAATTTCACCGGTTTGCTGAACAGAATGAGATTTTCTCGAACATATTTATAGTGCATTGAGGAATTCATACTCTTGAGAATTAAAAATACCACTTCACTCTGACCTTGCATCCTTCTATTTCCTGTTGCAGCTTTTGCAGATCATTCATAGCAGGCTCCTGTGGATTCTTGAAAGTGCCCTGCAAAATAGAAACAGCAATTGTGAGCAATTTTGGGCCCCATATCTGTGGAAGGATGTGCTGGCTCAAGTTTACAAGAATGATCCTAGGGATGAGTGGGTTAACATATGATGAGTGTTTGACGGCACTGGGCCTGTACTAGCTGGAGTTTTAGAAGGATGATGGGGAGACTTCATTGAAACATACAGAACAGTGCAAGGCTTGGGTAGAGTGGATGAGGAGAAGATATTTCCACTAGTGGGAGAGTCTAGGATCAGAGTTGAATAACCTCAGAATTAAAGGTTGTTCCTTTAGGAAGGAGATGAGGATGAATTTTGTTAGTCAGAGGGTGGTGAATCTGTGGAATTCTTTGCCACAGAAGGCTGTGGAGGCTGTCAATTGATATTTTTAAGGCAGAGATAGGTATATTCTTAATTAGTATGGGTGTCAGGGTTCATGGGGAGGAGGCTGGAGAATGGGATTTGGAGATAGATCTGACATGATTAGACATAGACAAATAGGTACAGGAGTAGGCCATTCGGCCCTTCGAGCCAGCACTGCCATTCAATATGATCATGGCTGATCA